>OV651826.1:11065408-11610003 GCA_927349885.1 Psylliodes chrysocephalus | reverse complement strand
CGTTTTAGAGAACGAGTATAAAAATCACTTGTAAAATTTCTACTTTAACACCCTGTAACTTTTTTACTATCCATTTTTTATGCAAGCAAGTTAGCTTAAATCAACTTATTTTAGACCTCCAGAAACTGTTGTTAAATTTAATTTACTGTACCTCTTTTAATTACACCCTGTATACTTTGGATAAAACGATTTTTTAATTTTTTGAATGGTAATTAATCTTATTTTTTCCGTTTATACAAAAAACACATAATAAATATTATGATTATTTAAAATTTTGGCGGATGAACCAGAACTGGTCTATGTATAAAGATATGATAAAGAAAATGGTGGATGGTCTTGTTCCAATCTTAAAAGATCATTTTGTTTAGCTTTTTTTGTTCGAAATGTAGTAGAATGATTATAACAATAGTTTTTTAGGTGATACGATAAAACATAAATCTGTTTTGAGTTATTTTAATCCATATTATACGCTTTGAACTTAATAATGCAGTCATTTTGTTCTCAAAAAAACCCTTAGTGGGAAAGTTTTGGGTTAGTTTTGATTTCTTTCATTTTAACATGTTTTTTGGAGTGCTGAATCCGAATCCGACATCGGCTAACAAAATTTCGTGACGCAAAATTGGAAAAAATGCAGAAAATTGTAAAAAAAAACATTTTTTTTTGGGGTTTTTTGCTTATAACTTAGAAACTATCAACTTTTTGTAAATAATCTTCCCATTCAACTCTTCAAAATGAAGGTACATAAAATATTCTACAAATTTTTTTATTTAGGTTTTTTCTGCGACCAACCGTTCGGGATTAAACGAGAGTCCAAAATTTTCGTATTTTGGCTGTCTCCGCAAAGACACATTTTTTTATTAAAAAACTCTTTCTTATTTAAAGGCTGTCATTTGGTGAATTCCTTCTAGTTCACTTACATATACCTTATTTGGGTCCTATATGTAAAGGTACAGCTCGTTTCTAAAAAAATTAATAAATGTTCAAATTATTTAATAAAATCCGAAATACACAAATTCAGTTACAAAAAAGTTGAAATTCTTACTAAACATTTTAAAAAATCAATTCCTATTACTATATTACATTTACACTGGTGTGTATATTATACATCAAGGGAGTGAAGTGGCACTTTTCATCCCGAGACGAAAAGTTTGAATCAACCGGAGGAAAGGCTACAAAAATAAAAAAATGCTTCAGTCCCGTAGTTTATATGCTATTTTAGGAACTTTAGGAAAATAAAAACTAGCAAAAAACTTATGAGAATTATGAAAAACCTCTTAACAGTATTCGCCATTTTAGACCAAGAAAATAGGGAGTAATAGTATACTTTAAAGGGAATGTGTCATCTCTGTTAAATAAATAAAAATAATACATTCATATGATTAACTTTTAATGTGTTTTAGATTTTGATATATTTTATAATAATGTATTTAGTTTTTATTATAGAGGGTTAAGGGGGGTTTAAATTGAAAAAAAATCATAAATCAAAAAGGAAGAGCAATATCAACATGAACTTTTTAGAAAAAAACCAAACTCTATTAAGAGATGAAGCATATTGATTCTGAAAAAATCTGAATAAATTGGGGGTTAAAATAACATTAATTCTGAAAAAAATTTGAATAAAAATAAGGGGTTAAGAAGGGTTGAAATATTAAAAAAAATCCTAACTGAAAAACGAAAAATGATTTCAACCTGAAATTTTTAGCAAAAATCAAGCTATATAAAGGGAAGAAACCTATTGATTTTGAAAAAAAATCTGAATAAAAATGAGGGTTAAAATATAAAAAAAAAATTTGAATCAGAAACAAAAACAATTGAAATCTTTAGGAAAAATCAAACTTTATAAGCAAATTGATTCTGATTAAAAATGGTGGTTAAAGAAGACGCTGTTAAACTGTGAAGAGTTTATTATAGAATGCCAAGCATTATATATTTTCATTCTAGTTTTTATATAGGATGATTTATTGAATTTTTATAAACTTGTATGTTAATGTAGAATGTAGGTATATAAAAAAAATGTGTTAACAGCAAATCCACATGCTGGTTTAGCCTTTGTGGATTTACCAGGTTACTTATACTATTTATAATTTTTATGTAAAATATAGACTTTTGGAGTTGAAAAAGTGGGTTATTGCTTGTGTCCAAACGGTTTCTCGAAAGCTTTTTTACATTTTTCTCAATGTTGCGTCACGAAATCTTATTAACAGACTTCAGAAGAAATCAAAACTACCCTAAAACTTTCCAGGTAGAAACAAATTTGACTGGATTATAAATATAATAATGATCCAGAAATAAAGATTTTAATTTAAATTACCATTGCCCAACTGCAATTTAAGTCCACTCGTACAAATAATCTATTTTACTTTACTTCAGCAACATGTATATATAGTAAGCATGTTTAGATAAGTCCGTACAAAATTAATAATAAATAATTTTTTTTTAATTTTAAAATAATCACAGTAAATCAGATGACTAAGATGGGTGGGGCAAAATCTTACAGAGGTATCTTTTTACCCCAAGGGGACGTCCATTAATTACGTGGGCTCAATATGGGGAAAGAGGGAATCAATAAAAAACCCATTTCAACTTTTTAATTCAGAGAATATTCATTATTATGACAGATTACATTTAGTATTACAAAATCAAGCAATATCAAATATTGTCTACACTGAGAGACAACTTTATTTACTGTTAATAAAAAAAAAAAATACAATTATAAAACGTTTATTTAGCACATGAATGCACATGTTATGAAAGAAGAATTAGAAATGGTGGTGTCGAATCCTATTTTTTATTTTTATCAAATTTAATTAAACCATTATAGTTATTTTTATTCTCTTAATGTAGTACATAAAAAACATCCGTATTAACTCTTAGGTATTTAAAAGTATGAAATAAAATACATGAACATATTAAATATATTTAATTAATTGAAACTTATAGGGTAAATTCCACGTGAGAAGAAAGGGGGATTTCACCACAACTTAGCAAATCTCACCAAAAGAAACG
Source organism: Psylliodes chrysocephalus (assembly GCA_927349885.1). Lineage (NCBI taxonomy): Eukaryota > Metazoa > Arthropoda > Insecta > Coleoptera > Chrysomelidae > Psylliodes > Psylliodes chrysocephalus. Next base: position 11,606,997 of record OV651826.1, on the reverse strand, counting down.
GGGGTCTAAATAAAAAAGCACCTCACGTAATTAATGGGTGACCCCTAAGCACACATTTCTATCACCATATTTTTGTTCTATTAATGTTGCCTTCTTGTATCTTAATCAACTATTTTCTAGCGTCTATTCTCTATTACACTAGGGGCTGAAATACTGTTGGTACGTGTCTAATACGAACTCTACTATCTTACCACAGAAATAGTAATTTTTGAATTCATAATGTATAATTCGGTATATTTTTAGTTTTTTGTTCTATTCCTTTCCACGGATTCGTTCCCACGGTAGTCCACTCTTCTCAGTTTATTCTCTAATATAGTCTTCTCTAAAGGTTTTCATTTTCCTGTTCTAACCAAAGATATGGATCTGTAACGACTCTAACATCTATATACTCGGTCTGGTTAATGTTTAATTTATAAAAAATTTCGTTTGTTTATTCATTTTTAAAAATCACAACAGATTATCGCTCTTGATTGTATTGATATATTAATACGGACTTGTCGAACATCCTTCGTAGTTTTTACTTAGTTTTCAATATTTTATCACGCAAATATCATATTTTATTGTACTTACCAATATTTTCCCCTGTTAAAAACATTATTATTGTTAATTATGTAATTTTTACTGGAGTATTACATTTGTTATTGATATTTAAAAAAATAATCTAAAATACATTAAAAAAATATTTTTTTATGGCTCCACATTGTTGTTTACTTTATTCTGAATTAATATATTTCAGCATTGATTTCATGGAATAGCTTTTCTCAGACCTACGAACGCCAATTATTTCAGCTATTATTATCGGAAATATAAACAAGGATATTTCCGATATTGCTGAAAGACACCACTATCAGATTTTCTCGGAAGTTTGAGTACTCGGGAAAATATAAATATAGGCTGCAGTTCATGGCAAACAAGAATAGTAATAAAGTACAGATACCTAAATAATAATATGAAATCTGGAGCTAAAGCGAAAAATATACTTGCTTAAATAACACCTGACAACGGAACTGTAAACTGTACCAAAACTATTTTAATAAGTACCAGAAGGAATAGACCGGTAATTTTGAGTAACTTATTTAACACAAAGCTGAAAATTTGAAGATTTATAATATAATACTAGTTGAACAAGGAAATAATAACCTGGAAGGGATATCGCGGTTGCGACACCTAAAATTTTTGAAAATATCAAAAAATAATCTTTGAATTGTTTTATAAACATAATTACAAGAGCCAGGCGTTTCTGGCGATTGCTAGTGCCCGCCAGGCTACTTAAAAGTTCCATCCCCTCTTATCTTTGTTATTAATTAAGATATCAGATTGTTTTTCTTTTTCTGTAAAAGTTTGGAGTAAAAACTTTATTATAATTTATTTAATTGCCCAGTGACGTCATGACTTCCGGTTTCTCCTGAAATAACAGCACATCGCTTTTTTGTTTTTTATTTTCAGAAGAACTAAGTACCCAATTTTTTATTAAACATTTCTGGATAAGATTCTTTTATAGAAAATATTATGTCAACTGTCAAAATGTCCGTGATATTGGAATGAATTTAGATATATGGGAATGAATTATCTTTAAAAACTCTTTGTGTGTCTTAGTGTTTTCATTAAAACTACCAAAATTACACCAAGGCGTATCTAAACATTTTTGTTATTGGTAAATCTCTTGAAAATTCCACCTGCTCTTATCTTAGTAAGATACCAAATTGATTATTTTTTGTTTGAAAGCTTCGAACAATAACTTGAGGCCTTATTCCCTTATAAAGCTTGATTTTTAGTGAAGATTTTAATTTGAAATCGGTTTTTGTTTCTAAATTAGGATTTTTCAATATTTCAACTAGGGGGTAGGCCAAATAATCGATTTATATTCGATTACATTTTAATCGATTAATTGTTTATTTTCGAGTAATCGATTATTTTCGATTAATCAATTATTTTCGATTAATCGATTATTTTCGATTAATCGATTATTTCGAATATTCAATTATATTCGATTAATCAATTATTTTCGACAATCAATTATTTTCGATTATTCGATTATTTTCGAATAATCGATTATTTAAGATTATTCGATTTTTTCGATTAATTGATTATTTTCGATTAATCGATTATTTTCGATAAATCGATTATTTTCGATAAATCGATTATTTTCGATAAATCGATAGTACTAAAAATTTTAAGTTATCAAGATATCTTTTTCGTTTTTGAGTTAGGATTTTTTTAAGTATTTCAATCCCCATTTTAATTCAGATTTTTTCAGAATCAATAGGCTTCTTCTTCTTATAAAGCTTGATTTTCACTAAAAATTTCATGTTAATATCTCTTTTCGTTTTTGTTTTTGATTTTTTTTTATTTTAACCCCTCTTAAGCCCCAATTTTTAATCAGATTTATTTTCTGAATCTATAGGCCTTGTAGAGCTTGATTTTTGCTAAAAAATTTATATCGTTTTTCATTTTTGATTTATGGTTTTTTTTTTTAATATGTCAACTCTTTTAAACCCCCCATTTTAATCCAGATTTTTTCAAATAGGCTTTGTCCCCTTATATAGCTTGATTTTTGCTAAAAATATCAAGTTGATATCATTTTTAGTTTTTGAGTTAGGATTTTTTTACTATTTCTACCCACCCTTAACCCCCTATTTTTGTTCAGATTTTTTCCAAAATCAATAGTCTTCATTTCCTCATATAGCTTTATCTTACCTGAAAGTTTCAAGTTGATATCATTGTTAGTTTTTGAGTTTTTTATTCTTTCTACCCCTTAAACCCCGTATTTTTATTCAGATTAATAATTATTAATAATAATAAAAATAATAATATAATTTCAGTATCTAAAATAATAACTAGTGGAATTTTTAAGAGGTTTATTAAAAAAAATGTTTAGATACATCACTGGTGTAATTTGGGTTAGTCTCAATGGGAACACTGAGGAGTTTTTAAAGGTAATGCATTCCCATATATTCTTTTTTTTTTTTTTTTCTATAAAAGATTTTTATGCCAAATGTTCAATAATTTATATTTTTCCCGAAATATCAATGATTTAGTAGCTAGTTACTCTAAATGTCTATTTTCTCATTTTAGGTTATACAAACTGTCATACAAAAAATTTTAAATCCCTCCAAATAAAATACCTGTATGCGCCGTTGTGTGGAACACAACATAAAATGACAGCTAGGCTCTTTAACTAGAATACTTTGTAAGTAGTCTAGTGAAACTTACCAAACTGACAGTAGGTCATGTGTATAGAGTATTATTGTATCATTCAAAAATGGAAATTAAACAAGAACTGGTAATAAAATATTTGCAATATTTGCAAGATTCCTACTTCAATTCATCATAAAATGATATTAATATTAGGTGAATATACTGCATCATAGATCGCTAGTGCCGTGAATTCAAGTATGAAAATGCTTCATGTAAAGATCTTCATGTTGTAGAATCACCAATCAGGTGACTACGAATAAAAACATGAAACAAATTGACGATCTGGCTTATGATATCATGTAATTCATAATATTCTATCAAAAGAATTCGATATGAAACAGTTGAATGCATTTCTAGATTGCGTGAAGCGTGTGCTCCCAGTCATACCTTGGATTTTAATTAGTAGAACATCCATCCTATTCGCCAGATTTGGAAAAACATTTACAAATGACAATGGTGTTATAGTCCCTCATCTGACTGTAAAAAGTGGCACGTCGTGTTTTTTGTTTGCTATTTGTAATTAGATACATGGAATATGTCCCGGTGGTGAGAGCGGCCATATGACGTGAAATTCAAAGCAAAATTGCTTATCGATGGATTTTTCGTTTTTTTTTGCTGGCAATGAAATATATGTCTCTAGACGTCAGTAAAAATAAAAAAATCCTTTGCAAGCATTTTCTGTCGCCCAGTTTTGCTACTTTCGGTGTAGAGATTTCGGACACTTGACCGGATCTTCACGTTTTTTTAACGAAAATAGGTACAAAATCAGGACCAAAAGTCAAATAGTTGTTTAATTGCCCTCAAAATGTTTGTATGATACTCAACTAAGAGTATTAACCTTGAAGACAATTTTTATTGAGTAATAATTCTACCCCATTCGCCATAAATTAAACTCGGTATTTTGACATTTAATGCTCAACAACCCTGGTTGAAAAGATGGTTGAATTGGGTAAAACTACTATATCAAAAATGCTTGCAAGGGCAATACTCTTAGTTGAGAGTTATATAAACATTTTGAGAGCAATTAAACCAATTTTTGACTTTTGGTTCCGATTTTACACTTAATTCAAGGTTACAATTTCTTTTTGCACAAAAAATGCTTGAAATATCTTAGATTCAGAAAAAACGCCTTTAAGATATATCCCGAATTTCGTTGAAAAACGGAAGTAGTAAAACCTGACGAAGAAAAAGCTTGCAATGGGTGTTTTTTTATTATTGTCGTCTAGAAGCATATATTTCATTGCCAGCAAAAAAATCTACATGCTTACTCTTATAAGCAACTTCACCTTGAATTTCACAGGTCACATGATCACTCTAATCAACGGTACAATAGTCATGTTGACTTAAGCTATCTCAAAAATGTTACTCCATTTAATCCGTTTTTTTGTTGTCGGGTAATAGTTATTGTCAACCGTCAATAGAGCCATACACTACCATACCGATTTGCGGAAGTAAACAAACACTTTATTTCACTGTAAAATCAAATATTTTATCTGCCGCTAATATTTATCAGTGTAGCCATGGCCGTCTGACAGAAATAGTATGTAACTGATTTGTTTTGTAGTCGCTGTTATTTTCTGTTTGTCATTCTAAAATGTGATTTCTGTTAGACGGTCATGGCTATGTTGATAAAAATAAGTGGCAGATAAAATATTTAATATTTACAGTGAGATATTTATTTACTTCCGCAAATCGCTATGGTGATGCATGGCTTTATTGACGGTTGGCGATAAAAATCTTTATATGCAGTGGGTTCATAAAGTATTAAAACTCTCCATTATCTTACAAGTTAAATCTTTTCGGTAGTTAAAGATTCATTTTTGAAAAAAAAAAAAATAGAAAACCAAAATAAAAAACCAAAATAAAAAAAACAAAATAAAAAATCAAAATAAAAAAGCTTTAGCTCCAAAAATAATTCATTATCTTACAAGTTAAATCTTTTCGGTAGTTAAAGATTCATTTTTGAAAAAAAAAAAAATAGAAAACCAAAATAAAAAACCAAAATAAAAAAACAAAATGAAAAATCAAAATAAAAAAGCTTTAGCTCCAAAAATAATTAACACGTAAGATGATGGAGCGTTTCGTTACTTTATAAACGCACTGTATAATTCATACGTTAAGAATAGAAGTAGAAATTTGAAAAAAATAATTTTTTTATTCGTAATTAGCGCGTTTCGAGACCAGTCGGTGGATGCGCTTCTAGAAAGACAGACGGAAAATTCGATTTGTCAGGAACAGACGCGTGCAAAATGCGTCGTATATCGATTGAGGGGGTGTAAAACTGCCGCTCCGTGTCCGTGCCCATGCCAGAAACTTGGGGTAAAGTGGAGTTAGGTGTAGATCCTTGCAGTAGGTGGAGTGTCTTTAGGCTGGGCCGCCGTCGAGCAGCGGAAAACGTCACGGGAAAGCGAAAAGTCGGCACGAAAAGCGAAAGGATTGTTTCGTAGGTCTGAGATACGCTCCACCATTGGGTGTCGTCTAAACACCCATGCCGGAAAGTCCGTCAAAAATTGTAGACGTGTTGTTAAAGTGTTTTTCCATTTAGCTAGACACTAAAGATGGGTGGTTGTGCCTCAAAGGATAGTAATAAAGAGAGACAGGAGGATACAGGGTTCGTACAATAATAATCCGGTTGACGTCCTTATGCATGGTCAATAGTACGATATGGGGTGCGCCTGGATATGTGTCGACCGCTTTTTGTAAATTATTGTTGTCTCCTGCAAGCTCATAAGTACGCAATTTGTTATTTATGTTTTCGTCCTTTTAACTATCACTTTTACGTCTCTATTTTGTCGCTTTTGCCGGCATATTGCATGTGGCGAAATGCCGGCTCTATAGACAAGGCCAAGGGGTTCTTGAACCCTGTTTGCCCTTTATTTCAAAGGGCGTGTTTCCCTTTCACACCAAATATTTCTCCTCATTCCAACGCAAAATATTTTCTGTAATGTACTTTTTACACTTTCGATGTTATATGATATTTTATTGATGAGTGTCAAATATTTAAAGAAAATTCGTTAATGTAATAAAAATAATTTTTTTTCTGCTCATTAGTAATTATATTTATCCATTTTTATTATATCCAGCATTTTTTATATTTGTTTATTTATTACAGTTTCTATGTGTTTTTAATGTTCGCATGCTTGTATATTTGTTATTTGTCTTTTTTTTTAAATATTAAACATTTTAACATAATTAACCATTAACTAAGTAAAATTCCAAATAACAAAGATATGAAAGGTTCGGCAATAAATGTGCGACATTATTTTAATCATCGATTAATTTTATTATAAATAAAATATAGTGGTTCATGTTGCTTATTGATTTAAAAGTCGTTTGTTTAAAAATTCATTAGAAGATGGTAAAAATCGATTTACTTTTATATATTTTCTTGACCGATATTAACTTTATCGTAGTGGGTGTTTGAAATTTTTATCCTAATTCATTAGTAAAAACTATTCAATTAATGTTAGATATACGGAGTGATCGACAAAAAATGCTTCTAAAGTATGCCTTAAACGTAGTTATCACGGACATGACTAGTATATCTGTCTTTGTCGGTCATGGCCTACTTTAGAAACATTTTTTGCGGATCACTTTTTACTTATATTTAGAATTATTTCATTTGTGAATATTTTAAAATTAAATTATGACCCTATTTCACTTTCTGTGCATTTTAATACTTTTTTACGTGTTTGCATGATTGTAGAACTTATTTGAAAATCTTTTTTTGTGTAGTATAGTCAATAGTGTACGCTTCTTGGGATTTCGATAACTTTAAAACTGGACGCAGTAATAAGATAATAACATCCTCATTCACAAAGTATTTTTACGCTTAAAGTTTTAAAGACGTCAACATTAATTTAGAGAAAAAGTAGAGTTGGACGATAACGTTACTGTGATTAGTAAAATTCAAATACCTAAATGAGATTATGTTTCCTCAAATCGTTAACTAATTAAATATTCGTTAATACATTTTTTAATATCAAGATATATTAATAGAAAAATATTTAAATACTTAATGTCAATAAATAGTATTTTGTACAACAAGAGTGGATATGATGGCCATATGGACATGGACAATCCACTCGAGTTCAACAGTATATTTTTTCTACGACCCACTAACGAAAATCTACAAATTAAAAAAAATATATTTTAGGTTATTAAGACAAAATAACTAATTTTAAAGTAATTTATAAATTTTACTGATTTTTAAAATTAAATAAATATGAGAAAAAAAAATTAATCGCCAGCCGAGAATCGATCCTCAGCTTTTCGCGTGGAAGTCGAGCATTACCACGGGTCCACGTCCACTTTTACGAATTTGGTTTTAATATTCTTAATTCAAATAGTTACATATAGTTTGATTAAAATTTAATTATTTTTCAAAATAAAAATAAAAACGCTGTTATTTACGATTATTAATCTATTCTACACAAAAATAACTAATTTTAATGTATATTTAATCTCAATAACTAAAAGATATACTGACAATTAGTTTGACAGGATTGTCACTTATTTAAAATTTTAAAAATAATAGTAGTTGGGTGTTCAAAATATGAACTGTGATTGGAGATTTCATTTTTTTGCAGTATTCTCAGTACCTAGAATGAATATGAAATGTATTCGTTCGGTTGAACGCAATGACATACTTTTTCGTTTTTGTAGTCTGTTCGTAGATAAGCTAATATCCATGTGGGTGTAGAAAAATAATATTAAAATAATAATAATAATAATTAAATATTATTTCATTACTGCTCAACTCTACTTGAAATTCGTTATGACATTTTTACTATTAAGTTTTTACATATGGGTAAATTTAAAGATACTTTGCAATTACGAAATACTAATATGTAATCTTAAGATTATAAATACCTAAAAATGTTGCGACTGCAAAATAATCAATGGCTAAAAAATCCAATTTTGGGATGGTATAACCAAAAACCATAAACAGTGCCCATCTAAAGGTTAGAACAAATACGATAAAATGTTTTTCCTACGACCACTTAGGAAAGTGACACATATCACACTATATAGTCCTATGGAAAGTGCCCTATATCACACGCTTATGAATAAGAATTTACTTTCCACCCGTGTACGAATATGCTACTTTCCGAAGCAGCTGTCACACAATGTCAAATAAATCATTTCTATTTTGATCTATGTAATGTCCATATTAATACTAAAATCGATGATTGTTAAATTATTGAAATTGTTGTAAATTAGATCCTAGATATTTATCTTTAACAATTATTATTAAAATAATTTTAAAATAACTAAGATATGTTTGCTCTTTATTCTGGTTAAACACATAACCGATTAGATCATTCAATTTACGCAACTCAGATGGTTAGGGCGTCAAACTTATCAACTTTGGGTTTTGTAAAAAATGTAACCCTACAAATAATAATACTAATTTCCGTTTTATATATAGGATGTCTCAAAATTGCTGGTACATAGAGCTACCATGTATTGTAGAAGTAAAATATTGTAGAAGTAAAAATAAATTTATACACATGTATATCAAAATGTACCGTATGTTCGTGAGAAGAGTTCAAAGTTTACTTAAAAATCACATTTTTGTACGCTGTTCATAAATGCGTGAAACAAATTTAATAAAATTTGGCAGAAGTACATTTTAAAGGATTACCCTACTTTCATTAATCAAAGAAACTTAAATAAAATTGTAGAAGGGTTAAAATCACCCTCACTAACTAGTAACTTTTTTATTTACTTAGGGGTGGTAATACGGTTCTAAGCGGTTTTTAAACGGGAAGGCTTACTTACCATCTTCATTTTTTGACTCTTGTAGTAGTAAATATGATTTTACCAAAATTTATTTGTCATATAGTAGCGCCGGACCTGGATGTAAATCAACCACAAATTTTGAATTAGAAAATAATTTTAGAAATCTTTATACTTAATTTAATATAATGGATAATTCATTTTTGGTGTTCCTATAATTGTAAAAGTAGGGCATCTATAGGTATATCACGATGAAGTCTACTTTACATAATTAATTGCGAAAATATGCAAAAATAACTATTTACATTAGTTAATGAAATCAGAATTAGATATTATACCTACTATATGGAGTATTCAAAAATATTTAAATGTATATTATACACTCTAAAAATAGGTTATTTAGTCTAAATTATAGCTGAAAAGACTGTGTTGCGTTACTCTTCTTCATCATAGCCGCCAATGAACCATAACACTAAAATAACAACTCAGAAAACGAAACCAAAATAACTTTTTGAAACTAAATTTGATTAAAATATCTTCTATTTATCAAAAAAATAAATAAAAGAATAATGGCATATCGATGGATTTAGAGAAAAGTGGCATAATTAATAAATATAACCTGCATCAAAAATAAAACCTGTCAATTTTCTAAAGGGTTTCTGCGAAGGTTTTTGGAGAAATGCAAAATGGCCAGTGGAATATGGTACCCGAAAATATTAAAAACTGCTTGTTTTGGATAAAAATTATACCTGGAGGGTTTCAAAGGGGCTTATGAGGTCGCTGATTTCGAATATGACTTTAAAAATTAGAAATACAATATGGCGGATCCAATATAGCGAATCCAATATGGTAGCCGACAAAATTAAAAAAATTCCGATCAAGACTTGAAATTAGAAAGAAGTGTTAAAAGTTATTAATTAATTAAGATTTATTCAATATTTCTATATCAACATCCGCCATATTAGATCCACCACTTTGAACTTTGAAAATCTGATAGCAGATTCGTAATCGGTGACTCGAAAAAACCCCAAGATACCAAATTTCATGGAAATTGGAAAAAGTTTTCATTCACGGTCCGCCATATTAAATCCGCCATTTTGAATTTTGCATTTTTTACACCGGATTCGTACTAAGCGACTCCAAAAACCCTCGGGTAAGGGGTTTCACAAAATTAGAGTTACTAGAATGAAACGTGCAACCAGTGGCGGCTCGTGGGGGGGGGGTTCACAGTGACAGAATATAGGTATCAGTACAGATGTACTTTCAGTGTTTTAGAAAGTTTATAATATACCTTTCTAAAACACTGACAGTTTTTTACCTATATCTGTACCCAGGATCTATATTCTGTTACTGTGAACCCCCAAAATTTTGTTAACGAGCCGCCCCTGCGTGCAACAAAGGGTTAAGAAAAAAATAGTGATTGTATTTAAAAAAATATATATCTCCTAGATAGGATTCTATTAGGTGATTTACAAGCCAAAAATCTCCTTGTTATTGTTTGTTATTCGGAAATTCTAATCTTTTAAATAACCTAAACTAATAAAATCATTACTTTTCTGGAATTCAAGAATGACCAAAGATTAATTTATTATTATTATTGTTATTATTTTCAATGAAACATTTGAATAGAAAAAAAAGATCAAAGAAACAATAATCTTTCGTGATTTTAAGGTATACTTTTACACACTTTAAACAGAGGCGGATTTACAAATGTGGCGCCTATAGGCTGAACCAAATCATGATACTATAAAAAGAAGGTATGATATTACGCAGATTGATACTATACGTCATGGTGACGTAATGTGGTGGAAGACGTGGTTTTTATGAATTTGACGTATCAGTTGAAGAAAACAGCGCGCGAAAATAAATTTTTATCTGCTCATGGCAACTCAGATAAATATATTCCACATCACAATACGTCATGTGCGAACTCGACGAGATTTCGTCGGCTAAGTATCATACCTCTGTAATTTTTTGTGCCATGGAACCAAATCGCCGTCTATGCTATATTTTTCATAGAACTAAAAATAGGAAATAAAATAGGGAATACGAAAATTATACAAACATTTATTAGAATCACATAAAATGCAACAAAAACCTAATTCTAACGGAATATAAGATATAATATATGAGGTGTAGAGATATTCAACTAAATAAAAATCGCCTTTCCTTTCGCTGGCATGTCACTCTTCGTCTGAATTTATTCTCAAAGAAAATTTTAATCACATGATCAAATGAAATCGAATTCAAGGATTATTGATACAACTTCTAAATCTGCGTACGGACATACCTGAGTGTACGTAAGAATAATTACTTACTGCTATTGATTTATAAAATCTTAAAACTATACCGATGTTAGGAAAATCAAGTATATTCCGATCTCTAATCCATTTCTTAAACTAGATCGTCTAAAATATCCTGTAAATAAACAATAATTTTAACGCTTCGCTCCTTATTTCTCCAATAGAGATTCGCGAAAATTTGACGATCCAATTCCGAGATTAATCGATCTACAATTATAAGGAAAAGGATTATTTTAAAAACATTCTTAGTATCAAAGAGAACTTCATCATCGTCGCTTTCATCGAAATATTGCTTATTGCGGTGTATTTTTACTTATACCAATCAGAGCCTTAGCCTCCTCTTCATAAATTGTGAAGTCCTCACAGGAAGGAAATTAAGGATTTGTACAAATCGATGACCAATCCAATATCTGCGTCTTCCTGTTGGAGTTTTATACTGACTGCATTGATACGATTCAGAATATATAAATATATAAATAAACAATCATAAGCAAAGATTCAAATCTGGCTTTTCTCTTGATTAATCCTGTTACCTAGGATTTCGTAATCGCCTTCTCTGAACTGTCATTTCAGAGTATCTTGTATATCTTTCCAAAACTTCAATAAACCTTACAGGTATCATCTCTGCTTGGCCAACTCGTCTTTCCCAACGCATCGTGGATGACGAAAAGAAGTCGTAGCTTGCAGTTGCAGAAATATAAAATAATATGTAGATTCGTTACAACTAACTATGAACCATGTTGAGAAGTTAATACGCCGTTTAAAGAGGCTAAGAAAAAAAATTCCTTCGTTGAAAATTTGAGCCGTAAATATATACCTACACATACACCCACACACAAATAATTAGTGGAAAACATCTTTGCAGATAATTAAAAATATTAATTAGCCGATATAGAGCTATTTTCATTAGCCAAATTAACATTAAAACTCTTTTATATTTACCTAGTTACATGAGAAAGTTGTTTTTTTAAATTAAATATAGGTTACGTAAACATAGTTACGTAAACATATTTTTTATGTATGATTTAAAGAAGAAAAGTTATATATAAGAATCCTACATTAAACAATGAATTTTTTTTATTTGTATGGTTCATTGTAGCATTTGATGGGTTTACAGAAATTCGGTCACAACTTTTTAAAATTCTAACAAATTACAATAAAATATGTTTTTCACTTGTATTTGGGTTACCAGCTTCAAAATTCATGACAGAGTGTTTGTTAAAGTCAACTTCATGTCATTCTCAACATTTAGTCTGTTTCTTTGTTTTAATATGAAAAAGCTTTAAAACATCCACTCTTCTTCTGTAGTGGTTACAAATGCACTACAAAACAAGAATCGTTCTTTGATGTCATCTGAATGAATATAATATTTCAAAATTGAAAATGTATACCCTTTGATCTCACAGATAGCTAAATTTAATAAACAAATGTTAAAATCTCCATGTGAAGTAAGAATAGCATAGAAATCACTTTGGGACCCTCCTCTAGGGCAATGGTTCTTAACCATGTACGCGTACCCCTTGGGTGTACGTAGGTAACTACCAAAAAGTATACAAAATTATTGATACACGCTAGAATTTTATTGTGAAAAACAAACCCATCGTTCCCACTAATTATTTTCCGAGACATTTATAATTGTGTCTGATAATAAAAAGTGTGTTATAAAATGTCCAATAAAATAAAATTTCATGTTTTTAATTTAAATTACCCATTCGTAATTAAACTTTAACATTTTAACTTTTACTAATATAACACATTTTAAATAAACTAGTGTTTTTGTTGGGGGTACGCACAGTTAATTGAGTTAATAATACACAAAAAGAGGTACGTGGGTTAAAAAAGGTTAAGAACCACTGCTCTAGGATTACCGACCCACAGTTTTGAATCACTGAACTAGATCTTAAAGATGTGATCGAGAAATTTGCAATGACTAAAACAAAAAAACAAAAATTGAAAATAATAAATATGAATTAGGTAATTACCAGGTTATTTATCTACTTAGTGGAAATATTATTTTTGTTTACTTTCCTCAATGTGGAATAAATGAATAAATTGTAACTATGAAGAATGCTGACAGTGTTGCCATATGCAATATCTTTGAAATAATATTTCTTTCATCATACACACTAAAACAATCAAATGTTTAAAATACATAATTGTTAGTTCAATGTGAAATAACAGCATTTTTCACATATCAAGTTTACTTTCTTTGTTTTTTTAAACCGATCTTTTAATGCCCGATTCTTAAAATGAGTAACCCTTATTGAACAGCTTGTATTGAAGTACTGGAAAAAATCGTTCATTAGATTTTCATTACGAAACTCATTTATATTGTTTAATAGTTTCATGATTGCTTATATGTTTCATTTATACTCCATAATCATTTTATATATTTTCCAAATCGTTAGTCAATTTTATGTTTTTCTAACAATACCTACTTATTACTCAAAAATAATTTTAAATCTCTATTATGTCATAAAATATATGAACCCTACCCAAGAATACAAAAGATAGTTGAAATAACGAATGTAATTTTTGGAAAATAATGTGTTTCTAATAATTATTTACATAGAAGTCGACTCGACTGAAATCACTTTTAAATTTGGCACCTGAAATTAATAGGTACTACTAAAAATAGTCTATGCTTTGAAGCGAGGATGTTTAGTGAGCCAAAACCAGGCACCGTTTCCTAAAAAAATTCCATAACAAAAATTTTATACAATCCAGTAATTTAAAAAATTTGTTTGTATTACATAATTCATACTTATATCAAAATAACTCCGTCTAAAATATTACACCTAAGTGAAATAGAATATTTTAAACAATTATTGGAAGTATCTATTTAATCAGATTGGTGGCGTAGGTGTCTAAGGCGCTCACATTCGTTTGCGAGCAATTTTGAGGCTGAGAGACATCCAGCTCCGAATCCTAAGGAAGACCATGTTAATTTATTTGCATGATTCTCTATAGGATTTGATGGCTGCCGTATTAGCAGAAATTTAATTTATGTTTCGATGATTGTGGGTGGAGTTTTCAGGGTTTACTACACCTGTAAATCAAATGGCACCATCTATCATCTTTAAGTCGCCCAGAAGAGCCACGGCATATAATAACAATAGCCGTCGGCTTCAGGGGTTGAAATTCAATCGTAAGGGGGTGAATTAGGGAGAGTATTATTATTGAATAAATTCAAAAACCTGTATGACAATCTTAGAGTATGTTGAAAGATGTCAAGATGATTAACTAATCAATTTATAAATAATAATATTGTGTATTGTATTTTATAATTATTAAATATTTAAATTCAAGTTTAAGAAAGTATGAATTTTAGACGAAAAAAGCTTCTGCTTTATCCATCTGCTTAAAGGGTAAATGTGTTAAATGTTGAACATACGAAAGTTATTTGAAAAGTTTATAAAAACGCTCATTAATGTTAATTTGTTTACTTGAACCAATGAGTTTCCATCAGTTGATCAATAACAGCCAATATAGCTAAGATACACACATCTACAGCTGACCTTCTAACTTTTGTTATTCACATTAACAAAGCTTTCCTCCTGCTGGTTCTCGATAATGATATCTACATAAGAATAAACAGTTGGGAAGCCAACAACAACACTTTCCATTCATGCATTTAAGTGTCATCTGCTTGATTGACTTCAATCTTATAGAGCAGGGACAGAAGTTGGAAAGGCTTTTCGCCCACTTCATACACAGGATCGTGAAACATTGGCATAGGAAATTATGTTATATATATGCTAATAACAATTTTGCGTAAATAGTTTAATATATTATAAATAGCAGTTGAAATTTTGTAGAATTATAATTTGGGATATTATTATTTGCTTAAACAACGATTTCTAATTCATAAATAAATACGATTGCCGGTTTCCGCCAGTAATAAATACAAATGTTTGTTATTATTTTTATTCTATGATACGACACTGGCAAACAAATAGTATCGTGAAATTTTCGAAGTCGTTCGACGGGGTTTGACATTTACCACCTCTCCAACTACTAGAAGCCTTTCCAACTTCTGTCCGTGCTCTAAGATATCGCAAGCCTCGACCGTTCACATACACTTTGTATTTTATGCTTGTATAATGGTTCTCTGATCTTTTGAACTTCCCTCGGTTATTCTGCCAGTAGCAAGACCAGCTCAAATAACCCGATCCAATAACTCGACAGTCAAATGGCAACTCAAAAGCAATGCATGGCCTGTCCGATAAAGTTGTGCATCCAATAGATAACAAAACGTTTATCTGTAGATAAATATCGCTTGATTGTAATCCATGACAATATTTTGTTCACTAGATAATATTAGATAGACTGAAAATGCAACTTCGTATTGTCGTTTCTTCTTATTATGATTATTCTTTTTTTGAGCTATACCTATTCTGTAGGAAAATTTACCAAGTTTTATGCATCAAAAAGTGGTATTAGTGTTCATTTTTATTAGCAATTAAGAGGGTCCCTAAGTTCGATGTCACAGTATTCCTCTAATGAATAATTTAAACAAGAATATGGCGAATAACGTCTATTATTTTAACAATCATATATTTCTTTATCAAAAGAGTTTCAATTTAGTTATTTAAGTGGTTTTTTACCAACAACAATATTCTCAAGGGTGAGTTGAGGGTATCTGTATCTGTAACGTGTTGAGGGTGGGTTGCCCCATGAAACTTAGGCCCCATTGGCATCCTCCTAAATTGATGAGCCCCTCTTAACTTGCCAGTCAGCCTACAGATTTGATGTAGTTGAACACGTCACTGAGAGGTGCTTCTTTTATAACGGCCGGGGTTAGCCAAACCTCGCCAAACACAAATGAAATAAATGAGAGAGAGCGTTGGGGAGTCATAGAAGATATGCTCAATGATCTCATCTTATTGCTCGCATTCCCTAAAGAATGCGAATTCTTACACCCTCATACTATGGAGATGCTTCAGTACTCGGCAATGACTAGTCAAAATACCTGTGATCAAATTCTGTCTAGTCAAGTATTTGTTTGTTCTAGTCTTATTAGGGTTACTTAGAAGTTCCCTGGCAAATATGCAGATTCTTGTTTCATCCCACCTTTCCTTGAATTTCACAAGGGAATGTTCTTTAATTAGGTTTGTCACTACCAATGTTATCGGTCCAATGAAAGAGCCAGGTCCAGAAAGTATTTGGTTGGCTAGTAAATCAGCAATACGGCTACCTTTCATTGTGGCGTGATCATCTTTGATCCATCTTAAGGTGGCCACATTGTTGCTGGATATTTCGGCCAGTACTATCTGTCCAGGGTGGGTAGTGCATATATGCTATCTGTATAGATGAGCATGTTCCTTCCATTGATATTGTTTCTTGTAATTCCCCGTGAGCTCATTTTATGTTAAAGTTTAAGAATCTGGAGTAACATTTCACATGCTGAGCCTTGTTTTGTTTAAGAAACGTCGATGTAGATGTGAATGGTACCTGCCACTTCTGGCTCTTCTGTTTGTCCCGTTATAACTTTATATGGCTTAAAAATATTGTCAATGGGTGAGTTGAGGGTAATTTAGAGGTGAACAAGATAATATCTTGTAAGATTTGAACAACATTTTGTCTTTGCCTCTAAAATAACAATACTATTATCTATTTTATTCAAAACGATAACGATATACAACTCTTGTTGTGCCTTTCAGAAACGAGAAACCGGCCATTATAAATTATGACTCTAATAGAATTTTATCAAACTTTTCAAAGAACTCGCGTAGTACAGTAAAAATAGCCATTAAAATATTTTTACTGTAGAAACTATGTTTGGTTATTAAGCAAAAATAATTGGTTTGCTGAAAACTGAAAATATAGAAATTGGTGTTAAATCTTAGTATCTATTGATAATTTTTATTCAAATATGTTCCTTAATTTTTTCAGAAGAGCCACAATGGTTGACGGAGCAGTTTTGGACAAACTTGAAGCCGGATTCAAGAAACTTAAGGATTCCGATTCTAAATCGCTCTTGAAAAAATTCCTCACCCAAGAGATCTTTGACAATCTCAAAACAAAGAAGACCCCCACCTTTGGTTCAACACTTCTTGATGTTATCCAATCTGGTAAGCTTTGTGCCAATGGTCTAACCCATTACAACAGTTTTTTTATGTAATAATACCGACCTATCTACCAAGCGACACAAAAACACCATTGTAAGATATAATATAAAACCCTGTATTGAATATGGACTGTCAAAAAAATCCCACAAAACTTTCGACGATTATTTTTGATAAGAAAATTTGAATTTTTAAGTCAATGTAGAATTACTTAGATGGATTTAATCCAGCTGTTCTCAACTGGTGGGGAGGCGCGAATTAAAAAATTATGAATAGCACCTTAAAAAATGGAAATACTCCGCAAAACGTCATTCCACTGTCAATACATAAGAGCCAGTCACCGCCAGATATCCCTTTTCGGTATAGACGCAAGTCTTTCACCATCTCACACCGTCATCCCTCACTCACACTCAGGCGCAGATACAAGGGGGGGGGGGAGTAATAGGGTAATTACCCCCCCCCCCCCCCGAACTTCTCGAAGAAATCCAGGAATTTATTAAATTGTAATCAAAAAACAACGAGACAACGGGACCAGAAAGATTAAATGGATTAGCTCTTTTGCATATCCATCGGGATTTTAATCTAGACTTCAAAAAATTATAGACAGATTTGCTAACGCAAACCAAGAAAATGTGAATTTAGGATAAAGTAATCAAGATAAACCTATTTGTGATTTTTACGAGTGATTTTTAAGTTTATTTTTATATATATTTTTTTTATTTTTATGTTTTATAAGAGTTTTTTGATTTTGTTTAAAATCTCTTATTTTTTGTTATTTAAAAAAAACGAATGATTCTTCGATAAAATTATATACCCCCCCCCCCCGAAAAATCTTCCCAGATCCGCGCCTGCTCACACTATTCCTCATTGACTTTACACATGTTTCCCACAGAATAAGGGAACAACACATAAAGGAAAATTAAGGAAACAGGGCTACAGTCAAAACCCTAACCACCGTGGCCACGCTTTCTTAATGGTGGAGCATTGTCAAAGTGAATGTTGTTTTTGCAGTGTAGTTTCAATCAGTGGCGCATCCAGAGTTTAAGTCTGGGGGGTTCGTGGTAATTAAGTTTAAGTCTGGGGGTAATGGTAACATTTAATGCCTAATTTTTGATGATAATAATACATTTTAGTACATATAAAAAGTTAGCTTTAAAAATTCTTGGGGGTAATTACCCCATTACCCCCCGTATATGCGCCCCTGGTTTTAATAAATAATTTATGTTCGCGTGCACTAGTTTTCTCAGAGTACTTCTATGGTTTTACTGAAGGTCACATATTTCTATCCCTACTTTCCTTTTTGTGTTTTTCATAATATATTCTATGTCTTTAGTCTTTACATTTATTTATCAGGAGGGTTTTTTTGTTATTTATTTTTTTTAATGAGAAACAAAGCGTACATACTTATTGTTTACGTTTTATTGCAATTTGAAGTCGTATTTTATTTTACCAAAGTTAGATTCTAAGTGCATCGATTGCGATTGTTAAAGCTTCTGGAAAAGTTCAATAATCAACAATTCAGCTACCTAAGTCTGGTTTACCTAGTTGATACATTCGAATTCCTAAACAATTTTAATATTAACCTTCAGGACATAAATATTACCATACTGGCAAACTACGACCATATTCAAGGTGTCCATTTTCAAGCTTTCCATATTGAAGGTTTCCATATTTAAGGTTTAAATTTTCAAGGTTTCCACATTCAAGGTCTCCATATTTAAGGTTTAAATATTCAAGGTTTCCATATTTAAGATTTCATAGCAGTGATAGTATAAGAAAATTATTACCTACTTTTTGTCCAGTCAATTAATTTTTTACTTTAAATTTTTAAAAATTTATATAAATCAGTTGCTTTGCGTCAAAAAATCCTATAAATCGTTTCATAATTTTTGGGTAGTTTCATCTACTTGACAAATTGTATGATGTATTTCTTCTGCTATTTTATTAATATAAATAAATCATGTTGAACCGTTTTTGGTCAACCTGAAAAGAAAGGGGACTCTTTTAAAAAAATCATCATCATATGTGCATAAAAATTCCACATATTGTGAAACTCTGATGCTAATTCTGTTTTCTCAATTTTTTTATTACGTTTAGAAATATTAATGAAATAGGCATTAATGTATTCTGTATATTTTTTCTCAATCATTTTAACTTAAGTGATGAATAAGCATGTTCTTTAGAAATTTTATTTTTCAATTTTCAAATTATCTACCTCTATTGAGATCCAAGGGTGGGGGAGCGAAGCGGGGCAATTACCGACCTTGATCCTTATAACCCTAGTAGTTGATTCTGTTGACCGTTGACACCCAATGGAAAAAAATCAGTTTACGCTTCGATCGTAGCAAATTGCCCCCCCCCCCCCCCTTGAAAAGGTTCTGGATACGCCTCTGATCCATATCCAGCAAAATAATTTATTTAGTTTGTTATCCCTCTGATTTCTCAAAAATAATTTATGTTTAGATTCTGATCCACTCAACCAATGGTCTTTTTGATGCTCTAAATTAAATTTTCTGTTTGGAGAATTAATAAGATTTACCTATGTTCATTAAATTTGATAAATAGGGACAACATCTATTAGTTTCTTTATACATACATTTTCGAAGGCTGCTTTCATTAGAAAATCAACAGTATTACTGCCCGCTGCTTTAAAATTCCCTAATCCTAATAATATTTATATTTGTCATTGATTGCCATCTTATTTAAAGTTCTTAGGTACCACCTCACAAGACCGCCTCGCACACCTCAAACATTACATAACAATAGCAAAAATCCCGAATCCCGATCAACTAGGTCAAGTCACCAGTCCATCCAATCGCGTCGTGGACCTCTCGGTAGGGTAGGCATGCCCGCCCGTCTTGTCTGAAGTAATGGGCCTCTATTTAATCTCTCTCTTTAACTGATTCATATAGTACGTTTGAAATATACCTCCTATCGAGTAAAAAAAGCAAAACGAGGTACTTTTTCAAACGCAGCAATAATATACCTATGAGGTGAGATAATATGTCATTTAAATACAATAAAAATAATTAATAATTACCATAAATTCATTAGTTTGTGTGATAATATATTAGGTACTTACTTATTATATTTATCTTTCATTTTTTAATCTTATTTATAAATACATCAATATAATTGTTGTATTTGTATATTTATCACGAGTAGTGGGAAAAGGGGTTTATTTCGAACACTGAGCCGAGTCATATTGTAATCAGTTAGAGGCCATCAAACCAGAATCTGATTATGGAGGCCATAAAAGATTATTATCATACATGTCTGACCATAAATGGTTTCATCCAAGTCTCCACCAAACTTTGCATCGTCATTAAAACCGGTTTGAACCAAGTCTTTCCCATACAGTATGACTCAGCTCGGAGTATACCTCCTTTTCCCTTTACTATCACGATATAATTGACTAATTGCGTTTTCGATTCCACTGCCCTGCCTTCGGGGAGTGCCCATAAAAGATGAGCGATATATCGATACCGCTTACTTTTTAGGGTGAAAAATAACTGGTATCGACATATCTCCCATCTTTCGTATGCTCTCAGAGCAAGCCGAGCACTGGAATCGAAAACGCTATATAATATAACGTTACATTTAAACATTTGTGATGCGCTGAATCCCACAGTACAACTCTGTAGGCATCTAATTTTATATTTCATTGTCCTTCCATTTGTCGGAATTGATTGCAAAACGAATAATATGAAATAATTTTATTTAACTTATTATACCATACTATTAAAAAAATATATTGATAAATATTATCAATAACAACGGCTTTTTTTTGGGTTAACGTTGGCATTTATATTAATTCTTAAGCATGACTGTAGTGATCCATCCATAATCAAATAAGAAGCCCTGTTTTAATCTATTGATTCGTTTACATGTATTTTCTTTTCAGGTTTGGAAAACCATGATTCCGGAGTAGGAATCTACGCACCTGATGCTGAATCGTACACCGTCTTCGCTGACTTGTTTGACCCCATCATTGAAGACTACCATGGTGGATTCAAAAAGACCGACAAGCATCCACCCAAGAACTGGGGTGATGTCAGCGTTTTCGGCGATCTCGATCCCACTGGTGAATTTGTAGTTTCCACCCGTGTCAGATGCGGACGTTCCTTGGAAGGCTACCCATTCAACCCATGCTTGACTGAAGAACAGTACAAGGAGATGGAACAGAAAGTATCCACCACTCTTTCTGGACTTGAAGGTCAGTCTACCATCTGTAGATCCTATCTCACGTCATTCTTCCATCTCTTTTCATATGGATTATTCCATTTTATTACTGACAATCCTTTGTATCCTTTTACAGGAGAACTCAAGGGAACGTTCTTCCCATTGACTGGCATGAGCAAAGAGGTTCAACAAAAACTCATCGATGACCACTTCTTGTTCAAGGAAGGTGATCGCTTCTTGCAAGCCGCCAACGCTTGCCGCTTCTGGCCCTCTGGTCGTGGTATCTACCACAATGACGCCAAAACATTCTTGGTCTGGTGCAACGAAGAAGATCATCTTCGTATTATCTCCATGCAGATGGGTGGTGATTTGGGTGCTGTCTACAGACGTTTGGTAACTGCAGTCAACGATATTGAAAAGAGACTACCTTTCTCTCACAATGACAGGCTCGGTTTTCTCACTTTCTGTCCAACCAACTTGGGTACTACTGTCCGTGCTTCTGTGCATATCAAGGTATATTAATATTTAGCGATTATAGTATTAATGGATATCGAACTGTTGTAACGGTTATTAAAAAAAAATAATGTAGATGTATGCTTTGGGCGATAAATATAAATGATAGTGAAATATTTCTAATAACTAAATTAAAACAATAATTTCGTTCCAAAAACGGGAACACTATTTTGTTAATTTTTGAAGTAAATGTTGGTTAAAATTATGCACTATTAGTCAAGGTTAGGGTAATTTAAAACTATTTCAGCTACTATAATTTATACAAAAAAAAATATATTTTTTAATCAAAGAGACAAACGTTCGCGCCTATCAATCTAATGTAAATATTATGTATGAGAGAAATGGTTTACGAAAATGCATATAGGTAATCGTATCCCACGTGATCTGGTAAAACAAGAAATTTTATAAAAATAGGTCAGTGACGATATTGTTGTGGACTTTTATTGGGTTCTGAACATAAATAATATATTAGAAATAAGGATGTCGGCAGATTGATTAAATAAAATATGTTGTTTTAAAACTGTAATTCGGCAGCAGGACCAATTGGCAAGTAGTAATTGACCAGAAGTAAAGTTGGCAGTAGTTGTCATCAGAGCCCTCTTTTCCATTGGCCACTCTGGAAAAGTGCCCCATGGAGAACCCTAGTTTCTGCCAGATCACCAACTGATAACCGATATTACCGATAAATATATTTATTTTCCAAAAATTTCCGATAAGGGACGTTACCTTTTACCAGACGTCAGATTACCTTTTTATTTTTGACATCATCTGTATAAGCGTGATGACGTCATAGATAGATACATTTTTCAAATAGAAATGTAGGTGTGGCAATACATCATTTGTAAGGTCTTCTAAATATCTATTCAGCCATATCAATATGTCTCAGTAATTGATTTATGAAATACCAATAGATTTTTATTTTTTTCATACATTAATTGATACCCAAAAATAAATTTAGTAAACGCTGTTACTGACAATGAAATGAGGAACCTGTAAACACAGACCTTCGTGGTGTAACACGTTAAATATGCCAACCAAGAACCAATTTCACAATCCACAGTTAGCAAAATAAACGTAGTAAAAAATCATTATTAGAAAACAAGAAACTAAAATGTACATCTTAAATACATGAATTTGTAGAATAAATATTATTTATTAAATACAACCAAATCTAAATCAAATGCTCAAATTGATGTTTTTAAAGTAAAATATAATGGGAAAACGAGCATTGAAATCTTCTCGAACTTTCTCTATATCTGTCGAAGTTATTTTTACGTTCTTAATGCGTATGCGTTCTTTGAGTTCATTGATAATTTGTGGACTATGTTGGTACAATTTACTTTTAAAGTATCCCCATCAAAAGGAGTTGAATCTGGTGATCTAGGTGGACATTCTCTCAATCCTTTTATACCTATCCACCGATTTGGGAAGACGTTGTCCAAGTAGTTTCTCACCAAGACCACATAGTATGGAGGCGCAGCCACAAATCATTTATGTTTGGAAACAACGGTTCCATCAGGGGTTCAAGAGGTTTTGTAAAAATTCTAAATATCGAGGTTCTGTTAAGGTTTTTTTGAAAATGTATGGTCCTATAATTAAACTAAACAACTCACTCCATATTCTGATTTATAAAAACGGTTTTAATAAAACATTACCTAATTTTTAGGTATAGTAGTATAGTTCTATAATTCTATATCGTTTGTAGGTACCTAAATTGGCTGCCAACAAAGCCAAGCTCGAAGAAATCGCTGCTAAATACAATCTCCAGGTTCGTGGTACTCGTGGTGAACACACAGAAGCCGAAGGTGGTGTTTACGACATCTCCAACAAGAGACGCATGGGTCTTACAGAATACGATGCTGTCAAGGAGATGTACGATGGCATCCAAGAACTCATCAAGATTGAGAAAGAGTTGTAAACTAATATTAAAAACTCCCAATATAACATTCGTCACCATTCGTGATTTTAAATTACTTGTAAGCAATGGTATAAAAATATACTTGTATTTACTATTATCTATCTCGTTTGCCAAAGGTATTACCAGAGATGATTGCTTTCAAAAAAAAGCTCTATTTAGTTTAAGATGTCGAGATATTGATGTCAAGTCTGAAAACCAGCTTCATTCTAGTCGACATTGTTTTTTTTAAATAATTGTTTTATTTATGAATGATGTCAAACATTGGATTAGTGTTATTATTTATAATTTATTTTTATTGTAATTCTGACAAATATAAGTATTATTTTGAAAACAATTCTTGCTTTATTTGAGTTATAGCATCCTTAATAATTTCTTATTACAAAAGATTTTATATTTATTTCATAAAATAAAAGATGTTTGATATTCTATTTTCGAAGGTACCGTAAAACAGGGCTACCTATTTGAAAACCATAGTCTACTACTTAAGTTGGAACCATATGGAAAACTTTTTTATTATTGGTTTTGTGAAAAAACGTATTTGTGATAAAAAGTTTTGCATGGTCCAAAACTTAAAATGCAACCATCAGATATCAATTTTTTTAAGCTGTATACGAGGTTTGCCAAAAAATATGAATTTTACTCAAGAGCAAAGTACCTTTATGTTTTACAATACAGAAGAATGTTATGAAGTAAAGTTATTTTGAATTTAAAATTATATTCAAATATGCAATTACAGCCATTTAGCATTAAAATTTAGGTTTGGTGATTGATTAATTAATTTATAACTACAAATAATTTATAACTAAAACATAAATAATCACCTAACCTGAATTTTCATGCTAAATGACTGTAATTGCATATTTGAATATAACTTTTAATTTAAAATAACTTTACATTATAATGTTCTTCTGTAGTGTAAAAAATAAAGGTACTTTACTCTTGAGTAAAATTCATATTTGTAGACAAACCTCGTATACAGCTTCAATAAATTGATATCTGATGGTTGCATTTTAAGTTTTGGACCATGCAGAACTTTTTACCAGGAATACATTTTTTCACAAAACCAATAATAAAAAAGTTTTCCAAATGGTTCCAACTTAAGTACACACTGTATAAACAATATACAGGGTGTTAGTATATTCATCCAACAACGCTCTACCACAGAGAGCTCAATCTCGGTAAATGATGAAATTTGATATAGGTGCTAATAGTTTGAAATCAACGTCTGTAATGCCTGATAACTCGTTTTAGGTACAAATATCAGGAATAGTATTATTACATTACGAGTACGGAAAAATCACTTTTACACAAGTGGTGTAAAAGATTTTTCCTACGAACAAAAAGTAAAGCGAAAAAAATAAAATAATGGAGTTCGGAGAGGAGGATTTATTTCTAACAAAAAGATGTAGGTGTACAAAATTTAAGTTAGTGGTTGTCCCTTGCCATATAGAACGAGATACGGTATTAGAAATATATAGCCCCCTCTGTTATTTGATGATGACAAAGATTATATGTTAGATAATATGTGCATTAATAAATCGCAAATGGGTTGCCTAGCTAAATCACGTGCCAACGCTGCAATAATATTAACTTTTTTGATCAACTTCCCCGATGTGTTAATAATGAAAATCGAGCATTAATCGATTAATTGGGAAAATATAGGTTTTCACTTTCACTTTAGTACAGCTATAAAGTTGCCAGGTACAAACTGATAAACAGGCGTTATTAATATAATCCCATCAGTTATTTAATTTATTTTTTTAACCTTATTCCTTATCCAACAGTATTAGATTGTCTTGTCAAAAGTGTGTCATATCCATGGTTACCTAGATTTTAAATGTTAAGTATTAAGCGCGAGCATTGAGAGTGACAGAGAAGCGTTACACTTTTATTTCAATTCATTTTCATACTTTTTTATGATAAGAGAGACATTTGGATTTCCTTGCACTAGTACGTATAAGAAATTTTGATGGAAAAAAAATTAATTACAAATCCAGATATTTTATAATAATTATTTTACAAAAAAGTTCAATTTACTTCAAAAGACTCACCATTTGAGACCGCTCATTGCTCATTTACTCTCCGTCCCATTAGTTGGTCCAGTATTGCTTTCCTTTTTCCATAATTTCCATTATTTCTAGTAGATTTTCCGATAAAATCGCGTCCGGAAAATCTTCTATTCCCGACGACATTATTGATCATCGTATCATGTTCAATTCTATATCAACCCTTTGATACGTTAGATTTTTCAAAATAATCGTATCTCAGGCCAGTATATCTGCAGCCTTGTCCATTTAATCCTAGAAGGTACATCCGAAGACACTATAATGTTAATCAAAGATCTACATTGAACATCAAAGGACATATACATTCTAAAAGATTAAACGTCTTTATTGTCAGAGGTGAAATCAACATGAGTTCAAACCAGTGATATCGTACTACCGATTCACTCGAAATATTTGCGGCGATTTAAATTCTTTACGGATATTCGCTGAAAAGAAAACAATTATTAGGAAATTTGAAAAATGTCAATGAAAGGGTATTATTGAAGAAATCTAAAAAGACTTTTTTCGCAATAATTATTCTCTATTTTACGATTTACAAATATAAGAGTTATAAGATAAGAGTAGGTGAAATTTTTAAAAATTTCACCAATAATAATATTGCCCAGATAAGCCATTGGTGTAATTTGGGTTAGTCTCAATGTAACACTAAATTAGGAGGGTTACAAAGATATTTTAAAGATATTTTCTGCCTTAAACAAGTTATTAGTAACACGTTTTAGAAATAATAAAAATAATAATATTTTCAATAAATGTTATTATCGAAAAATGTTCAATAAATTAAAACTTTCGGGGTTTTCATTTAAAAATTAAAAATAAATTGTGATTTACGTAATAAAATAATTGAATCAGTTATAATAAAGTTCTAACCACAAACTGTTAAACAAAAAAAATAATTCCAATTTCTTAATTAATAACAAAGATAAGAGAGGGTAGAACTTTTAAGCGGCCCACTCTGTATACTCGCCTGACGGGCACTAGCAGCTTCCAGAATAACAGTTATAATATCTGTTGGTAATAAAGATTATTCCTGAAAGTTTTAGCAGGTTAATTTTTGACACTTTCAAAAATTTCAATCTAGATGTCGCAACGACGGTATCCCTCTTAGGTCATTATTTTTTTATTCAACTGGTATTAAATTATAAATGTTATTCGGATTAATTAACCGCTAGCTTAGACTATAAGAAGTGTAGCTAACGAAAAAAGGACAGAGTATCAAAAATTACAAAAAATAATTTTCACCAAAAGTTTTGCTAGTTTCATTTATAATTATCGAAAATGTATGAATATAAAAATATTTATTATTTAAATGTAAAAAGCTAATACAGAAATATTGAGAAATAAGTTCTGAAAAACTCTGTATATTCTTCTACTTTTAATAACAATTCTATTCTTTGCTAGTGAGTTTATTTACTTCTTAAGGCCACAGTACCACCCCCAATATTCGTAACATGAACTAATTTTGATAGATGTCATTTATATGTCATAAATTAAGAATCCTTTTGTTCAACAGATGGAGCAATATTCCATATTTAATAGTTCTTTTGTTCAACAGATGGCGTAATAATTTTATTAATTTTAAACGGTAATTGTTATAAAATAACAAATTCATCACCCCTAGCCACTACGCGATGATACGTAAACGAGTTCTTGACCTTGCAAATATTTTCGATGTAGCAGGTATAAAAATAATATTTTGGATTACATTCGGAATATCGGTATATTTACTTAGTAGTTCATTCTTGTGTCCAGTCAACAAAGGATAAAGGTCTTCGTATCATTACGTAGGGACCTATTATACCATACATGGTGTTTCGTTAAGAATGGGACATAGAACAACTGACGATTCTCTGAATAAAATAAGACAACTAAACAAATCATGTTTAGATAAAATGTTTCTCGTTTCCGAATTACGGTGTTAAAATCCAAAAAATATTTATGGCTATATTTTTTTATTACTCACAAGAATTTTACTAAATTTGGCAAACGGTTTTGATGTTATAATATCCACCTATCAGCAAAAAATTAGTTACCTGCTTTAATTAACTTTTCCAGAGGCGTACAGCATTGGTACGTAATACGGCATCCCTTCTAAATTTTACGTCACTATCCAAAAAGTTATTTAGACATAAAATTTTAAATTTTTTGATGTTTTTCAAATAAATAATATATTCTTTTTAGAAATTTAATAAAAAAAAATCAAAATTTTGGACAGTGGACTAAAATTTAGAAGGGAAAAAGGTGTTACTTGCCCATGAAGTATGCCACTGGCAAAGCTTATTTAACTTATTTTTTTTGCTGATAGGTGTATTTTATTACACCAATAACGTTTGCCGAATTTAGTAAAATTAAACTGAATAACAAAAAAAAATTGTAGCTGCTTATAATTTTTGATTTTCGAGTAATGTTTTACCTACGGATGTTTCGTTTAATCGGCTTATTTCTGATCAGTTAATCTTTAGTTGCTTCCATTCTTAATGGAATACCCTGTATATACCGAAAGGTCTTGCAGCCAATGAATCAAATAAAAAAAAAGAAAAATATAATAAAAAAGTGTTTTTATTACCGTATTTACCCACAATACTTTATATAGATCTGCATCAGTAAAAATTATTTTCAACAAATTTAATCTCATTTATATGTAGTATGTTTGTGTAACTTGGCGGCATACGGAAAACTTTTTTAAGAATTTTAAGAAAAAATCTTATTTTTCATAAACAATTGAATGGTCTATTAATTTTAGAAAAAAAGTTACTTTACATAAAAAGTTATGCATGGTCTAAAACCTAAAATTCAAACATCTGATATCAAATTTTATCAGTCGTATATAGGGTTTGTCGAAAATAAATTTTTTGACAAACCTTGTAAAACCGACTGATAAAATTTGATATCGGGTGGTTGCATTTTCTGTTAGACCATGCATACATTTTTATAAAGAATAACTTTTACATAAAATGAATAATAAAAAAAGTTTTCTATATGCTGTCAACTTACATAGACATACTGTGTGTATGCAACTTATGACATATTGCTGAGATAATGTTTTTGTAAGAAAAGAGAAATTAATTATAAAAATTTACTTCATTTGTAGAGTCGTAATTTATGTTTTCATATTAAGTTTTTATTATAATTTTTTTTTTATCAATTTAGAATTACAGTACTATTTTCAATTATTAATAAAAATTACGTGTTCATTTTAGATTAATCAATAAGAAAAATAAGCATTTTTGAAATATTAATAACCAAATACACATTAAACAACAAATAAATAAAAAAGCATTTAAAACACGTTGTCTGCCGAAGCAAATGTTGTGGTCGGGTGTGCTGAGCCGAAGTAGTTTTTCTAAAAATTTAAGTCTGTTTTTACGTTTTAAGTAGTTTAAGTAAATACTTAGGTAAACTACAATATCTAATAGATGCGCGAATAAAATACATACACGCGGCGCGGGATTAAATTATTACAAACATATGTGGCGTGCATATTGTTAATAATATATTCAGGACATACACAGGGCCGCCGAGAGCCAGGCCGGGCCCCAGGACAATTCGCTAGATCGGGCCATGTGACAAAAAAATCTTTAACCAAAAACTGTTCCTCTTCTACTGAAATAGAATTTAAAAGGTCTTTACATCAAAAACTATTCTCCCTTTCAATTACTTCTTCTTCTAAACAAAAAAAAAGTCCTCACCCGAATAAAACTTCTCTAGGCTAAAACTTTTAATTAATTTAAACTTAACTTCCCTCTCTCATCTTGTGTCGAATTTCTCATGCAGAACAAAAAAAAACTTTGCCGGGCCCCCTTACAGCGCTGCCGGGCCCCCATTTAAGCCCGGGCCCCGGGATTTAGTCCCGGCTACCCCCCCCCCCCCTCTAGTCGGCCCTGGACATACATTAGTGCGTAATTGTTCAATATTTCAATTTGTGTTATGGACACGTAAATAATTTCTAAATAAAAAGTTATATGAATTTCAAAAATGGGTATTTTAAAGATATTTTTAGACATACAGTGTTTTGCGTTTTTGTCTGACAAATGAAAAGGTATATTTTTTAAATAACAAACCCTGTATTTTACTTCAGTTTTAGAATGCTGCATGCAATGCTGTAAAACTGCATTTAACCCTAGAACTTTATTAACAAATATTGCAGGGTTGCCAATAAATTAATTTTTTTATGAAATTAGATAATGATGCAGACCCTAAATTAAATTATAATTTAATTTAAAAAAATAGTAATAAGATACTAAGCTAACGAATAGTGGTGATAGAACTGGATTATTTTATACAGAGTGTTTTGAAAAACAAGTCTTAAATATGGCTAATTCCAAGTTAAATTTATTTAATTTTTTCAAATGCCACACGCTGTATGTTATTTAAACATACAATTCCTTATAAATTTACATATCCAACGATACCAATATGATAGTCAATAACACATGAGTTTTATAATAGGAAATACGAAAAAAAAATAATATAAAAGTTGTATGACCATATTTAACAATTATTCATAAATATGCAGTGTGCATTTTTAAAGCAAAACACCCTGCAGGTTGTTATACATATTTGATTGTTTTTACATCGTCGAACAATATTTTCAATTTGATTCATTTGATATGTTGTATATAGAATGTGTCAAAATTTGAGGTTACGATTTTCTCAATTTTTTAAATGTGATACTCTCTATGTTATACCACCAATTAATTAATACAGTGAATTCCATTGAAACAATTAAAAAAATCGCAACCTCGCGCTTTGATACACCCTACATATAACATAGCAAATGAATGAAGTCAATTAAAATTATTAGACAACCTGAAAACAATCAAATATGTATAACTACCTGCAGGGTGTTATCCTCTAACATGTTGGTATTGTTGAACAGGCTTTATAAGGAATTGTATGCTAAAATATGTTGCCTTTGAAAAAATTAAGTAAATTAAACCTCAAAGTAGCCATATATAAGACAAGTTTCAAAACACTCGGTATAAAAGAATCCAGCACTATCAACACTATTTGTTATCTTAATGTGCTACAAGTCTGTATATTAAACAATTTTGAAATTAATGTAATCCTACCCAAATTATGATAATTTAATTTGGGGTCTGCATATCATTCTCTAATTTCATAAAAATTTAATTGCTTGGCAAACCTGTAATAGTTTTTTTAAACATTCTAGGCTTGAATACAGTATTACCAAATCATTCTAAAACTGAAATAATATACATGTTGTTCTATTTAAAAAATATGCCAGGCAAAAATATAACACACCCTGTATATCCAAAAATATTTTTAAAATATGTATTTTCTAAATCCATATAACTTTTCTTTGAAACATGTTTGCGTGTCTTTAACACAATTTAAAATATTGAACAATTACGCACTAATGGGACATACACAAGGGTACATATACACATAGCAGTCAACGTGTTAACTCAGAAATAAAGTTCCTTATAAAGATAAAATAACACTCATTAGAAGAAAGCAAGTCCCGCAAATATTACGTGCGTACCATACAGTGATGCCAGGTCATTCGGATTCAAATTACATCTCAATGCAATAAAGTTCCTCTCCCGCATTTCACATTTCACCCACTTTAAAATTAAATTCGCCTGAGAAAAAATTGTGAAATTATCGTATAAATCGATATTTATTGTACATCTGGTAACGTGGCCAATACTTGTTCATACGCAAGGAACACAAATCGATAATTTTGTATCTGGAACGCAAAGCGAGACAAATATATATGAAAATCACGAAACAATAAAAGACGGCATACAGCTGTATCATTGTTTCAAAAATTGGTACCTCTAAACAATCATTTTACCTATTAAAACCATCTCTAAAACAGAGTAGCTAGATTTTTTTTACGGTGACATCTTCTTAAAAATAGATGAACTACATGAACTATACACAATTACAGGAATTCATAGAAAATCTCTAATTTGACAAATAAATTTATCAAATATTTGTTAATCGTATTTCCAGTTAGATTTGAAAAATACGCAATAAAATTTTGAAATATTTTGGCGGGATACTTGGAAAAATATGTAGAATGAAATCTCCTACTTTTTAGCCTGTGGTTTTAAAATCACTTTTTATGATTTTTTTTAAAATTCAGTGTATAAACAGGACAAATAAAAAATAGGAGATTTCATTCTCCAAACCTTATACTTTAAGCTGGTAGAAGATTCATTTTAATACATTTAGCGGGATTTAAATGCAATCGGAAATGGTGAACCCTTGCTTCTTATATGAAAAATACAGTGATACTGCGCCCTTAAGAGGAACATAGTACCTTATTCTCGAATAAACCAGGAAAGTTTGAAATAGGATAACTTGAACGTCTTAATTTCTGTGATTGGGCGTATACATTCAGTCAAAAAGAGTCTCACCAAATTTCAAGATTGGCCGAAAATGTATTTGTATGGGCTTATATTGCGGAGGTAAAATTAAATATCATATAAAAAATTCCTACATCTAGACGAATACAAATTGAGAGCTAAAATTCAGCAGAGCTTTTCACCTTTTAATTAGTCAGGGCTGGGTCTATGGGTTTTGAAAACACTTTATTTTTAATATGATTTCCATGGTCTTATTTTACTATAATTTAAATACAGGTAAGCAAATCGTTTAAAATCGTATTAAAAATAAAGTGTTTTCAAAACCCATACACCCAGCCCGAACTAATAAAAAGATAAACACCTCTGCTAAATTTTAGCTCTTAATTTCTATTTGACTAGTTGTAGAAATTTTTCAAATAATATTAAATTTTACGTCCGCAATATAAGCCATTTTCGGCCAATGTTGAAATTTGGTCAGACTTTTTTTGACTGAATGTATGCGCCCAATCACTTAAATTAAAACATGCAATTAAGTTAATTATTTTCAGATTTCTTTGATATTTGTAAAGGAATTTACAATTTGGCAACGTTGTTGCTTCCAAGACAGAATTTGTCAATATACCTACCCTTCAAAATTGAGATTTTTAAATACTATTTTATGGAAAAATAGAAACTAGTTACTTTTTAATGTTTAAAAATGTTTTGCGAAATTCATGCATGAGTAAAATCCGATTACAATTATTAGAAGAACACAAGTGCGTCATCACTTGGCGGAGTATATAGTTATAATTCACTGGCGATCGCCGCATACTGGGGGTTTAGGATTTAGTAGCGTGTTAATATAATAGAGAGAATAGAAAAAATGTTTATACCCAACAACTTATATACTTAGGGTGACATTACAGAACGTCTGCAACTTTGCAGATCTGCAAATATGGCGGCAACTTTGCAGATCTGCAAATATGGCGGACTTACAGATGCAAGTATCCAAAAAATATCTGCATATTCCCAATATTTATTACCCCTAACAACACTAAGTCCAAATCCACCCTTAAGAAGGTTAGAACATCCTACAACCATAAAGTCTTCTGTTTCTTTAGATTGAAAACAGTTCATGGTGTCAGATTATCGAGTTTTTCAACATAGTAATGGATTTGGGTTTAATTTTGTTGGGGGTAATAAACCACAATAAATATTGCGAATTTTCAGATTTTTTTTGGAATAAGAAAACTTGATACTTGCATCTGTAAGTCCGCCATATTTGCAGATCTGCAAAGTTGCAGACGTTCTGTAATCTCACCCTTATTCTTTATCAACTGATAGTTATAGATAATATGGCTAGGTGAAAGTTAAACTGGTCCAAGTTACATTTTTATTATAATAGATATAATGACAGCTAGTGTCAATGTATCAATGCTAAAGAGATATATCTCGACATACAAATACAAATGTAAACATCTTGCATTTTCTCCAAAAAGTTATTTTGCTCTTTAGACCAGTTTAGCTCAAGCGCGTAGCTAGGTTGTTTTCTTGGGGGGGTAACACTTTTCACATTATTGGTGAATGCGCAGCGTGTTATCTTCGAATATGGTACCAATGCAACATCTAGAGTTCATATGTGTATTTCCAGAAAAAAGAGTGAATTTTATAATAAAGTTTTTAATTTTTTATATATTTATACTGGGTGTTGTAGAATAAAGTACCGTAATTTTGGGGATTTGTAGATCGCTTAATCAATTATAAAGAAAAGCTAAATATAATTTTCCCAGTTTTCATTCTACAGAGTCAATTTCATAAATGCATTTTTTCTAAATATCTTCCCTTTCAGTAAAGACTTTAACTTAAAAATATGTATATGATAGGTAATCGTTATTATTAGTTCACACACTATTTCGATAAATTAACATAAATCATTGACGTAGAATGAAGGGCTAAAGAAACAATTTTATTCAAACCCTTTTGAATACCCTACATTTCGTAAAACTTAAGATTAATAAATATTTCTAACTCCATTTGACTATTCCATTTCCGAGGAGATAGACCTGATTTATTTTATACAGAGTGTTTTGAAACATGTCATAAATATGGCTAATTTTAAGTTCAATTTAGTCAATTGTATCAAATGCAACACACTGTATATTATTTTCGCATAAGATTCCTTATAAATTTACCTATCCAACGATACCAGCATGTCCCAATAGTGCGTAATTGATGGATAGCTGTTTTATTATAGGAAAAACAAATTGCATGACCATGTTTAATAAATATTCTTAAATAAACGAGGGGCTGACCAAATTTATACATTTTTATATTTGTTTACACATCGTCAAACAACAACTGTAATAGACTTCATTTATTTGCTATGTTGTATAGAAGGTGTTTCAAAATGAGGGGTAACGATTTTCTCATTTGTTTAAATGGAATACCGTATATGTCATACCACCAATTATTAATACATGGTATTCCATTTAAAAAATTGAGAAAATAGTTACTCCTCATTTTGAAACACCCTATATACAACATAGCAAATGAATGAGGTCAATTAAAATTGTTTGACGATGTAAAAACAATCAAATATGTATTACTACCTGCTTTAAAAAAGTATAGATTTAGTCAACACCTCGTTTATGGACCACCCTGTATATTTATTAATATTTGTTAAATATGGTCATACAACTTTTATATTAAACATTTCTTCGAATTTCTAATAATAAAACAGCTATCGATCAATTATGCACTGATAGGACACCCTGTATATGTGTTATTGACTAACACATTGGTATTGTTACATGGGCAAATTTATAGGGAATTTTATGCCAAGATAATATACAGTGTGTTGCGTTTGAAAAAATTGAGTAAATTGAACTTAAAATTAGCCATATTTTAGACATGTTCCAAAACACTCTGTATAGAATAAACCAGTTGTATCACGTCTATTCGTTAGCTTAGTATTTTATAAGTCTGCATATTTAACAATTTTTAAATTA
Source organism: Psylliodes chrysocephalus (assembly GCA_927349885.1). Lineage (NCBI taxonomy): Eukaryota > Metazoa > Arthropoda > Insecta > Coleoptera > Chrysomelidae > Psylliodes > Psylliodes chrysocephalus. The sequence goes on along the minus strand of OV651826.1, from coordinate 11,571,685 downwards.
ATGTAAACCTACCTAAATTATGATGATTTAATTTGGGGTCTGCATCATTCTCTAATTAAAAAAAAAATAAATTGTTTGGTAACACTGTAATATTTTTTAAAAACATTCTAGGGTTAAATACAGTATTCCCAAGCAATTCTAAAAATAAAATATAGGGTGTTCTATTTAAAAAACATAATTTTTATTTGTCAGGCAAAACCGCAACACCCTGTATATCCAAAAATATTTTTAAAATATGTATTTTTCAAATCCATATAACTTTTTTTAAAATTTGTTTGCTTATCAATAACACAAATTGAAATATTGAACAATTACGAACTATAATGGGACCCTGTATATAAATTTTAATTTTTAATTTGCAGGAATATTAGGTACTATTTTAGATGAAAATGTTTGAGAAACTCTTTGTTTTATTGTATTTATTTTATCTCTCTATTTTTGTTTAATATAACGTTTAAAAAATATTGATGTTGGGGGGCTTGGGGGGGTAATTACCCCCATTGCCCCCTCCTTATCTACGCCCTTGGTTTAACTCCCACCTAGCTATATGTATTTGATATTCGAAATAATGGTTATGATGTAGCGGTGTTCTTCTAATCGAATTCTACAAGAGATATTAAATCTAAAAATAAATCTAAAAATTTTGTAATAACATTGATTTATTCATAGGTACCTATATTCACTCAACTTATGCAAGCAAAATTAGTTGTAAGTTTACTAAAAATTGATTTACCTATCTACTAAATAAATCTAGGTATTTAGGACTAAACCTTTATCAAATATTTTGTTTCACTATCTAAAACTTATAACTAATGAATATTTCTAGCACATACCTATAAAAATCACTGTTTTTTTTTAAGTTTCATAAATAGTGTCTTGACACTCACAAAGTAACCACCATCTTTTAATTATATATTCAAGTAATTTCTTGATTGGACGTCGTAATGTGGATATTCGAAAATCGCAGACTTCTTGATTCAAAAATTATTATAAAACAGTTTTTGCCAATGATATATATAGTTATATAGATTGCTCATCAATATATAAACAAGACGGCGAAAAAGGGTCGTATTTGGTCGTATTGCAGATTGCAGTCGATCACCAGGCAGAATCTCTGGCCGAAATGTGTTTGAAACTCAAATCATCCTATTAGGAAATGTATAAAAAAAAAGAATTACCTGAATTTTATTTCAAGACAGGAGCTTGTGTTAAGTATTTTGAAAAATAGTGTATATTTGTTGAAGTCGTAAAGTTTAGTTTCCATGTAGGAAAAATATTTTAAGAGATCTAAACAATTTCGAACATAGATGTAAAAAATTTTAGACTCTTGTATAAACAACTTTAATAAAAGATGCAACTTTAGATCACTGTGTATTGGAAAACGAGAGGAGAATATGTGTCTTCAATTGGCGAGTTAAAAGAGATGTGCTGGTCCTTTCTACTTTGCATACGGACGAGATAGTTCGGATGCAAAGACATGGTAACAAATCAAATGCAATTATAGACTATAATAAAGGTAAAAGCTCAGTCGACATTTCCGACCAAATGTCCAGTTATAGCACAGCATTACGAAGGACAATCCGCTGGTATAAAAAAGTAGCAATTGAAGCAATTTTGGGGACTAGCGTTGTTAACGTTTTCCAGGAAGTTGGAGAGAGTGCAATGCCCATAACAGATTTCCGTTCATCAGTTATTGAAGATATGTTAACATATTTGAATCTCCAATAACAGATAAACCAACTGAGTTAAGTTCGTCCCTAGAAATCTATCGATTTAGGCGCCCACGTTCAATTTCTATTTGGTATACTGAATTTCTAACTTCAAAAATAGTTCCTAACACAGCTTTAGGGTCAAGAGGACCCTGTAAAGTTTTTAAACTGCTACAGGAACATGCTTCCCAACCTACAAATCTATCAATTTTCTCTTTATTTGGCCTATTTCACCTGCTGCACGTTTTTGGCCTATTAATTGTGCACTGCAGTGTTCTTTGAGTTTTTATTACTTTTCCTTTACAGCAAAGATTGCACTTATTTCCTTTATTTTTGTCACTTGCTGCGGAATAACACATTGTACATGTGGTTTGTTTTCTTTCATTTAATTTTTTTTTATTTTTTGTATTTAAACAATTTTCATTTATACAGTTGTTATCCGCCGAAATTAAATTATTCACGTCGAAAAAATACAAAGTATTTTACAAGACGACTGAAACTCATTACCCACCGGAATCTTGTACATTTGACAATATGGCCGCGTGTGGACCGTCGTTTTATAAACCGCCTAGACATTTTATAATCCGGCTAACCAGATAGCAAAATATAGTTTATACGGTCCGGCCAACTTTACAATGTGCTAGGGCCGTATATAAACTGACAACGCTGATATTATTCGTTTCCTGCTCACTTTAATGCTAACTCTCTGTAGTTTTCTTATGGACTTGCGCAAAACTTACTGGAAATGTTAAAAACTACGCAACTGTACGGAATTCTAATAGTTATCTTTAGTATCTAAGGACCGATTCCACCGTTGTGTTAAACGAAGTTTAAAATTACATTTTTACGTTAACAATGTCATTTTAATCTCCGTTTAACACAACGGTGGAATCTTGTGGTGGAATCGGCCTGATTGGGCTGAATAACATCTTAGGAATGATCTATACCTTGAATTTGAAAAGCGTATGTTTCGTGCATGGAGGAAGGATGTTTCGTGATTATTTGTCAAAGGCACATCAAACGTCAAAGGGCGTAGTTTAAAATGTATAACTTGAAGTTTGCGACGAAACTTCCGATTTGTAGGTTATGAAAATAAATATTTTGTTGGTTTTTAAGAATTTTTATACAATAAATATAGAAAAATACTTGTGGACAACGTGAAACAACGACAATAAAATAAGGTGTTATTAAATTTTTGCTAAGGTAATGAAACTGTATTTTAATCGACGTGTTAATTTGTTAATTATGAACAAAAGTCAAAATTAATCCATTTGTCAACAATATTTCTGCCGTCCTATAAAAAAGCCCCGTATCTCCAAAAATTTAAAAAATAAAATATTACCATATACATGTTTCTGGTAGTATAAACTATCCGTATATAGCTTTGAGGCCAAACAAAATATAATAAATCGCGTTTTTCTCAAAATTATGTTTTCTGGAGATACGGGGGTCCTTCTTAGGACGGCAGATTTGGGGTTTTAGAATAGGTTACCATATATATTTTGGACCCAATGCTGGACGCTGAACACGAATACAACATTTATGAACTTTGGAGGGGTAAATTTGTTTTTTTGTTAGCTCCCCAAAGATAAAATTACAAAAACAGAGTCACATGTAGAGGACCACCGGACTTTTTTTAGCTCCCCAAACACAACAGAGTTTTTGTCTTGTTACATTTCAGTAAATTGTGTATAACATTGCTGAACAAATACAGCATTTTGCTGGACGAATACGGCATTTTGCTGTATGTTTATTGTACTGGACAGACTTTGAAAATTCTGTACAATATAGCAAAATGCTGTAAGTATGGTCACCTTATTTTAAAACAATAATAACCTAGAAAATTATGTAATTAAAAAGAAAATATAAGAGCAATTTATTTAATAATTAATCTCATTTTCATTGTCTAATTAATAGAATACAATGTTTCCTTAGTATTGTTAAATTTTTAATTCTTATTTTTACAGGAGGTTTAAACATTTATTTTGCTTCAGATCTCGACATGGGTATAATATTCGGCAAAAAGAAAAAGCCCAGTAGAGTTACTGAACAGGACAAAGCAATATTACAACTAAAACAGCAAAGAGACAAACTAAAACAGTATCAAAGAAGAATAGAACTATCTCTTGTTAAAGACAAGGAATTAGCTAAGAAACTATTAAACAATGGCCAAAAAGAAAGAGCAAAACTGCTCCTCAAAAAGAAACGATACCAAGAACAGATTCTGTCCAAACTAGATGGTCAACTAAGCAACTTAGAAAGTATGGCTAGTGATATAGAATTTGCCCAAGTTGAAGTACAGGTAGTAGAAGGTCTTAAAACAGGAAATGAAGCTCTGAAAAAAGTCAATGCTGCTCTAAATATTGAAGATATTGAACGTATATTAGACGAAACAAGAGAGGGAGTAGACAAACAAAATGAAATCAATGAACTGCTTAGTGGCCAGTTGACTGATGAAGATGAGGCTGCTGTAGAGGACGAACTAGCAGCTATTATTAGTGAAGAGATGCCTGCAGTGCCTTCTCAAGAGCCTGAAGTACAGGCCAATGAATCTGCCGAGGAGGATGAAAAAGATCAGGAGATTGTCAAAAAGCCAAAAGAGAAAGAAAAAGAGAACATTCCTGTTTTGGCTTAATAATAAGTTTGAGATCAACATCTAAAGATTATTGTAAAATATGTTTGTTTTTAAGTTATTTTAATACTAAAATACATTTGTTTTAAAGATTATGTTTCTTATTTAGAAAGAAAGTATAATTTTTCTTCTCAACATTGCCTTGTTCCATATCATTTCATTCTCAATTCCCCTGAACTTCCAACACTACTCTTTAACTAGTTACATATTCTATTCTCTGAAAATATCCTAACTGGCTATGCCTATTTTCTCTCAATCTTTTACCATAATAGGCACCACTTTTAATAAGCTTCCCTTTTATATAGGGTGACAATTTAAAAACTGAAAATGACAAAATTACCAATCCCAACAAAAAATTGCGTGTTTATCTGAATTAAAACATTTTTAGTCCAGGAGTAAAAAATAAATTGTTTATATTAGATTTTATTATTACCTTTAGTTCATGTCACCTTGCATCTTAATCCCCGTAATTGGAGTATGGCCTTCCAAGTACAGGTATGAAATTGTCTACATAGATAGTATACCTTACAATGAGTTGAACAAAGTTCAATAAGGAACATGCACATAACAAAAAGACCGCTGTGAGCGAGTATCCATTTAGCTTCTGCTTATTCTACATTATATCAATTATCAATCACAGATTTATGCGTGATGACCGTCAACAGTCTTCATCTGATATGTGCATGTTCCCATTGTACCCTGTTCAACTCATTATAAGGTCTAGTTCCCGTGTTGAAAATTACGTAGTATATATAACAGACAGAAACCGCATATTACTTGATTTGATAAAGGCTAAAATATAAAAGAATTTTATTCTGATTTTAAAAATTATTGCGCAAATGTAAACAAAGATCTTAATATAATTACGTTATGTTATTTAATGTAAATAATTATTGTAACCCTGTAAGGATGGTCAAAACAAATGTACCTCTCAATATTACCTACAATAAGGACTTAAGGCGTCGATCCACCCTATATAAACTTAAAAATTAATAACATAAGTGGATTTAGTGGGGTTTTAAGGTCCCGTTAAAGCCATATCAATGTTAGTTCGGTTCTTAAGAATGTTGTATGCTAACAATTAAAATTAATAAATTCATTATTTTTGCTCTAGCATTACAAAGTAATCTTTGCGAAGAACTGATATTATTTAAGTATTTATATAGGTACTTATTTATAATTTTGAAATAACATAAATTCAATCATAATGATAACAATGTAACCTACCCTTTAACACATTCACCGCCAGGGCGGACACTGGTGCCGCTGCGTGGTCGGCTCATCACGCCAGGGCGGACACCGGTGTCCGCCAGGTTTAGAGGTTGATATTTCCTCGAAAAGTTTGAATTTTGTAAATGTTTTATTATAACTTATTCTTTTTAGGCCTCTAGAATGGCCTACCGACCGTGGTTTTTTTGAAAAAGAGTTTTGTTTAAATTTTATGGACTGTGTCCGCTGTGGCGTGTAAAAGTTTTTAAAGCAGCTAAACTCTTAGCAAGACATTTGGCGCGCGATCCGCTTCGGCAAACAGATCTGTTACGACGTGCCCGCTGAGATATTTGTGTCCGCTGTGACGTGTGGTAAAATCGGAAAAATTTTGTCCGCCCTGGCGTGATGCGAGGGAAAAATGCTTTTTTTAGGCATGGCGCCAGAGCGGACACCGGTGTCCGCTCAGTCGCTCTTATGGGTGGCGTGCTGGGAAGTTTCATGAAAATTGGCTTGGCGGTGAATGTGTTAAGCTCATCACTATATAAAAAAGTTAATGGCAATCACCCACTTCAAGTAGGGAGTGAAGTTATAAGTATACCTAAGTATACCTGTCTAATGTTAACAGCTGCCAAAAAAAAATTATTTTGAATTATAAACAGATATTTTTAATAATCAATTAATATATAGATGTTATTGGATTGGTACCTGTTGGAAGACCTTTTCGTCATCCCGAATTTACAGGGTCTCACAGAAACAAATGCCAATATTTTAACCACCTATAACAATTACGGAAATTTAAAGGTGGACCAGATAAGCTAAATCTATTAGAGACTAGGGTATGTGGGAGTGATGTGAAAGTGGTACATGCCAGGCGCTACTCAGCGGTCTTTGTTTCACGCGTGGTTCTATTATACCTTGTCCAATTTATTATAAAATAGAAGATCCCCGTTTTGATTTTTGTATCTGTATAACTCATCAGAAAAAATAAGTTTTTAAATGAGTATTTCATCGTTACACGCCAATAGAGCTTAAGTGAACCGCAAAAAATGGAAACTAATTACTAAGTAGAATGTCTAAAAATGTTATTTCATATTCAAAAATGATATAATCCTGGTAAGTAACGTAAAAATAGAATATAAATTTTAAAACGAGAAATTTTTGACTTCGCTAAAAGCAACGTTAAAATTGAAATTTTAATTGGATTAATTACAATTTCATAAAAATATAAAATGAAAAAAACAAGAACTGTGGAAATAAGTTATTTGCAAGATATTTGATGAATAATTAGTTTAAAATCTGAAACAGGGAAATGTTTTCTTCTTTTTCGTTACTTCAAGATTTGTAATATTTTTTCTAGTCAGAACTAATGCCGATTCCATTAAGAATACTATAAGTATTCCAAGAATCGTTTAATTTTGTATCAGATTGAGAACTGAATTTTCTGCTTTTCATTTATTTGATAATTAAATTACAAATCTTTCCTTTTTTTATTTTACTCGTTTCAAATGTATTATTTACTTTCGATAATTAGATTTTTCTGGAATGTCTAACTACAGCGGATTAAACTTAATTACAAAAAGGTTATATATTTACATAGTAATATATGGTAAAACGAGAATATAAGATTGTTTTAGGATTACTGCAAAAGTTGTCATTACTTTTAGCCAACTGATGACTTTAATTTAGTCACATGGAATAGGGGTATTGTTGAAGACTTAGTCGAAGTAATAGAAAACATTAAGACGCTATAAATGTATAAAGTCATTATTCTTGATAGTTTTCCTTTTGAAATATTTATTAGTATATATGAAAATAGAATCAGGAAATGCTAGGAGACAAGTGAGAAAATAAATACAATTTTATTATTAAAACCGTTTATTGTGCTATCACCAATTTAAATACAATATATAGTTCATGTGTCAACATTAGTGATAAATGATTTTTGTATTCTCGAAAAAAAAAAAAAAATTACATAATAGTGGAAAAACTCGTAAATACCAAATTAAAATGATGATGGCACTGAGTAGATATTAATTAAATAACCTGATTTTACGTCTTTGAATAGCAATTAATTAACCCCTTCCATCAAAAAAAAAAACAAACAAAATTACGTAGCACCAATAAATCAAAGAGGCAATCATAATAAGTGTAAAAATAGGACTTTTTATTAAAAAAATTAACGCCTACATGGAATTTCTTTAAAAAAGTTATCTGAGAACATCTCAAAATTATATCATAAATTACACAACATCGAATTTCACATTAATTACAATTCAGTCTTGTCTGCTTTGGGAGACCCGCTCCTGTCGTAGCCCTTCAACTCATTGGTCGCATGTTTGGCAATGTATTTTACGAAGTCGTCTACTTCTCGGCCCTCCTGTAACCAAAAAATTATGTTTCTTTGTGTTGACCAACAATTAAAATATGTCAAAATATCTAAACATTATTGAAAACGACTTGTAAATTTACAAGTAAATCTGAAAAGAAATGAACTTTTACCTCATATTTGACAGGAGAGTCCTTTGAATCTTTAGGTACCCAGAAGAGTGTGGGGAATCCACGTACTTCATAAGGTGTTGGTACATCATTAGCTGTAGCATCCATCTTTACAATGGCTACGTCTTCATCTTTAAGCTAAACAGAAAATAATTATTATATTATTGCAAAGTATACCATTAAAATTACCGATATTTAACAATTTCCTTACCTTTTCTGCTAGTTCATCAAAAATAGGTGCCAATTTTTTGCAATGTCCACACCATGGGGCATAAAATTCAATCAAAACGTCTTTTCCATTGTTAACCACGACTTCATCGAAGTTTTTGGCTACAGCAACCTTTAAAGGTTGATCATTGCTTTCTGGGATTGCTTCTGATTTGAGGTAGGGTTCAAGGGCACCTTCTAAAACATCGTTGACAAATACGTCCAAACCTTCAACGCTAAAAAGAAAAATAAGTCATAATTTCAAGTTAAATACAAAATAATACTTAATATTCATTTAATTTCTGAACTAACATATAACCAGCTAAATTGTACTTACGAGAAGTCTTTAAGGATGAACTTCTGGTTTTTAGCATCTCTAGCAGTTACTACTGGTTTGTCACCTTTAACATAGTCTAAACCAAACTCGTTAAGTTCATGTTGGAATTCATCGTTTGCACTGACTGCAAAGTTGGCTTTTCCAATGAAATCTTTGGCAACCTAAAAATATAAATGTTTGAACCATCATTCGTATTTGTCAAGAAGTTAAATTCCAACATTTACTGTAGCTAATAGTTTACAATCAATAAGGTGGTGATTAATGGATTTGCACTAAAATGGTGACACTTTTTTCTGCATTTTTGCCTCCTTAATTATTTGTTTATGGGAGAAATATCTATAACATGCCAATTTCAATTTTTTTATTCAGTAACATTAGAATTTCATGTTTTTCTTTAAGCTGAATTTTAATAATTTTTGTTATTAATCACTTTAATATGCAAACCAATAAACAACTCACCTGAGAACATAAGTTAATCTTATGTCATTGAAAGTGTTGAGATAAAAAACGATAAGACTATGGAGATAACGCTATTTTTATTATATGCAAAGCGACACGTATTTTTTTACTAAGTGGTACTTAAGCTGTGATAATTTTAAATTATTAAAATATAGTTTTGTTTTTACTCAGAACAATATGGCAAAAGAACCGTCAAACGGGGTTAAGTGAATCACAAAAAGCTGTTTTTCTCAGAATATTCCAAAACTACAAATATTAAAATTCTGTAAAAAATAACGTATGTTGTTTGGGGCTTACCTCTCACTATTAACCAATTTTTATATTTTTATTTTACTTAGAAGTGCCCAATTTTTTTTGGTAAAATGTGATTCACTTTACCCCTTATTTTAAAAAGAAGAGCAATGCACTCAGTGCTATTTCTGTACAAGTTATTAAACAATAAAGTCAAAAAAATAAATAAACGTAATAAATTTACGAATTAAAAATATAATATTCGTCACTTTTAACGGAAATGACCAAATGGTTCACTTTACCCATTGTGATTCACTTAACCCCGTTTGACGGAATCTATAAGTTTGATGTTTGGTTTGGATTCAGCCAATAAAAGCTGAACACTTCTAAGAAAGTTTTTGAAAATTTTTAATTCTATTTGAATTAACAATTTTTTCATCCAAAAGTCACTCAATATATGCATATATAACGAAAAAATAAAAATTATACCTGCTATTTCAATTAAACATCGCGACAATTGTGAATAAATTTTATCAACAAACTCAGCAATTCTGAATATACGTTCTGAGAGATATTGAAAATTAATTATTTTAGAAATCAATTGGACAGCTGCTCAGTTAAGCTGTTAAAGCTGTGTCAACTGCAGTTAGTACTTGGATGGGTGATCAATTTAAGGAAACGCCGCATATGGATTTATTTTTGTTTTTAACTTACTTTCAAAATTCTGTTACGCCAGTAGTTGGTTCCTTTTGGATTCTTAACATAGTCAACACTGTAGTAAGCAACAAATAGAGGATTTTCGAATTCTTGTTTATTGTCAGGTTTACGATGACCTACTAAACCATGGCTAAAAAACAAACCATCAGCAATACTCACTTAAAACTCTTGTAAAATTAATAAACTTACAAGTTTTTGGTGATAAATTTTTGAATGTCAGCTGCATCAGCGGGTCCTGTGTATTTAACACTGTTATCTTCAAATTTGTTTTGTAAATGTACAGGACGGAACAAAACTAAACCATCCCTACAAAATATTTTGAAAATAATTACCAAATCACGTCCTCTCTAACAACTGACAAATTATTTGTTCTCTCATCAAAAAATTTAAATTAAGTCAATCATTACTTTTAAGAGCCATTATTTTATGTTTAACACTTAAAAATTCCTAAAAATGACATGTTTAAATTATAAGCTCCATAGGTAGTGATTTATTTTTATGTAAAAATTAATTAACAAAACTGGTAAAAATTGGGTAATTAAATTTTATGGTCAAACATGATTTATGATATCAGAAGAAAACTAACTATACAGACAAAGGGGTGTTTATACTACTAAAATATAAAAGAAAAAAAAACAAATATACTATGAGTAAGTACTTTATGTAAGAGACTTTGTTAAAACAATGGTTTCATTAATGTTATAGTTTCTGTAAGGGTTGCTTCAAAAGAATAAAGAAAAATTTACTAAAAATTTAATGGAAAATATGGAGACATAAATTTTATTTTATATTAATTTTTTTTTTTGTATCTTAATCAAAATCTAAAAACGTTGATTGCCCACTATTATTTCAATTAATCCATCATTTTTCTATGGGTGTATAACTTTTTTGATTTATATTAAAACAACAGCCCATAAAACTGTGGTATTAAAAATAAGAATTACTACCATGGAAAAAATGATGCTTCAATTCGAAGGTAAATATTATTTTAAGAAATAAAATCTAAACTCACTTGACTTTTTGTGTGTCCAAAAGTTCTTTGAATGAAGTATGAGCGAATTTAACCTTCTCTCTAAGTTTGTCTGCCACTTTGAGGAAAGCGGCTTTAAGGTCTGATTCTTTTTCAAAGAAACCAACCAATACTGATTCTTTTTCATTAGCCAATAAGTTCTTGAGACATTCAGATGTTTTGAGTTCACTTGAGCTTGGACCAACTTGAGCTTTCATGTATTTGACAATACCTTAAAAAATCTTGAGTTAGAGGTACAGCTAATTTTTATTTTACTTTTTAATTTAAGAAAAATAATTTGTATAACAAAATATGTGATAACTCAAAATTTGCTGGATTTAAAATGTAAAAATAATCAATGTAGATTAATGTTAATCTATATTATTTTTCATAAATCACTTCTAGTCTACCTGTTAAATTAAATAGAACACCTTATATACATGACCATAAAATATATAAAAAAAATATTTTTTTTTTCTAAAAAATACCATATTGGACAATTATAGATCAGTAATGTGATGTTCTCAGGGCGAATAAAAAGTGTAGGATTTATTTTTAACTCAAGAAACTTTTTATAGTAAATTACACATTGGATTTAAGATTATAAAAATGCATATTTTTAGATTTTCTTTTGTTCCTATTAGAACTGTAAAATCTTGCATTGTCATTAGACCTTTTTCTACAATATTCCATGATTAATAGTACATGTGTAATATGCAGGAGTTGTGACATTTAATTTAATTTCATCAGGTAAAGGTTAGTGTATTAAATATAGATACTTTCTCAATTATTCTAAACTTAAATTGAACAAAAATAAGATAGTATGTACACTGTTAAATATTAAAAAACTTACCGGGAGCTTCTCTGGGCCCGTTATAATCTTGCGAGACTTCACCATTCCTGAAGATCTTCAAAGTTGGATAGCCACTTACACTGTGTTTGTTACAAGTTTCTTTACCAGCTTCGGTACAATCGACCTTTACCATAGCAACTGGAGGATCATTTCTTAACAAATCTTCAGCAGCTTTGGCATATTCCGGTTTCAATCTTTTGCAATGTCCACACCTAAGAGTAAAAAATCATCAAATATAATATATGAAAGAAAATATGGTGTAAATAATAGACTTTCTGAGGGCTATGAAATAATATCATAAATGTGACTAGTTTTTTTGCAAAAAAACTTACCAAGGTGCATAAAACATCACAAGAGCAGTCTCATGTTCGGCAATTTTGGATTCGAAGTCACTGTCACCCAAATCTAAAACATCTTCTTCCCTGGCAGAGCAACTATAGATAATCAAAGAAATTGCAAATATTTTGAGTAAAAACATGTTTATTTCTTTAAGAACCGGCTTTAAATTCTTTCATACAACCTCCACACTTCCCTTCTGACACAAGAATTCTCGAAAGTGACGATATACGTGGCTTTTAAAACGCGCAGGACACCGTGTTGTCGTGTATCTATTGGTTGATATCGTGATTTAAACACTTCTGATTGGTTGGAATATATATAAAGAGACCGATAAGTGGTAATTATGCATTTATAAGAGAGATAGATAACAAATCTGTTTTCACAAAATTTATATTCAAACTATAATTTTATTCGTAGGTACATCTTATTTTTTTTATTTTAAAACAAATTTACAAATTTAAATTGTCTCTCATGTGGAGCTCGTATGTTAATAGGTCATTCCAGATACGGACTTCACTTCATCAAAACATTTGTCGAATAATGTTTCTATTTTGGACATACCTAGGTACCAGTTCCTAGGTATAAAGTGACTTTTTTTAATCGTAGCAAGTGTCAAAAATCAAAAAATTACTAAATAAATTTAACAAGCAAACACCCTACATCAAGTAGTTGCGAATAAATTATATGATTTTCTAGTTTTCTAAATAAATATGAAAATGAAATTAGAGGGTATGACATGGCAACCCTGTGGGCCAGTGTGGGTCCAGTAGTCCAGTTCATTAGTGTGGACCTGTGATTTAACAGGAACAGGATTATTAGCGATGTCATTTTAATCTTCGTTTAACACAACGGAGGAATCGGCTCTAAAAATGTCATTATAAACTTCGTTTAACACAACGGTGGAATCGGTCCTTAGGTATGGATAAGCAAAAGTACCTAAATTTTTTGTTTTAAATTTACACTGACTTTAGGTATGTTGGTTCTATCCTTCCTTCCTTCATGTGTTGATTAGCGTAGAAAAACAGCATCAAATGCATTGTCACATACAATTTCAAGGGCCCACGATGAATATAATTTTTTCACCATGGCTTTCGACTGCGACGATTTGGACCCTACCTATAAGACTTGCTTTGCCCCCCTAGAAATGTGTTAAACGGCGCACATGTGTACGGGAGAAGGGTTGGCAACATTGGCCATAGTTGTCAGTTGTCGTTGTCATATGCTTCTTCCTTCATGTTCATACGTAAAAAATAAATAAAAAGGATTTAATCACAGAAAATTAATAAAAGATGAATGAATTAATAATACTTATTACTGTTTTTGCCACCTTAATAACCAGTGCAAAGTCGGATAGTGTTTTAGGATGTGGAGGCTTTTTAAAAAGTCATGTTCCAATTGATTTTTCAAAAGTTGAGGTTAAGTTGTATGTGTTTACTTTGTATTTTATTAATTAAATTATACTTGAATGAATTTTAAATCCTTAGGATTACGAAACAAGGTATTGTCAAAGATAAAACTACTGCAGCTCCCAATAATGGATATTATTTTGTTCCTCTTTATGATAAAGGGGAACTGCTTTTGGAATTGTCACCACCGCCAGGGTGGAGTTTTGAGCCCAAAAACGTAGCACTATTTGTAGATGGAGACACGGATTTGTGTAGTCAAGGCAAAGATATCAATTTTGTATTCAAAGGATTTGGTATTACTGGAAAGGTAGCATAACAACCTAATAAAAAATTGGTTTGTAATAGCTGTTTTTATTAACAGGTTGAAAGTTTAGGTAGTCAGACAGAAAATTCTGGACCAGAAGGTGTAACAATAAAGCTAGAATCAGATGAAGATGTTAGAACTACAGTTAGTGATAAAGAAGGCAACTTTTTTTTCACTCCAGTGTATCCCAAAAAATATAAAGTATCAATTTCACACCCCAAGTATGATTTTTATTGAAAAAATGTATTAATAAAATTATATCTATATAATTTTTAGATGGAAAATTCACAAAAAGTCTGTTGAAGTGACAGTAGCTGAGGGAAATACAGAGCTGCCAAAACATAGCCTTATTGTACAAGGTTATGATGTAGTAGGACAAGTTAAAAGTGAGGGGGAATCAGTTAAAAATACCATTGTAGTTCTTTTATCAGAGGTAAATTTATCATTAATTAATTATATTGTTATCTATGCATTTATTTATTATAGAAAGTTGGATCTACTATAATAAATGGGTGTAATACAGAACCTTTAACAGGTCTGAAAGTTAAGGATAGTATTTTATGCCATGTAAAAACAAATGAAAATGGAAAATTTGTGTTTGAATCTTTACCTAACGGGCACTACTATGTTATACCATATTATAAAACACAAAATATATATTTTAAGCCAGAAAAAATTGAATTTATTGTTAATAATAGAGACTTGGAACTGAAAGAAACTTTTGAGGTAAATATTTGGAAAAAATTATATTTTCTTTAGTCACATATTTGTGTACATTTTCTAGATAATAGGGTTTAGCATATCTGGGAAGGTACTTAAATTTACAAATGTACCTCTTCCATATGCTAAAGTATTTTTAAATGGAGAAGAAATAGCAAAAACAGATTCAAATGGACAATACATTTTAGAAAAAATAAGAGCTGGCAAATATAAACTTAAAGCAGAATCAGGTAGTTATAAATATTAATTGAAATATTCTTAAAATTAAAATTTTTGTTTTTAGAAAATTTACTATTTGATGAAACCAACATTCACATTGACCCATCTTTAAATGAACTACCAGCAATTTTTCCATCTGCATTCAAAATTTGTGGTACAGTAACCAGTGATCATCCTCAAAAAGTTACTTTTAGTAAAATTGGAAGTACAAAGCTAATACAAACATTATCATCTGCAACAGACGGAAGTTTTTGTGAATTTTTAGCACTTGGCAAGTATGAAGTTCAGGTGGTTGTCAGTGATGCTGAAAAGGAAAAAGGATTGCAGTAAATACATTTTTAAATTAATTATTTACTTAAATAACCATTATTACTAATAAAATGTTAAAAATAAACAATTCAAAAATGAAATAGCCATACCCATTTTGTTTTAGATTTTATCCTTTGGTTCAAAAAATAGAAATCAGTTCTGAAAAATTGGCAAACATTGTATTTTCCCAACTAAAATCAACTATTTCTGGCAAGGTGCAATGTTTGATACAAAAAGAATGTGAAGATCTTACAATAGTTTTGAAAAGTGGCACAGAAAATGAAGTTATTGTTAAAGTAAAAGGTAAAAACGTAAAATATTTTTTATTCTATTTCCCTGTATTTTTTCTTATTCTTTTTATAGGTGGAGTGTATTCTGTTAGAGATATGTATCCAGGAACATATGAAGTGCGCATACTTTCAAATAGGTTCTGTTGGGAAAGTAACACACAAAATGTGGTGGTGGACAGTGAAAAAGTTGAAATACCCCATTTTGTTCAAAAAGGATATACAGTTGTGTTTGTATCTTCACATGATACTCAGGTATTTATATTTGTTAAATAATTGTAATTCTTTTAAATATTTATTTATAATACAATACTCTATAGGTCATAGACTCAATTAGAGAGCAGGAATTGACAGAATATAATGAATACATCACACATTTTTTATATGAATATTAACCACATACAAAATTTATATTTCACAAAAGTAATTAAGATAGAAAGTGGGATTTTATATCTGACAACTTACAACCAAATATATCAAGTTCATTGCTAACAGAATTTGTCACTTTACACAATAGAATAGAGCACAGAATTTTCCAGAATATTTGTGGGAAATGTTTTTGTATAAAAATAATTCGGGTGCCTGGAAGAAATTCTGGGAATGCAATTATTAAACTTTCCCAATGTTTGGATGGTCAATAATAATTTTATGAGTTACTATAATAATCACGCCTTCTTTCTGGACTGAAAAAGTTATGCTTTTGTAGTAATTCAGAGTGAAATGTGCCTATTGGTGGATAAATGCCATCAGTTTTTATATTTATCAGTTTTAAAAATCGTCTTTGAATTGCTTCTATCTGATCTATTTGATACTGATAAAGGGGACTCCACACAACTGAAGCATATGCTAACTTTGATCTTATAAAAGAATAGAATAGACTTTTAAAGGATACAGCATTTTCAATATGCTTATTAAATGATAGTGCAATGGGCATGTGTAGGGATGTGTAGAAAAAACAAATTTTCATTGACTTGTAATATATTTTTTAGGTTAACTTCAAACTACAAGGCCAAACAAAACATACTGTTTTTGACATACCTAGAGGCCGATCAATTTTTTGTCTAGAAAAATCTGGTGAATACCTATTTAACCTTGAAGGCTGCCATAGATATACTGAAAATACAATCATTTACAACACAAATGCTGAAATTAACGAAGTCATTCTCACAGCTAAAAAGCACACTGCTAAACTCAGCATCCAAGCTGAATCTGATTTTGGAAACATACAAGTCTCAGTAAAAATTGGAACTTCAAAGAATGAAGAAACGCTAAAATTCAACAAAGGCATTTATGAGCTCGACATTTTACTAGAACCTTCCGAAAATGCTGTAGTAGTACCACAGTCTGAAGTACTGTTTTTCACACCACCAATTTTGTCTGTAGAAGGTGGGGATGATTGCGAGAATTTGGGAGTAAAGTTTCTTGCTGTTAAAGGTAAATCTATATTTATAATCAATGATCTAAGAGAAAATTATAAAAAAATGAGAGTACATTTATTTTATTAATATACTTTTTGTAAAATTTCCACCTATATTTGCTTTTTTGCGATTTTTAACTAGTTAGCATCCCAAAAATATACATAAGTTATAATTAATCAGGTGGCCTATTAGTGCGAAGAAGTCCAATGTCCAATCATAAGAAATATCAGAAAATGTTTTAAATAAAAGTTATAGAGTTCACTTTTTTGCATATTTGTTTTGTTACATCGGGACAGCTTAAGTGTCGATGTTTTTAAATGACTCACTCTATATATTTTTTCACCATTGATTTCAGCGTAAAATGTTACATTCCGGTACGTTTTTTTTTTAATTTGCGATGTAATTTTATGGCAAAAAAAATATTAAAAAACAATGAAAAGTTGTTCATGACAAATATTATTAAAAAAACTTTGTTATTGACAGTTAAGTTAAAATATTTGATAAATACAAAGATAGGGGTTAGCTGGAACGTCTGAGAGGATCAAAAGTGTATTTTTACCTACAGGCGATATCAACCTGCTAATCTTTAAACATTAAAACTACGTTTTTAACATTTTATAGGCCTTAAAAGTGATAGTTTTTGTCAAATTTTTATTGATAATTTAAAAATATAATAGAGGTAAAAAAATATAGAACTTCCACGCACTAATGGGCCACCCTGTATGTTTCTAGGTCAACTGTTTGAA
The DNA here is from genome assembly GCA_927349885.1 of Psylliodes chrysocephalus. Classification (NCBI taxonomy): domain Eukaryota; kingdom Metazoa; phylum Arthropoda; class Insecta; order Coleoptera; family Chrysomelidae; genus Psylliodes; species Psylliodes chrysocephalus. The sequence continues at coordinate 11,554,078 of OV651826.1, read as the reverse complement.
GGAAAAGTGATTCCTCCATTAGCTGGTGTAACAATTACAGTTGAAAGCGCAGATTCAGAAAAATTGGTTATAGATTCTGACCATAATGGTGCTTTCAAATTTCCACCATTAGATAGCAAAAAAGGTTATAAAATCACAGCTGTCAAAGATTCATATATTCTAACTGGTCCAGATAAGAATGGAAATTTTTTAGCACACAAACTAGCTGAAGTTATAGTAGAAGTTGTAGATACTGATAATAATCCACTACCAGTAAGTATTATAAAAATGTATTTTATATAATCATCTCTAATTTACACTAGATTGTTTGTAAATACCAGAAAAAAATCCCCCTATTTGATCTCTGAGGAAGGCCATTTATTTATTTAATTACTTTACACTCCATTATAAACGAAAAGTATATATAAATTTAAAGACACATTTTACACATTAAAGTTTGATTTAACAGTGTAAGTAATAAAAAAGAAAATGTGAAATAGATATAACACAATTATAATCAGTTCTCTAGAACTAAAACACATATCTATTTATAACCTAACTAAAATTTTATTTCTCTCATATGTTTTAAAACTCTTAACTCGTTCCAAACATTTCCAAATTATTCATGTTGGCCAATTTTAACATTCTATCGATTGGCATATGTTGATCATAGTCACGTAAATAAGAGGAAAGAATAAGTAATTATTTCTGAAAAGTTCAGCAGTTCGGGGCATTTAACTATACCGTTTAGAAGTTTGAAAACAAATGAGAGGTGATGTATAATCATGATTTATATTTAGAAATCTCAGATTATATCCATAGTACCTCAGGAATCAATTATGTACCCTTTCTAGGCTTTTAATGTGGATCATGCAATAGGGAGACCAAATTATAGATGCATACTCTAAATCTGTCCTTACCAGGGCCTTATAAATAGTTTATGTAGCTTTTATTGAAATTGTTTTAGGGAGTCCTATTGTCTTTATCTGGTGGCGATAGCTATCGTAAGAATCTTCAAAGTAGGGCTGATGGTAAAATTTTGTTTAATTCTTTGAGCCCTAGTGAATATTTCTTGCGACCAATGATGAAGGAATATCAATTTGAACCTAGTTCGAAAATAATACCAGTTAAAGAAGGAGAAACTGTTAATGTACATTTGAAGTAAGTTTTAATCCAAATATTCTTCTGCCTAAAAATTACGTTCCTATTTGTGAAGCCTCTGGATTCGTTAGATTGAGGGAAATATCAGCTTCATTTAAGCTTTATTCCAATGACAATAATTGTTTCCAATACGTCATCTTAACAAAAAAATAACATGTTATTTAATTACAGAGCAAAAAGAGTAGCATACAGTGCCTATGGTCAGGTGATGTCATTAAATGGTGAACCAGAACTTGACATGATCATAATGGCTCAAGGTACTGGAAATTGTAGTGATTATTCTGAAGAAACAACTTGCGAATCTACAGGACAATTTAGAATCAGGGGGTTGCAGCCATTTTGTTCCTACAAAGTCATAGTTAAAGAAGGATTAAATGACAATGTTGTTGTAGAACGATCTGCTCCTGAATATGTAGAAATTAATGTAAGCAAATACTAGTAAGTAAAACACTAAAATTTTAATATTGATTTTGTTTGCAGCGTGTTACAGATGACATAAAAGATATTAAGCTTGTAGTGTTCCACCCAGCTTCACAACTGGATGTACTTGTCAAAGTATACACTGATAATGTAGAACATTATAAATCTTTAAAAGTTAAGCTGATTAGAGAAACTGGTTCATCAGCTGTACTCCACACAGCCAAAATCGATACTTCTTCAGTAAAAATAACAAAATCTGTAAATCCTGGAGTATTACTACACCTTCCAGCTATTCCAATTGATAGCAAACCATATTCCATACAGTTAGAATCAGGATTACAGGGTACTAAACAACAAGTTCACTTTTTCAATGCTAATGAATCCTTCAAATACTTCGAGTTTGAGTTTAGATTGAAAGATAGTGCCTCAGATCAACGTATCAAGCAAACCTCCCCATGGAGCTTGGTGTTCATTTTTGCTATCTTAATCTGTGCATATAACATCGAGTTAATAGCAAATTTCTTAAATGAAAGGTTCAATTTTAACATCAATTCCTTAACCAATATGATTTCTAGTCCCGGAGGAAGTCCCAAACCCGTGACCGATTACTTTGATGATGCACAGATTGATCAGATCGTTCAAAGTATCAACAGTGCCAAAAAGAAGCCCAAACCCAAGAAGATTTAGGTTTTGGAGTAATATTTTTAGGTAGTTATGATGTAACAAATTTTGAGTGTAATTATATTATTTTGTATGTATGGAATGAACGACAGTCATTGATTGTTCATTATATCATTTAAATATTTCAATTTGCGAATGTATAGTTTTGGTATAATGGAACAGTATTTATTTTCTATAATTAAATTATTGAGTTCTAATAACATGCAGAATGTTTAAATAAAACTTTTTTCCATTTAAAACCTTTCATAGTTTATATTTTTGTTTATCATCAAATAAAATTGTTGATGTTAAGAACAGTCTGTTGAAATTGTTACTTTTTTAAATAAATTATTGTTACAAAAGCAATTTCTTTAGTTTACACTTTCCTTTATTAGATTAGATTGTCTTAAGGATGGGGTATCCTTGTGTATAAAACTGTATGTGTAGACCAAAAGTTAAATCCACTAATTTCTGAACATAATTTAAATTCTAATTTTCTACCAAATTGAAGATAAAGATGTAACTTAGATCGTCTTTTGAAAATTGAGAAATTTGTTATTTTAACCCCACTTTATTTCTCAAAGATGCCGTTTAAAATTGTTTGATTTTAAACAAACAAAAATTAAATCGATGAAAGTTTAACCTTTACCTAGGATACGATTCACTCAGGACATGGAAACATTTCATATTTTCCGAAAGTTATTTTCTTTGGAATGCCATGTCAAATCTCATAGTAGTGCTATTTTGGACCAAAAATAGCTTATATTTCCCCCACTTAGTTCATCACACTGCATTTATCGCTATGAGACGTATTAGTACGCATTCGTATAAGATTCGTGCTCAATACGGATGAATTGTTCGTAAGAGCGGGTAATAAGATTTTTCCATAAATATCTAGGCAACCGTTGGAACTAGGAATATGCGATTTAATAATATAAAATAGTATAATATGAAAGTATTATTACTATAATTTTAACAGATTATAAAACTATTAGCTCGCAGCCAGTTTATGAAGAGAATATGATTTAAAAAATTCCGGCAATCGATAAAAATTGGATTTTATGGGCTATTCCATACCTTTCAACTGAAAATCGCAAAATTCTTGGCCAAACCCTACCAATACCTCGATGTTACAGTTGTTCAAGATTTCTGTAATTATTTAATAAAAAATGGATAATTAAAGAAAAAATACACATACTATTTTTTAACCATTTAATACTTTTAAAAATATTACACAAAAATTTGATGACTTCAAAATATGCCCAACTAATAAATACCCCAACAAACCGAAGGTATCAAAATTTTAGAATATCATTACTCTATTAAGATTTAAGCATAATTATGCAAGAATAAGTTGTAGACAGACGATTTTAGTGTTCCAAAACTGTCCAAAAAACATCCAAACTTCTCGCAGTAAATATAAGGTAAATCTGAGAAACTTGGATGTTTTTAAAACCTATACAGGATGCCCTGGAATAAAGGTTATATATTTTGTATGCTATAACTGGGAGTTGTATAGCACTGCCATAACTGTTTTTGTTCTTTTTGACTTAATAATAACTTAAATTTTGAGTATTAATAGTTAAAAAAAAATTTCCTTGTCTAAGATAAGATGCGTGAGAACATAGATACAAGGGTGGTTCTGGCATACTATGCATGCAATAAAACATTGGTATAGAGCCACTTCTCAAAATATACAAACAATTTTGGGACAGCCTGTATAACATTATTTAAAACTCACTGGACTAACAATAAATTATTATTAAGGTGGAAAATTGTATAAGAACAAAGACTCAAAAATAAAATTAATAGATATATAAACTTTGTTGTGGTTATACAATGCCAAATACTGTATATACTATTTTTTAAAAATGAAACGAATTGAACAATAAAATTTTGTCATATCATTTAATTCTTTTGAACCATATATACAGCAAACAAAATTAATTCTAGCGATAGCACTGTACAACCATGAGAATTTCTCAAAAATGTATATCAAACCAGCAATAGCGATACAAAAATTGAACTGTTTTTATTTATGTAAGAAAAAACTTTATATATTTCGATCTATTTAATTAAAAAATATATTATTCTGTAAATTAAAACATAGCAACTAATGTATCTAGCTATTATTTGCACAGAATTTGTATAGGTTTGGAGATATTGAAATATTTTTAAAAATTTTCGAGCTGGACATCGACTCACGTCACTTTAACTATTTAAAATTTCACCAAACAATGTACGATACATTATCAATATTCGAATATTAGAAAACAACGTCTATTCATTCATGCACTCTAACCATCCACTAAATAAAAAATACTTTCCTCCGATTTTGGATTCAAAGAAGATCGGCACTACTTTTAGAAATTCCTTTTTAGAGCAAAGCGTTTTAAAATGAACTTTTACCAAAAGTACGCCTTGAGATCGCTTAATACGCTGCCTAAAAAAATCCTGTATATATTTTGAACTGAGTGGCAGAGGTACAGTCCCTATGTTTGGATTGCTTGATCAAGTGTAAAATTGTGGCCTAAAATTGGTGGAAAAATAATGTCCTTCCACAATAGTAAAATCATACAATTTTTTAAAATAAAATAGTTTTTAGTAAAATTCAGAAAATTCCATCAAAACAGTTATAGAAATATTCTACTGTTAAAAGCGAACTTTTACAACCACATCATCTTAGCAATACTTTATGTACAATTACCATTCTATTTTTCTTTCCAAAATGTGATATTCCTAATTTTGTGGACCTTTATATACATTTTTTCTACGCCCACATGTGTATTATCTTCTCATCTACAAACTACAGAATGAATATGTAGCTCATATCAGTCTACTGAACGGATATAAGTTAATATCCATTATAGTAAGGTTATTAAAGCCACAGTTCATAGGGACAAATCATTTTCAATTAAAAATTTCATATCCGTACAGTGCCCTTAATAGAATGGATATGAAATTATATCCGTTCAGTTCACTGATAATATAGACAATATACTCACAGACTACAAACATGGCGTTTAACTGAACGAATATACTCGTATTTCATATCCATTCTATCTAGGAAGAACAAAGCACGAATATGAAATTCACCAATCACAGTTCATATTTGGTCACCAGGATATTATTTTTTAAAATTTTAAAAAAGTGACAATTCTGCTAAACTAATTGTCAGTATATTTTTTATTTATTGAAATTAAATATAATCAAAAATGAGTTATTCTTGTGAAGAATCGATAAATTAATTTTTGATATTTTCTCTAGTGGGTCGTAGAAAAAATGTACTGAACAACTAGCGTTGATTGTCCGTATCGCACAAACTACTATTTTCTATACAGCGTCTTTGGCATTTTACCTCCCTTGAGGCTTTTCTATCTGCCCAACAACCGATTTAACAAAAGTGGTTATATTTGTCTCCTTTTAATTTACCTCTACCTCTCTTGTTCCTTCGTCCTTAATATATTTTTTTAATATCATGGAAACAATAAATAAACACTAAATCCTCTAATATTTTTAAAAGCTACCTGAAGATAGTTTAAGCAGAATTTTCGTCAACAATTGTATTGAAACCTTTAAAAAATCAATTTAACACTCTAAAGAAATGTAAACAAGGTAAAGGCATGATTAAAGACCCCCGTAGACGTACCGGTATAGTTGAACAGTACATCGCACATGTATACTGGAACGTGTGTTTCGTAATATTTGCACACGCACGTTAACTGTACAAGAGACATGAGTTGGAATTCTATATTTTTTACATGTACATGTCGGACTTGCGCAAGTGGAATTGAGCGTATGTATGTGAAAGACTTTTACAATCTTAAAACAGCTGATATTTGATCATATGTAGAGTAGTACGATTTTAGTGCTATGACGAGTCACTTGAAAAGGGGACATCGAGAATGTTTCCATTTACGAACATGAGCCCATACCTGTGGTGTGTTAAAAGCAGTGAACCACGATAGGCGAAAGAGGGAGGCGGCTATAGACAACTAATAGAAAAATTGAGGGATATAGACCCAAAAGCCTATCGTGATACAGCAGTTAAAAAAATTAATGATTTTCAAACGAATCACAGGAAGAAAAAGTCAGTGGGTTTAACTTTAAACTGGTGCAATGTGCAAGCGTACTTATACGTGTGTTGTCGACACATATATTAAGTATACTTGTGCAATAAACTTGTACTTATATACTGTTCAATTATACCGGTACGTCTATGGGGGCCTTTACGAACATTTGTATGTTTAAAAATGTTCCAAAAAATCAATAATCCTCTCCTAGAAATTTAAATTATAATGAAGCCCTGATAAAAATTACTGCGTAGAATATTTCTGACCAAACTATATTATGCAAAAAGTTCTAAACATATTGCTTTCCAAACAATTATAATATAGGTCTACTGTGTGATGTACAAGTTAAAATTTATTCCTTGTAGTAATATAATTTGCAGTATTCCAAATGAGGCGTCACATGATTTATCTTCTTATTAAAGGTAAAAAGTGTTAGTAATAAATATGACAGATTATGTTTGATCTAGTTATTCACAGACTAGAGAAATCTAGAATACCTCGTAAATAATTAATTTTTTAAGAATTTGTTGGAATAATTCAAACAATATAAATGACTGAATTAGTACGAAATGATGCCGATACTTTATCGGCTTTGGGCTCGGTTGTGTCAGTGTTTTTTTACATGGTCCAAATCTTTCCCTAATCTGTTCTTATTAAATATTGAGGAGTGATAGTGCACAACTAGATGCTGCTCTATTTGCTATTTACTTTAATTGTCTTTAATTTATTTTAATTATTTGTTAAATGTATCCACCAATTAAAAAAAGATGTGTTATCGAATTTTTTATATGACACACTAATGTTCAAAAGTAACTGTTCAATAAAAAAAATCCATTTTATACAGTAATGTATAAATTTGAAAGTACAGTCCTTATGTTTTCCTGTCTGGCAAAGCCATACATTGAGACACATAAAAGTAGAATATATGTAACAAATTGAGAAGAGACAATCAACAGAAAGCTGATATTTTAGCGGACTACCTATAAATGACATTCGAATTAGAAGAAAATCAACGAGACGATTCATAATATAAAACAACTTGAAATTAGGCTTAGTTACTCCTAATGAACTTATAAAAGAAATTCATCATATAGAAATATAGACCTATATCTAAGCGGTTGGAAAAGAATCAAAACGACTAAAACCAATAATTGAAAATAAAAACACGATTATTTCGCATAATAAAAATAAAAGAAACTTATACTCGTTTGAGGCATGTGGTATGCAGTAGGAAGCACAGACGATCAGATTAATTATATCGCTTTACATTATAACAGCATGCCAGAGAGAGAGAGAGAAAATAATTACTGCGTAAGATAATTTAGATATTTTTAAAAGAAAATATTGAAGGTTTTGTCCTAATACTTGTTTTGACATGTGACCCTGACACTATAGATCATAATTGTAGCAAAACCTTTTGCCATTTTAGTCTACTTAAGCCGTTTTATGAAAAATGTGGCCAAGGAAATTAAAAATATTGAACATTCTCTGAAATTTATTTTCTATGTACTTATCTATTCTGATATAACTTTTGCATAAAAAATATTTTGCTAAAATTAACATTTAAAAATATGATTATGCAGAAGTGAGGTTTTGGAAACAGTAATAACTTGCCCATTTGCATTTAAAGGTAGTTCTGTTTCCAAAAAAGTCCTACTTAATTTTTTGTAATGGAATATATTTTTCTATAGAAGTACAGAACACGTGGGACACTTTTAAAAACTTTGCAAGTTTCAATAATTTCAATCATTTTTTTTAATGATTTCGGCAGTATTTTTAAAAAAATTGCTCTTGAATATTGCATTTTTTAACAGATTGTAGAGACAACATGTAATATTGCATAAATGGTCGCTACCACAAAAAAAAAAAATAACTAGAACGCCTTTAATTTATATTTATAACACCCATAAAAACAAAATGTAACCAGTGCAATCTGAAATATTCAAAGCTATAACCAGACTAAATGTATATAAATACAAATCAGTAAAAAGTCAAGTAAGTGAAATAAAAAAAAAAGGTTGGGTAGACCAAGAAACCTGGGATAATGTAAGTAAACCTTTGAAAAAATATGTGAAATGGTGCAAAGAAATGCAAATAATAGCAGGGATTTTAATATGTTCTAAAATTGATTTTTTTCTAGTAGTTTCAAATTTTGAAGGATAGGTCACAGATTTTTTGACATATTGTTGGTACACAAAAATAGTGACAGCTCAAAAACATAGATTTTCGAAGACATCTATTTAAAGTTTCTGGTTTCTGTAAATCTTGCATTTTAAAAATGTTCAAATCTTTTTCGGGAATACACATTAGTGTTCACCTTTTATTCAAATAATAAGTTTGATTTGATAACATTAAAAAAAAATTTAAAAATTATATATTTTCTCTTTGAGTTATGACGATCTTCCAGAAAAGTATATTTGACACCATATTGATAACGACGTTTTCAAAAATAATGTTAGAATAATTTGACTTGTGTCACTGTTGAAAATAATGTTTATTTTTAATAAAACTGGCATATTTTGATTTATATTAGGTACTCTCATGCGAAAATTGACGATCTTGCCTCATTAACTGTCGGAACAAAACTAGATTTGTGTTACTCTTCATCATTATAAACTCGCAACATTGTAGTACGGGAAGAACAACACAACCGGTTTCCTGCAGTTATTTTTGGAACTACCAATGTGTAGGGATATGCAGATTTTGCTATACATTTTCACAAGCTCGAAAATTGAAATTTTTAAGTTGTGTCACTATTCTTGTCAACGACAATTATCCAAAGACTGTATTCCCTTTAAAAATACCAGTGATGTAACATTGAATACCTGTATATGTATGTATAAAATAAACTTCATACATAGTATCAACCCCATAGTTTGTGTATAAATAAACGTTAGGACACTGTAAGTAATTTTATGCAATTGTGGCGCCAGTAAATCATACTTTGGACACACTACAAATTTTATATAATTTTTTTCAATTAACTTAAGCTACACTGTTTTCGATATATTTTGAGGTATATATTTCAATACGTCGAAAAAGTTTGAAACGCTCACCAAAAAAATCTAAAATAAAGATATTACAGTGGAATTAGCTACCCACTTAAAAATAAATGGGATCAATGTCAACTTTTACAAAAAATTCTATTCATTTTTAATTCGATAATAACAATGAATTGTTAAAAATAAACACATATACAGCTCTGTTGATATTTTTTGTTACGTCTGAATTTCAAAGTTATATTTTTTTTGTTTTTAGTCAAATCTAAAAGAATCTGTGATAGAAAATAAAAATCCTCGACTTATTTGTTACTATTAATGTTCAGTGTGTTTAAAAGGGAAATATTGGATAATCAGTCAACCAGTCAGTAAAACAAAAATCTGACCAGAAACATCAAAATATCATTACTTTATTGATAATCATAATATTCAGCATTACATATCTTCTTTTTTTGACCATTAAATTAGATTTTCTGATTTGAATATTAAGGTTATAAGCCACAAAACGGAATTCATGCTAATACATTGAAAATTCTGTATTATTCTAAAACAAAACTGAAAGCTCAAGAAGAATTTTCTCTATTTTTAGAAACGTTTATATCACAGAATATAATTTTTCACATTAAATGGAAGGTATGCTAATTCCGGAGTAACGTTCATGTGATTTAGCTGGTGTTTTCATCACAGTCTAACTTTTAAGATAAATGAGCTGTGTTTTTGTTGGCAACACTGCAGATATTTTAAAAATTGAATGAATAAATTAGATAGGACTAATATAAATATCACACATCTAAAAAGTCTTTCAAAAGAGTAGTACGTCGCTTCTCAGCAATATCCATTTGGTTTTCTAAATCCCCTCGGTCTGTGGTTTCCGCCCTTTCTATTTTCCATGATAAATTTTCAATTTCAGCCTCTAGCTGGGCTTGCTGATATTCAAAGAGTTCTTTTCTTGAACCAGTATCCATATAGTAAGCATATGGATATGTATATTGCAGAGTGTACCGGCACTTAGCTAATAGATTGGCTGCAGTAAATAAATATTGCCAGTCAATCCATGTTCCCAATCCTGACATTACTTTTTGGTTTATACGAGACCTGAGCTTTTCCAGAGTTTGTTCCTCTAGTTTTAATGATTTTGAATGATTTTCCCATCTTTCATAGTAGTGGAGGTACTTTTTCAATGCTTCCCTTGCCTGTTAAACAATATTCATTAGCACACAATTATTTAGAAGACAGATTTGGTCATTTCATGTAGAGAATGTAACATAATGCAGTGCAAATATTTGGAGAGGTAATAGAATATTTTTTTAATTTAATTTCTTAATTTAGCACTGAATTTCCGATTTAGTGCCATACTAAGCCAATACCAAGAAAACAAATTAAGTGACATTAAGAAAATTTCATGCTTGAATAACTTAGTTATGATTAAATATTTGGTTGTCAAATACCTGGCATTATGTTACACCCAAATGTAGTTTTGAGTCTCATAATCAATATAACAAAATAAATTCATATAGGGTAGCTACCAAAGTCTGATTTTAAAGTTTTTCCATGATTAATTTCTCAAATTTCCCTGCTTTTTGACTAATTTAACTAAAATAACATGACTCTTTTTATGACTAATCCAAATTCCCTCATTTTCAAGTTAACTTAAGTTATTTAGGTGTGAAACTGATCATCCAAAAGATAAAAATTTTGGAAATATACAAAACAATTTCAGCATTTCTCTTTCTTACTGAATAAAATAAAGCTAGAATTTGCTTTAATTTATTAGTTGAACAATCAGTTTTGAACCACTTTATATGGAATGGACAAACATTATTTACCTGAGCATGTACAGACTCATGAGCAATATTAGGATTCTCCCTATATCGGGAGCACTCATAATATTCAGACCCATGTGACTTCCAGTCTCCCAAACACATCCAGCAAAAATCATGTTTACAATTATAACATTGCATGTGGTTACAACCACCATTTTTTTCAATACAAATGTGGCACTTGGGACAGTCTTTAGTATGTGCACTTATATAATTTGCTGTTTCACTGTCATCAGCACATTTAGTTAACCATTTTTTGATAACCTGACATTCTGTAGGCGCATGGTAATCACATCCACATCTAAAGATGGAGAAAATAAGCTTAATTTATTTTGAAAATATAAACCACTGATTTTAAAACAAAGTCAGTAGCAGAGACGAAAAACTACTAGACTAATTTTGTTTACAAAAATCGAGTTGCAAACATTCAAGGTGCCATCCACATAATTGTCAAATTATTATGAGTATTGTTACAAGGATTGTTCATGGTTATAATTCAGTATTGACTAAACATAAGAGTCTAAAAGCACACAAAATTTCAAAATAACATTAGTGAAGTATATTTTTGCATTCTTATTGCCAGTTATTATCAATTTAATATATTTTTCTCATTGTAACTAATATAGTGTTTATCAAGAAAGTATGCAATTCATTTTGAAGTGTGACAGCAATGTAAAACAAAAAGGTGTGGCTTGTATGGTGAACTATAAATTCTGTACCATCCATGAATAAGTGGATAAGTCAAATTTTAGTAAAAATAAGATACCTACATATATCTATAGTGCTCTTCCCATTTTGTCTGGTGAATAAATGGTTAATTCAAATTCACAATAGTTTATTTCAGAGGATGCTTGTAAAACAAGTGTAGTTATACATAAATAATGATTCATTCATAAAACTCATGCTCCCTTCTTATATAAACATAACACAAACCAACCTAACTCAAATTAGCATCAGTTTCCTTGTTTCTAATGTGGCAGCCAATGTGACAGCTGTCTGTGTAATAATAAACACAATCTGAATGATTGCAATAGAAAGGGGCTTGATTATGAATGAATAGATTAGTCTAGTAGTTATTCGTTATTGGTCAGTAGTATCTGGATACCTCAATTTTTTGAATATATAACTTACTTAAAGCAAAACACTGTTTTGCATTGATTGCAAGTTGACCTTTTAGCCTTAACTTCTTTACTGTGAACTACAATGGAACAATTTGGACCTGGACAAAATCTCAACTGAGGGTGAGATTTAACATAATCTTGAAAAGAAAATTGTTGATATTTCTCCCTCATATTGGGACGCTGTAAGTGTTTAAGAACAAAATCTTCTGGTGCCAGAACAATACAATTTCTTGCCATACATGCTATACCTGTAGATATTCCCTGAAATGAACTTAGTAATTTTAGATGATTTTATATAAATAAATCAATGTTACATACCTGGTTAATTTGTACTTCAAAATGCATAGACCAACAATCTCTACAGAACATGTGTGCACATGACAGGCTATAGAATCTGTCTAGGGGCTGCACTGTAACACATACCGAGCAGTTAACATACCTGGTTAATAATAAACTACCAGGAGGTGTAGCAGGTTCTATTCTAGCTGCAATCAATGTCCGAGTAGAATTTTCATTGAATTTTTTAGTTAATTCACTTATATTCCACTGGTTACTGTGTAAAAGAACCTACAAACATAACATAACTAAAATTGATACTTGAGTGAAGTATTATTCATACTTTTGCTAGGGATGGAGGAATTTGTAAGTTGTTACTCAAAGTTTCCACAGTTTCATTGAGTAATCTATCAACTTGTTCTTCTAGAAGACAGCTAAATTCAAAATATTCTGGATCAATTTTCCTGGGGTCTAGTTGTTCTATGTCAATATCATCATTAGTGTTATAATAATCATAATACTCATTATCAGAATAGTCCATATCAGATTCACCACCCTGAGAAGTAGTCATTGTATCTTCCATTTTTGCTATGTTTTAATGTTTAATTGTAAGGATTAAAGTTACAAAAAAAAGGGGAAACATTTTTTTATCGATTACAAGGCCTGTATTAATCACAAAGCAACACTTTTTGGTGAAATTGATCACCTGTTTACCAATGTCAAAATCACGTCGCCATTGGTATTGGTATTCTCTTTCTAAGCAATGGTGCCAACACGAAACACTATTGCCAATACCGAATAAACAACGCAAAACGTAGTAATGACGTAATTTGTGTTCAACTATCATTCTCATTGTCTGTATACTTATTCTATTATTTGAATATTGTATTAATTCATTCATTTAGAATGGTGTAACAAATTACATCGATCTAATATAGTGCATAAAAAAGCGCAACTTTGTTGGCAACATAAAGATGTGTTATTTGATTTTAAAAACACAAAATAAGAGGATACGGGTTTATCATCCACAAGTAATATTGTTTTGAATATTTAAATTCAACAAATTAGTTATTTATAATAGTAATAAAGAAAAATATCATTTCGTTAACATGTCGTCTCTGCAGGTAAAAGTCGCAAAAAAGTCGAAAAGGCGCAATAAAATTGTAAAACAGACGAAAGGCGCATAAATTGCGCTTTTGCACTAAAATTTAGCAACACTTTCCTGTTTAATGTACGTGTTGTCATATTTTATATTCAATCTTTAAATTCACTTTCACAAATAGTGAATAACATAACTCGCATTCAAATACCGATTTTTAAACGTTTATTTATAAAGCCTAAACATACTGTAGGTTTTGAAGTTTTTTGGTAGATGAAAATATATTTTTCGTTAAAAATGCCCTAATTTGACATATGTTGGCTAACCTGAATAACACTAAAACATGATGACAGTATACTGACATTGACATATTTTTAAAAATCGATTTTTTGTTTTGGGTTTTGGCAACAGTCATGGTCAGGCCAGTTCGTGCTAAAATGTGAATTTTGTTGCTACTATGAGACTAATTTAATACCCAATTAGCCGATAAATTCAAGGTAAACATAACTATAAAATAATAAAGATCAATAGGTATGAACACAGTGACATATTTTTAGAAAAAATAAAAATGGAAACTACAACTAATGGTGATTGCCAACAATCTCAAGAAAATGTACGAGTTTTTATAAGAATAAGGCCCTTAACTAAAAAGGAAGTTTCGGAAGGAAATGATAATGTGATTATATGTGACCATAAAGAAAATCTTATAGCTCTCAAAAAAAATGGGGAACATACCAAACCTTTTAAATTTGACCATATATTTGGACCACCAACAACTCAGGTATTTTTCATTAAGAAATTATTAAATGCATAAAGAACATTTGTACAAATGTACATTATAAATTGCTAATTTTTTTCTTCAAGGTTTTAACATAATATCTTTTCTGTTTTTGGTTAACTAAACTGTATAACAAAGAAGGTCAACAATCCTATTGTCTTGGGATTACAAATGTTTAATCAAACACCTAAGTAATAATGTAAATACTAATATTAATATTTTCCTACAGAAATAAATACAATGGATATTTAATGATCATATAGGCCTGTATTTTTAATTAAAAAGATAATAGAGTAATATGTAGGATGTAAACAAATAAAAGTTTTTAATTTTTTTTATGAATGATATTTAATTTTTTATTAGTTTTATTTAATCATTTTTCAGATTATTAAATGAATTTTAATCTTGAGTTATTTTAAAAAGGAAATAAAATTTTTAGAACTAGAGAATTTTCTCCAAATTAAAATTATCTGCTTCTTTCAGCTGGAAATGTACAAAATGACTGCATTTCCAATTGTAGAAAAAGTTTTGGAAGGTTACAATGGAACAATATTTGCATATGGTCAAACTGGTACAGGCAAAACATACACCATGGTTGGAAACCACTTAGTACCAGAACTAAAAGGCATAGTACCCAACACTTTTTCACACATTTTTAGCCAGATCTCTAGAGCCAGTGAAGAAAAATCCTTTGTAGTAAAAGTCACATACCTTGAAATTTACAATGAAGAGGTTAGGGATCTTTTAGCTCAGAATCCAACAAAAAAGCTTGCAATAAGAGAACGAAAAGATATTGGTGTTTATGTTAAAGATCTCATGGGCTTTACAGTAGATTCTATCCAGGCTGTTACAGAACTAATTAATAGAGGAAATAAAAATCGGATAACTAGGTCTACATTAATGAATGATGTTAGCAGCAGGTCTCATGCTATTTTTACTGTAACTATTGAATCAAGGAATAGGAGAGACAATAAAACCACAGTTGGAAAATTGAACTTAGTAGACTTAGCTGTAAGTAAGGAATATCTTAAAATGAATGATTATTCATTATTGAATATTTTTAGGGTTCTGAAAGAGCTTCCAGAACTCAAGCCACAGGTGAAAGGCTAAAAGAAGCTAGCAACATTAATTTATCCCTTTCTGTATTGGGAAATGTAATATCTGCCTTAGTAGATGGTAAAAGCACCCATATACCATATAGAAATTCTAAATTAACTAGGTTACTTCAAGATTCTCTTGGTGGAAATTCAAAAACTGCAATGGTAATGATTATTTCTTACACAAGTACATCAGTTATAAAAAACATTTTTTATTTTAGATTGCTATGATAAGCCCTGCTGACATAGATTATGAAGAAAGCATGTGTACACTTCGTTATGCTTCTAGAGTTAAGTTTATAAAGAACTGTGTTAAAATTAATGTAGAAGAAAAAGGACTGATAGAAGGATTTGAACTTGAGATTGCTGAGCTCAAAGATAGACTAGCACAATTAAGCATGGCCGAACAAAGACGTGAACAAAAAAAGAAAGATAGAGTTGTCAGTGCAGAGGAAAAAGAGAAGTCTAAACAAACTAAAATGGAATTAGAAAAAACTGAGTAAGTAAAATTGTACAGTTAGGAAATGTCCTAAACTTGTAAGTAGTTAAATCAAATTTATTTTCATCCTTCTTGGTTATAGGAAAATGAAGACAGAACTGGAAGAAAAAGTTGCTCTAATCCAAAAGAAGATTCTGGTCGGTGGAGAAAATTTGCTAGAGAAAGCCCAGCAACAGGCTTTCTTCTTAGAATCCTCAGCAGCTGAATTGGAAAATTTAGATAGAAGCCATCAACAATTAGAGGAGCAACTGAACAAAAAGACTTTAGAAAAAATAGATGTAGAAGAACAGTATTCTTCTATGCAAGAAGAAGACATAGGTCTTTCTAAAAAACTGAAAAAGATACAGACGTTTATCAAGGAAGAGAAAGAGGATCATTCTGATAAAGAAAGGGAATACCAAAGAGATTTAGAAGCTCTCTATGACAATAACAGACTGTTGGTACGAGAAACCCAACTGGCTAATCTTATAATTGAAAGCTACATACCTCCAGAATATTTGGTAAATATATTTCTTATTGGATTTTTTGTGTTGGGAAATGTTGCTGGTGATCCTGAAAGTTCTCTAAATACCAGTGTGTATAGTCTTTAAGACTCATTCAAGCTTTTTTTTAGAAAAAGATTCAAACGAACATGATATGGAGCAATGATGGTCAAGAATACCAAATGCGGGGTGTTGCTTATACAGGAAACAATATGAGAAAACGTCAAAATGCAAGTGTTGAAACTTTAGCCCAAGTAAAATTCGATATGAAGCAACCTTATCACAAGTACCCTGAAAGAAAAAAGGAAAAGTTAAGAGAAAAGCGCCAATTGCCCAAGAGCTTATCTGCTGCACCAAAGTCACATTAGTAGGTATTATTTGTTTTAAATATTTTGTTCTTAGACCTTGAAGCATTCACTAGATAAGTAACGAATTTTTAATATTTACCAGTTACTTCAATTCTATTTATCTAAAATTGATATTGCTTCATATTGTTATTTTTTTAAAAACAAGCAAAATCATAATATTAAAAATGCTTATGTTACCTTTAGTTTGAAAGAGTTTTTGACACATCTCTTCCAAGTTTAATTTTAAAAGGAAGGACTGTTTGTTGCTTGGTCTAGTGATTGAAGGCCTAATATTTTCTCCTGCCTTAAAAATTATTCACAGACATTTACCTAGATTTTTGTTATATCAATTAATATTTTAACAGATATAGCAATCCATTTAAAACTATACAAAAATTTAAAATTTCATGAAAACGATTCAGATGCAATGCAAGATAATTGTTTATATTTATAAATTACAGTAAATTATTACACCCTCATCTGACTGCGAAAAATGGCCTGTTGTGTTTTTTTGCTTTCTATTTGTAGATGGGTACAGGGAAGTGGGCGAACAACATGTATTATGTCCCGGTGGTGGGAGTTGCCATGTGACCTGTCAAATTTAATGTAAAGTGCTTATTGATGGAATTTTTGATTTTTGGCTGGAAATGAAATATATGCTTTTAGATGTCTATAATGATAAAAAGTCTCTCTGCAAGCAATTTTCTGTTGTCCGGGTTTTCTACTTCCGGTGTAGGGAATTGTAACCTTGAAATAGGTGTAAAATCAAACTTTCAACTTGAAAACATTTTTTTATTCAATAGTTCTGCCCCACTCACCATAAAACCCGGGGTGAATAGAAGATTGAATGGTTGAAATGTCAGTGAAACGGGCTCAGTTGTATGTTTTATTTAATTGTATAATAAGTTGTCCCGAGGTTATTGAAAACAGGACTAAACTAGAATGAAGATATACTTTTCACGTTGTTAATCAGATTTTTCCATAATCAGTAGGCTTCATCCCCTTATAGAGCTTGATTTTTCCTAAAAATTTCAAATTGATATTGTTTCTTGCATTTTTTTTTATATTTCAAACCCCCTTAACTTTTCCTTTCAAAATCAATAGGCTTCGTCCCCTTATAGAACTTGTTAAAAATTTTAAGTAACCTTTTTTAGTTTTTGATTTATGATTTTTTTAAAGTTCAACCCCCTTAACTCCTCAATTTTAATCAAATTTTTTTCAGAATCAATTGGCTTCGTCCCCTTATAGAACTTGATTTTCCTGAAATCATTTTTTTGTTTTTGACTTATTGTGTGGACAAAAACGTGACATCAGACGGACGGACATTTTAAAAAATTGATGAAAAAAGATTTTGGTACAAAAATTTTTAAATTTGGACCAATATTAAAAATTTTGGTTTCTCAAAAGTAAACCCATAATATTCTTCACAGACTAATGTGTGAAGAGTGTAATAACTATTAGCCATGGACTTTAGAATCTCTTGACACAAGGTCATGTCAAATTTGTGATCGCCGCCATGTTAGGTCAGATTTATGTTGGTATGATTATAACCATATAACAGTTAGTGCATTTGTCAAAGTTGCCCTATAATGACAGAATTAGGCATTCCAACGACCTGTCCAAATGGCTACCAGTGGGATCTGACAGTTTAGATATGGCAACCCTGTGGACATGTTATCATTAACAAGGTCAATGATACCTATATAATAATAATAATAATCTCCCTAATTCACGAGTGAATTTTAACCCCAAAAGCTGAGCTCGTGCAGGGAAAGAGACGGATATTATTATTATTTGCCGTGGCGCTCCGGGGCGACTTTAAGATGATTGATGGTGCCATTTGACTTACAGGTGAGGAAAACCCGGAAAACCGCACCCACCATCATCGGAGACGGTAATGCATGGCGATTTTATAATCTGCATGTCATATCAACAGAAATTGAATTTCTATTAATACGGCACACATCAAATCCTATACCGAATCATGCAATTTAATTAAAAATCCACATGCTCTGGGTTGGGATTCAAAGCCCGGCAGTCTCGTACCATAAACTTGCCTATAAATGAATATAAGCGCGTTAGACTGCTACACCACCGACCCGATATAGTTATATACATTGCTTAAAACGGGTCGTTTGCGAGCGGCCATATTGCCTGGCTAATTTGAATCGGTTTAGCAAAAATGTGTTTTAAAACTCATTTTCCGCCTTTGAATATTTAAAAAAAAAATGCCTACATTTTTACTTCAAGACATAAGCTTATGTTTATTTTTAAAACCACGGATGATCAATCTATATAACTGTCTGTATCATTGACCTTATCAAACCACCAGGCTTACAGTGTTGCCATATTATAACCTATCATGTGCCTGTCAGTGGCCTGTCATTTCATACGGCAAGCCAATTTGTTTGGAATGCCTAAGTACAGTTTTTTTTTGTTTTTTCAAATTTTTAATAATATAATTAAGTTTATAATTACCACAAAATGAAACATGGTGAAAGGTTGAGCTGTGATTCAAGGCCATGGCGATTCTAAAGTTCTACTGGTATAATTACGAACAAAGCATTTTGTCATTTGTTTACTTATTGTGTTTAATGCTTAACTTAAACAATAACGAAATAAATACAATTTTCAAATATTAAAACTGGTAAATCCAATTCTACACTTGATTTCCTATCATTATGGTCAACTTTGACACCTACAGTTATAATCATACCAACCTAAATTTTACCTCTCACGGCGCCCATGGTAAAAACTGACAAATTTTTGAAATTTCTGAAAGTGACACAGTTGTTTATGTTTAAAATTAAAGAAATGTCTGTGAATGATACATACAATTAGACAATCCAACGTACTGACAAAAAATGTAATATGGCAGACGATTGGCAAAGAAAAAAATATATCCTAACTTGTTTATTATTGTTTGACTGTTTTTATTGAGTTTTAAAACTATGCATCATTGATTTGAAGATTATCTAAAAGATTCTACCTTAATTTACTAATTAGTATAGTATTTAAGACTAAAAAGGTGTGTAATCAAAATACATTATTTAATAATCATATATTCTTAATGAATGCCATTTTTAAATTAAACCCCCCGAAAATAACTCTAAAATCATGAAAACAATACACACGTGTGACAAATGATCTCACTGAAAACGTCACAAAACATTAATTTTAATTGTTTTTTGGAAATCAATCATTTAAAGTCACGTGATTTGGATTGCCTAATTATTTGCTAGTGATTATGTTTGTTATTTGGTTGTATTTAATAAATCCTAATATTTGAAGTTAGTAAATTATATATAATAAATTGTAAAGGGATTTTAAAAGAAGAAGAAGAAGAAGGGAACGTTTTACAAAAAATTTCTGAGATACTTTAGTGCCAGTTTGCATTAAAATAAATGTTGACTAGTTACTCAGTAAGAATTTTATAATTTCTAAAAAAACCCAAAACGGTTGATCTTCTTTTAAAAACGGATTTTAGCAATATGTGGAATATCTAGTCCAGTTAAGTATTTTTAGGTAATTTTTAAATGTTTTTTATTTTTGCAATAGGTATAGATTTTTTTACAATTTTTTGAAACATAGATTTAAGTAAAAAATGAAAATCAAAAATGAACACATTTAATGATGCAGATTTTCTTACTTTGAAATATTTTTATGAGTACCTACCTACATTAGGAAAACATTAAGAAAATCCGGAAATAAAATGGCAAAATCTTATTTTTCTTAAAAGATATGATTAATCAGATACTAACTATTAAATAAGATATAGTTTCTTGGTAGAAATTTTGTTACACAGGTTGTATGCTACAAATAATGATCCATACTCTCAGTTAGCATCTGATAATTTTCTCACAGACAATACCAGAATCGAAAGGACTCTAAAAATTTTTTTCTTTGAGAAAATGTTTCTCAACAATTAGTAATTTTTAGAGTGAAATAATAAATGAATTTTTCATCGGTTTTCGATTAGATCTGCATACTGGAGATTTTTTGAGGAAAAGTTACTAGATATTAATCACTGGTACATATATAAAAATATTTCAGATTTTAGAAATAGTTTTTATCTTCACTTTTTTTTGTTAATTTTACGTCTGATTTTTTTTTAACAGATCTCACTAGGTTCTCGAATGGCGGTTGTTTTAAGTTACTTTAAGTATTAAAAAATATTTCATACAGATTTACAAAGCAATATATGAACACATTATTTTTTGTGAGATTAGTTTATCTGCCAGTATTTTTCTAGTCGATTTTAATCAATAGATTAAAAATATTTGAGACTGCTTTAATTAAGCTTTATTTTAGTTTTAATATGTATAGCAACTTTGTTAAAAAAGTTTATTATTGTAACATATTGTTAATTTTACTTTTCAAATGTTTAGTTACCTAAAATGGCCAGTATTAATAAATTGTGATGTATCCCTTTACATGCAATTATTCTTTTGTTAACTGCTACTATAATAAATTATTGACTAATAAAATTTAAATTTTTCTCAAACCATTTAAAACGAGCATGGATAGAAAATCACAAACTAAACTTGCATGTTCTCATTTTGCTTTTATAATATACACCTACAGTGACGGTATCCATAAACATGAGCCTCTCCTTTATTGTTGAATCAACAATATCAAATATTGTTCCTTGTGTAAAGTGGCGACAGGTCAAATTTTATGAAATTTTGGTATGTTGTTGTAGTCAACCTAGTAACTAAAAGTGTCAATGGACTCAACTCAATCCTATGACTAGTTTTCGAGATACGGGGTATTAAAATTTTCCGAAATTTGTCTTTTTAAATTTACGAGCTAGATTGAATTTCTTTGGCCATTCACAGGTTTACCACATGTTTTAGTAAAACATTAGTACATATTATGTAAAATTAAAAATATTTATAATTATAGGGCGATTAAAAAAATGTATTACAGTAGTTTTTATGAAAATAATTAATTCTACTGTGACGTCAAAAAGTACTACTCAGTGCGGAATTTTGGCTAAAAAATATTGCACAGTACACATTTCTTATACAGTGATTTATAGAGAGAATTACAACATAAAATTATATTTTAAGGATTAATTCAAAACCCTTGTACTTCAAAAAATATACAATGTGATTTATTTGTTACATGGTATTCTATTTTAAGAAAAGTACAAAACCATGAACATTCTAAAATTTCCTCTTTGAAATGTAACCATTTTCTCAATATATAATAATTTTGACACCGTTTCAGTTAACATTTTAAATCCGATACTATGACCAGTTTTCGAGATATAGGGCGTTAAAGTGGAGATACTTTACAATTTACGTGTAGAGCGAGTTATATAATAAATTAAAAATTGTAAAACTTATAACAGTTATTATCCCGCTTATTATTTTTAGCAGAACAATGTTAATTTAGAATATTCCATACCGGCATGAATGAACGTAAATTGCAACAACTATGAAAAAAAAAAATAACTGAAACGTTCACCTCATTTTCACACCACCACTGAGGTAGAGGTTGAAATTGTGAACGGTTAGATATTAACTTAATGAAATAATTTCTCTGTAGCGCAAGTGTAGAATTATTAAGTGTTGGAAAAAATATATTGTGAATTATTTGTAAACTGTCAATTATTATGGACGTCTGACCAAAACTTTTATTAAACTTATATATGCTACATAAAGTCAATCTAGATTTTCAAATTGAAGAAAAAATAACTAAAATAAGCAATTCTTTCACTTTAACGCCCTGTATTTCGAAGACTGGTCATAGTACCGGATTTAAAATTCATATTATTAACACGGTATTAAAGTTACTATATACTGAGAGAATATTTCCATTTGACTGGAGAAATTTTAGAATACAGGATGTTTGTGGTTTTTGTATTTTTCTTAAATATTTTAGTGGTATTTACCTTTCCCAAAAATCAGTTCAGGGTACTGGGTTTTAAATTGTATGTTTTCTCTATAAGAAATGTGTACTATGTAATATATTTTGTCGACAAAATACCATATAGAATAGTACTTTTTGAAATATGTTTCCTTGACGTCACAATAAAATTAGTAAAATTTTACAAAAAAACTACCGTCATAAATTTGTGGATCACCCTGTAATTATAATTTTTTTTAATTGTATGCTAATAAAACGTAGTAAACGTGGATATGCAGCAGAAATTCAATCTATACTGCTGGCCACTAGATTTTTGCATGACTTCATTGATCACCCCGTATATAACAAACCTATGGTCCTACGATAAATTTACGTTATGTAGCTTAAACCTAAAAAAACTAGCTCTTAAAATCTTCAAGCCGCGTTCAAAAATTTGCATTCCTGTTCAAAATATTGAACTTTAAATTTTGCCTAAAAAATCTCTATGTGTAAGTTCGAGAGGCCAGCAGTTTAGTTCATAAGTTTGAAAATAAGAATTCCGAAAACTGGACAATTTTCAACTTTAACACCTCTTATTTCGAAAACTAGTCATAGGATTGAGTTGGACGCTATTTTTATTCTAAATTTATGACAAATGTGTAAATGTTTTTTTTAAATAATATTTTCATTGTGTTCGACATAAAATATTTAGTTCATTATTCATGATTTCACGTGTTGTAGATAGAATACATCGTATGTCGCATACCAACCCTTTTTGACAGCCATTTCGTTTGGAATGAAATAATATTATAGCATGCAAATTCCGTCTTAATATTACGTACGTAGACCTAGTAGTCACTACCAAAAAGTAAATAGACTAAATTCAAGTTGGCGCTGTTGAGTTTTCTTCAGTTTTTTTCTTTTCCAAAATTGACAGATATTTAAACGGCGAGATTTTATTGGCCGAAAACCTAGGCCACTCGCCCTTAAAACTAATTTCCCTATTGTTGCACAATTAGGCATTCCAACGACCTGTCAAACAATAGGTGCCAGTGGGAAATTCTTGTATATCTAAGAGGGTAGCGACATAATCTTGCAACTTGGACGCTATTTTTATTCGAAGTAGTAGTCGCCAAGCCTGCCAATTTATGAAGAAATGTATAGGTGGGTTTTTTAAATATTATTTTTATTGTGTTTGACATAAAATATTTAAATGTTATCCATTATTCATGATTTTACGTAAAGTAGATAGAATACATCGTATGTCGCCACCCTTAGATATACCAAACCTTCCCACTGGCAATTCATTTGTTTGTAATGCCTAATACCAATCGAGCGGAGGTACTGGTGAATTTCAAAGTAAAATACGTGAACGGCTTTAATTGTAGTAATTTTTAGTTTAAAATCGTTAGACGAATCCGTTAATTTAACTTTAATAAAAAAAATTGTGTTAGTATTTGTAACTTTTGTCACTTTTAAATAATTGTGATAGTGTTAAACCTCCCATCCGGATTATGTTGAATATAACAGAAAAATCATTTTTACAAGTTGCCTTCTACTCTGCTACAATGAAATTTGATGTCTGTTCAACATCTCAAAATGATCTATGTAAGTATATAATTCAATCGATTGAAATAGAAGTTTATAGAGAATTGATTACAAAATCAAATAATAATAGTTTGTTACAAGGACAAAAAGTTGAATTAAGTTGACTAGGAGAGATCCTAACAAATACCTACTTTTATTAACAATATAGACAAAATTAACAATATAGAAACTTTTATCTGAAATCATGTGACTTTTCCAATTTTTTTATATAGATGGGATATTATTTTCGATAATTATTGCTGTATCTAAGGGAACCGAAGCAGAACACGATCGTCTTGGCACCAGGGCCGTATCCAGGGTTAGTTGGTATAGCCTTATATATTTAGTTTTTCTCACATCAGTTAAAAATGCTTGTATTCAACTTTGATGTGCATTCGTTGATTATATAAAAAAACTATGACCAACTGTATTAAACAAAGAAACTGAAAATAAAAAAAAGAATGTTTAGAAATCGAAGTCACTTGACCTTTTATATTTGCTCATTTGAAGTACATAGAAAAGTTCTACTTTTCTATTACGTTTTCTGCCTGAGAAACAATATTTTTTTGACACATTCAAATAAAAAAGTATCTTTTGTACTTCAATAAAGTTTTTTATTTTGACATATAGACATGCGCATTCACTTGATATTTTATGGTACTTTTAATAAAATACTGCTAGTGTTTTATTAAAATAAGCCAGCATTATTCTGGCTTATCTGACTGTATTTAAATAAAGAAAAGTGCCTTTTATTAAAAGTTCTCTTATTTTGACAGTTTCTGACCTAATATTTTGATTCTTATCTACATTTCTACTCTTTACCTGTTATATGTATGCTGTATGTTATTTGTTTAATTTTAAATCAAATAACTAACCCTCAAATTAAAGAATATATAATACAGTAAGTCGCTTTCGATAGTTTAAGATGGAATTTGCGTGCCATAATTTTTACATCAAAAACTATTAATTAAGTTGGCGATCAGATGCACTACTGCGTAATAATTCAAATGTTCAATTATCCTCAGAAAACACTTGCGTAGTTTCGACGTTTGCATAGCTCCTATTATTCCATTAGCAGAGTATTATCCACATTTCAACATAGGTGCAGGTTTTATAGTGTTGGGCTGTTGCTGTCTCGGGCTCATATTTAAATAATTTTATGGACCACAGTACAAATTTTAGGGCAAAGTTTCTTTTATTATTGACTGAAGAAGACCATCCAATTGTAGCTGAAACTTTTGAGAACATAAACAATTTTTTAATTTTAATTACAAAACCTTATTTCCAAGCAATCACCTAAAAAAATGTAACAAATAATATGGTCAAATTTGGCTTGATTACTAGATTTTATACAATTTTTATTGTTTTGTGATATAATCTATGAATGTAACTCTTATATTCATCATGGCAACAACATCATTATTACTACTTCTTTTATTAAAAATATTTCATTTAAATAAAAAAAAACTACATTTATATAAAATATATTTTAATTCTATATACACATATATATCTTCACTAAGGCAAGTTTCAGTATATAAAAACATCTTACATAATAAGATTCTTAATATATTATAAAGGAATAAAAAGTGACATATTTTGTACTAACCTCGAGTTGATTTCAGAAAAATATACGGTAGGGCTGAAAGATATGTATACCCAAATACATTTTTGGCTATATCTGTTTAATTTTCCTGTATATTTTTGAGAAATGAGATACTATATACAGTTTTAAAACCCTTTTTGCCACTTATTTAATATAAATTATATACATTTATTTTTTGTTTAGATTATATTAACAGTATATTTGGTATATAAATTGTTAAATTCTTTACGCTGATTTTTAATAAACTGTCACGTAGATACATAGATAGTGATAGGAAAGTAAATAAAATCCCTTTTAATTTTGACAGACACATGGTGTACCCATGAACCAGAAAGGCGTGCTTAAATCTCATTGTCTCTCAATTAAAGTCTGCGTAATAAAGTTAACAATCTGTATTTAAATAAACATCAATTTTATTAAAATTTGTCTACAATATTAAAAGTCCTTTCGTAGAATATCATATACTAAATTACCTATTATATTAAGGATAGAAGTATCAAAAAAATTATTTTAGTAGGTACATTAACTTACTACTATGCAAGTAGTTACAAAATCGAATTAAAGTTATAGGGCGAATAAGGTACAAAAAGTGGCCGATTTTGATAGATTGGTACGTAGTACTTTTGTGTTGAACAATTACCTATTTAAAATTTATTTATTCTCATTAATGATTTTTAAGGTGGATAGCAAGGTAAGTTCTAGTTATTTTAACTGTGTATGTGGTAGACATAGGCATGGATATGGCACTAGCTTATCCTATTGCGACCTTTGTTCATCCTTAGGTTATTTTTCTCTTGCCATCTCCTTTTCATTAGCTCTAATAAACTTCCCTCCATTACTTATTTATATAAGGCATCTGTTGTTGGCTTTTGCATAATTTGAAATCATATGGAGGTACTTTAAGAAACCTTTCAAAGCCAAGATTGGTGCAATTTGAATGTCGCAATAGGTACTTTGAATATTGTAAACAATTTCATTTTTAATTTACAATAACAATTTGTAAAAAAAATAAGTAGTTATGTACAATAAATATCTGACTGGATAATGAAGAAATCATATAGTGAATCAAAACAAATTATATTAGGGAAATATTTTGAAAGCCCATTAAATATGATAATTAAACATTGGGTGACATAATACCCTATACATTCTATGTAAAAATATTTAATTTAAATATTTTGTTTCCTTAATGGGGTTTATTCTGATTTTTTGTTTTCTTATAAATCACAATAACGTTTTTAAATAATTAAAAACTGATCTTCCTATAAAAAATATAGGAAGAGGCAAACAAGAAATTGTTTTTGGATTATACACAATCTTTTAAATGACATTTAAGCTACACAAATATGTCGATGGCTTAAGTGCAAAACGTCGTAACCCACAAAATTTCAAAAAATCGCTTTTTGCGTCATTGAAGTCGTATGTTTTAGCTGCGTCTTGTAAAAAACTATCGTAAGCAACAATATAAAATGAAATTAATTTTACGCGCCAAAACAAAAAGTTGCTCTTCGAAATTACATCTAAAGTCTATTTGGTTTTTTTATTCCCCTGTAAAATTTACTTTTTGGGGTTACGACGTTTTGCACTCAAGCCATCGATGTAGTACCTACCTAATAAATATAAATTATATAATATAATATTTTCAATGTCATCTGAAAAACAGAAAACAAATAAATATGCAGAGCGATGGTGTGTAGAGATGTTTCAAAAAATAAAGTTCCGATCATAATTGCTTAGAGCAGGGTTTGACATAGGTATTATGATTGCCAGCAAAGCTGTTCAGGACATCTGATAGTCATGTCGGTATGCTAGGGTGACCATAATTATTTTGACCCAATGATGGAGTCTTATTTGTTACGTTCAAGTAAATTATGTATTATATTGCTGGACAATAATGGCATTCTGTTGTACAAGAATAAATGCTGGACAGACTTTGACAAGGCTGTACAATACAGCAAAATGCTGTACCTCTGGTCACCCTATCGGATGTGCATTAGATTTTGCTGTTTTGTGATTTAAGTTAAATTTATGGTTTTTTCAGTGGCGTAGTTTAAGTCTGGGAGGTAGTGGTAATATTTATGACCTTATTTTTGATAATAATACATTTAGTACCTATAAAACGCTAGCTTTAAAAATTCTTGGAGAGGTAACTACCCTCATTACCGTATATGCGCCCCTGGTTATTTTGAGAGGTTTTTTGCTGGTTTGAATTTATGCTTCACCGATGGTTCCATGCCAAGGTGAAACGATTGGAGTTATTCGATTCGACTCTTGTGGGTAGAGACGACCGCCCGGTCTTTTTATTTCTTGAAACACATCTAAGGAGTCTTCGACAATACTCATATCCCACGTGATCTGGTTAAATAATAATAATTTAATGAAATTGGCCGTTGTTAGTGACTTTTATGACAAGTATTGTAACCTACCTCACCCAGGTACCTTAATAATTTATTAATTCCATTTAGTAAAGATAATTATTGCATTCTTATTAAATTCGAAATCCTTCATTTAATGAAAAATCCCCCAGATAATTAAATCTTATTTACGATTTACCTTAATTAACATTAACACAACGTGGGTATATAAATTATCAATTAATTAACTCAACGATCACTTTTACTATTAGAGGAAAAAGGCCAAATACAGTAAGTATAAACAAAAATAAAATAAACTTGTGAGGTAAATAATAACATCTCAGAGAGTAAAATAACGATCAAAGGGGTATAAGGAGTGGGCCGTTACAGTATCAGTTCTGTCAAATAGGTCAGTGACATTGTTTCAGTGTTACTTACTACTAAAATTACTATTTTTTTTTTGCGAACTGATGACATCAATTTAGTCACGTGGAATACGGATATTGTTGAAGATTCTGTATCTAATATTTCTGAAATATACCGGGTGTTCAAATTAAAGTGTTACAGTTAAATACCGCCGAAAATATGCATTTTAGAAAAAAAAGTGTCAGACCAAAGTTTTATAGTTTTTTGGGGGAAACATTTTGGCTAAATTAATTTTTTTATAGCTGACCATAATATGGCCATATCGAGGTGGAATTTTTTTTTTTTCAAATTGGAACCCCAGTTTTTTTATTGGACTTTTACTTTTTGAGTAACAGCTACTTGAAAATTTTGCTGCCCGAAAGAAAAGTTGGCTATATTATGGTTAGCTATAAAAAACGATTTTAGCCAAAACTTTTTCCCCACAAAACTATAAAACTTTCATCTGAAACGTTTTTTTTTTATATAAAAAGCGGTATATAGCTGTAACGCTTTAATTTGAACACCCGGTATAGCCTGTTAAACCCTAAACCAACTTCTTATATCTCATAATATATTTTTAAATTATTTAGACACTCGAATTTAATGTAGCTATTCAAATAGTTTGATTTTTATTGGCTTAGGTTATTCAGAGAATTGTTATTCTTATAACAATAATTTATTGCTTCACAATTCGCACATTTAAAAATTGTGAACATCTGGTTAGCTAATATTCAAATCTAAAAAAAGCAACTTGTAATAAAACCTTCTGAGAATTTGTTAATAACAAAGATATTCATGATACACATGTTTAGAGATCCTGTAAAAAATGATGCGACTTTATATAAATAATGTAAATAAACAGAAAAACGATGAAAATCATGAAAAGGAAACCCCATATAATATTATATGATAATAAAATAAATAAATGAAATACATATTATTTTTTTACAATTTTTGATTTAATCAAAATGTACGTATACATCTTGAAAACTAGGAAAGGTGGTAGAACGTTTTCGCTATTTTCCAATAAAATACATTGTTGAACTCTATTT
The DNA here is from genome assembly GCA_927349885.1 of Psylliodes chrysocephalus. Lineage (NCBI taxonomy): Eukaryota > Metazoa > Arthropoda > Insecta > Coleoptera > Chrysomelidae > Psylliodes > Psylliodes chrysocephalus. Next base: position 11,524,410 of record OV651826.1, on the reverse strand, counting down.
TGTTAGGTACTAGGCGATTCCTAATGCATATTCAATATTCTATACTTGAATATACAGTGTGTCCCAAAAAGTTTTATGCAAATGGGAAAGATTTTTATAAAAAGATGAAATTTGCAAAAATAAAAAAAAAATTAATACACACTTTGGCGAGAGAATTGCTTTTGGATTATTTATTGAATACAGTAAATCGAAAACACTTAAAATTAAATACATTCATTCCTATCAACCAATTAATTAATATTTTCAGGTTTGGTAACCTATATTTTACAAAATTTATTACTTTATTATGGATTCCCATGTGATGCAGAATTTTTTATGAAGAATTAATTTTTTTTATGAAATAAAAGACTCCAATTTATATAAAAACATTGAGACACCCTGTATATGCAACCTTACCAAACACCCGAGAGGTAGATTTATTTGATCGAATATTTATTTCTGGAGCTCTTTGAGTATTATTTACAGTCCATTTATTGCTTCCATTGAGATTTTGCAACAAACTGAATTATTTTTAAACCAAAGTAGACAGTTCGTGAGGGGAGTTTGTGGTACCCACACTACTCATGTCCATGGTAACATTAGGCATACCAGGACTGACCGAACCGCTGGCCTCTCTAGGATGTGACATTTTCGTCAAATTCAAATTATCTCCGTTCGGCGGTGTGGTGGTCGCAGGTCTGACAATATAAGGCCCGTTGTGCACCGAAGCCAGAGGATGGCCGAAGCTATGGTTGAAGTTACTGGTATGGGAGTGGTTCATTTGAGCTGGTTGTGGAGAAGCGAGGCTATGAAAAGAGTTATGATGTAAACTTGTTTCGTGATGCTGGAGAGCTAGTTCTTTCACGGCGTTGGTTTTTTCTTTTTGCCAGATGAAGACGTTGTGAACCATTGCGCAACCGCAGAATATAATACCCAATCCTATGAAGACACTTGTCACTATGGCAGGTGTTGAGTGGAACTGGATGAAAGTGTACAAGATGATACCTGAAATATTGTTTTTATTATTTTATATTATAATATAAAAAAAGGATTTTATGTTAAGGTAAGTTCATAAGTTGCACTAATTGAATCAACTACAAAACTGTTTTTAAACTGAATCGACTTCATCAGAAGAAGTGTCGCTATTAAAATTAATTACGTGGCAACAAATTTGTCAATCTTGATTTTACATTAAAAATAACGTTTTAAAACTGCACGGTCATACTAGTCGCACAAAATATCGGTAGAAACATAATTTAAATCTAGATTATGCATATAGTTGAATGTAATGTTTGTACTAACATAATTAAAAATCTATTTGTTTGCAACACCTCTACAAAATGGGTATATTAAGGTTTTTGGTAACATTTATGAATTTCGGATATTTTAAAGCAATGCGATACTTAGTGTGGTCCTGGCGAATACCAATATAATATCAGTAGCGTACGGTTGTTTACGATGCTGCAACTTGGATTTAGACAAAGTTTAGTGTAGGATACAGTACAAAAAAAATAAATCGGCTATCCTATAATAGAAGCAATGGAAGCAGTTGTCCTTAACCTCAAATCAATTAAAGCCTTATATCCAATTAAGATTAAGTAAATAAGTAAGGACTGTAGTTCACGTGGCCTTTGTACTGTTTAGAGGGCTATTTATTAATTTTTAAATAAATAAGGTCGTATATTGAAGATGAAGCTCGCTGCGGACACTGGGTAGAGGTCACCAAGAAGATTATGGTCGTTGTCATTTTAATACCTCCCTATGAGACTATATTGGTAAATTTAAGATTTTAGTATTCTAAAGTTGGTTTTTTGTATACAGGGTGAATCCTAATTTTATTTTTTTAACTGTAGAAATCGTTAAACATCTTTTTCAAATAACTCAAACATAAGGAAGATAAATAATTAAAAAAATAATTCCGACCCTGTAATTCTGTTTCAAACATTAAATTAAATGAGAATTCTCTTTACGTTTTTATCGGTTTTACCTTTAATTAGGTTTGTGATGCGAAGCATTTCCGAACAATTCCGTAATACTCTAATCCTTTAAGTTTCAGTGTTGCAACCATACTTTCCCCGGGACTCAAAAGCTTTGGTTTTCCGGAAGCTGCCCGCCGAGTCATCGGAGGAACGTCTGCGTTTATGGTTAGAACTAAGGCGGTATCTGATAGCCTTCGAAGCTCCAACTTTCTTTCTTCATCGATGAAAGCGTGTTTGGCAGATGTTTTCGCTTCTGTCCGTCTTGCGACGATCCAAGAATTTCACCTCTAACGTCGCAATGTTTACCTTGGGGTTCCGAAAACCAACAAAGTAGAACCGAGGTTCTATTTCATTATTCTATGCACACATTATTCAGGCGAAGTTTTAGCCTGCTTTAAGCACTCTCATCTGTTCAAAGTAAACGTGCCGGCCCACCTCGACACTCAATGAAGAGCACCGCGGCGGGATTAAGTTGGGCCGCCCTTGCGAGCTAAAGGTACGTTCTCCTACAAATTCGCTGGTCGTTGGTAGCCGCTACCGGGTAGTTGCTACACACGTCAGTATTTGTAGACGCTGTCGAATATCCTACAGTGTGAAAAATTAATATTAATAAAAAGACACTTATTTTAATGTTGTTAGATTACCAAGTTCAAGAGGAAAATGTGATTTTACTCTTAATACTAGATAATGAGAAACGCAGAAAGAAAGAAAGAATTGCCTATGTTTAAACATATACAAACAGAAGGATTTCAATTAATTTTAATAAAAAGTCATCTTAAAGATAATGAAACGAAATTTAAAGAATTTTTTCGTATTTCACGATATCTGTTTAATTATTTACTAAATGTAATGAACAAAAACCAACTAACGAATTGAGACGTTGCTCTGCTCTCGAAGCAGACAAACGACTGACGACCAGCGAACAGTCGTCGGTAGCAGCTACTTAGTAGCTTGTAGGAGAACAGTCTGATTAAATTCCATTGGAAGTACCTTGGCGACTTGGTAGTAGCTACCAGGTAGCAACTACCAGCGACCAGCAAATTTGTAGGAGAACGTACCTTAAGTCCATCGGCAGGACGTCCCGCGGCACGCCAGTTGACACCGCGTACGACGATCCACCGGCGCAGAACACAGATTCGACTACGAACCTTTTAACCGCAACAACTTTATTATACGCATACGCTATTGGAGCTGGAAATACCGTGGCTGCTGGCACCAGACTAACCAAACTACCCACTACCAGAGGGAGAATTTATTATGTGTAATGTGGGAATTCGAGGAGTGCTTTCACAAATTCAGGGGGGAATGAAAGAGTGCTAGGTTATTTTAGTAAAGTTCTCTTCATTATGTTAACCAATTGGTCGAGTTTTTCTTCCACCTCTTCTTCTTTTACACCCCTCACTTTACTGTATACTATAGAAGCTTGAGCAGCAGACAAGGCATCAACCAATATTTTTTGACGGGTTAAACAAAGTGTTTTCTGCATTTCATAGTCACGGAGTCCATAAACAAATGTTTTGACAGCTAGACATTCCTTCATATTTTCTGGAGCTAATGGTTAAGCAAAGCGTACCAACCTGGCAATATCTACTTCGTATTCTTGAATGGTCTCGTCTCGTTTCTGTTTGCGATTATTCAACTGTGATTGGTATAAATGCTCCAAGTGTTCGTGGTCATATCGCATATTTAGTCTCTATTTAAGTTGTTCAAAATAATCAGTCTCTTCCACAGGTATAGTCTAAAGGACAACTAAAGCATCTCCTCGAAGGGCGATGGTCAAATTTACTGCCTTTTCTCTTTTAGACCATTCGTTCTCTCTCGCAGCTCTTTCAAAGTGGTTAAGATATTTGGTCCACGACATCTTCCGGTTGAAAGTTGGGGCTTTAACATGGACAGAATTTACATGGCACTTTATTTCACCTTCCTTGACCTGTTCTGTTCTCTATTTCTTCTATCTTCTCCATTTCTTTTATTTTCTTCTCAACGGAAGACATTATTTTCTCCTTATATATTTTCCATAGAAGAAATTTTACTTTCCAAGTCGGAAGAAATTTCGTCTTTTAAAGTAGAGATTTTGTTTTCCACATCTGAAGAAATTCGTTTTTCATAGAAAATATTTCAGAAGACATCTTTTCTTCTAAGGAAGAAATATTTTTTATAGAAGAAACATCTGAATAAACTTTATTTTCCATGGAAAAAATATCGGAAGAAACTTTAGTTTCAAAGAATGAGATTTTACTTTCCATACTGGAAGGAATTGATGAAATTAAAGTAGCAGATGCATCATCCGAAAATAAATACGTTTCCGAATCCAAACCACCACTTTCTAATGCTTCTTTAAAGTTTCAAAGGCAGTTTGGCATTCTTTGTCCCAGCAAAATTCTTGCTTCTTCTGTAAGTCGCGTTTATGGCTTAGCAATATCTGCGAACTTCCTTATGAATCTTCGGTAGTACGTACAGTTGGCTGTGGCCACTGTTGGAAAGAAGCGACTCTTTCCTTATCTACAGCCACTCCAATTGTACTCACTATTTATTTACAGTATCCAACTTCTGACACCAATGTAACGATTGTTTATTTTAAAAACAGTTTTTTATTATAATTCATTTACACTAAATACTAATTAATTTATCTGTAATTAAATTAATATAATAATTTGACTATCTTCAACTGTATCTCGGCTTCGACTGATTAACTTTTTCTGCTACACAGACCATTTACTTATATATAAATTGGTTGTTTGCTCAAGATTATTCTCACTGCCACCATTTATTAGACGTGTCTCCGGCAATTTCTCGAATATGCATTTACCAAATTCGTCATCGTTTTAGCACCAGGGGTTGACTTATTTCTTTAAATATTTTTGACAATCGGACAAGTTGGGCCTTAAAAGCCCAAACAAGGCAGAGAGGGACTTAAAGGATTCGAGCATAACCGGATTGGTTGGAAATGGTTCGCATTATAGTATGAATCATGCGCCAGCTTTTAATCTAATTCAGTCGTCTGGGTAATTTTAATAGTATATATAATTTTAATAGATTTACCTCGCGAGTACATCACATTCCTAGAACTTTTATTAATCTGAGAAAATAAAACTCTAAATCTATCCCACATATACATATTTTTTTTTTCTTATTGAAGATGGCCACATTTGAGAGGTTGGATATCTTTCTTTGTTTTCATTAACCTAATTCAACGGGCTATAGTGATACATATAATTTGCGGCAACATCGTGGAGGACATGTTTCTTGGGATGTTTGGAAAAAATGTTCATTCACCAGAAAAACGAAATTTAAGAATATAATCTTCGAAATGAGGGAGGAGGATACTAAATTAAAACAATTTATGAAATTTATACATAACACATTGTGCGCATAAATTATGGAACCCTTATAGGTATAAGGTCTATATTTATTAATCGAACTCAAGTGGGTTTGATTCCTTGAACGAAAGTCGAAGACCTAACGTCCACATAAGTGGAATGGCCCGGCTTATCTACTAGAGTTTTTGCGATTCAATAATTGTTCCATGCTTGAAAAGGTAGTTAAAAAGCAAATTAAAAATTTAACATAAAAGCTGTTGGTATATAAAGGATAATACAGGAAAAATGTCGAACGAAAACACTCGAGAGTTAATTGTCATTTAACTTCACCTGATTTTGTTGATGTAAATCGGGCCACTTCAAAGCCCATTATTTACGCGCGCAATATATTTTTATTTATTCAATATTAAAAAATAACTTACCTGTTAAGAAGACTGGAATCGAGACAAAAAATCCTCCAACGGCACACACCCTACTAACTGATGATTTCTGCAAATACTTATTGGTCCTGAAATCAAAAAAAAGCTTTTTAATCGAAATATATTTTCCTACATGAAGATGAATGAATTACTGCATCTGCTTAAGGCTAATTTTTAGTTAGTTGTACACTATATAGTGCCGCATCCTGTATATCTATTCATTACGATTAGAGATAAATCACTAGAGTGAGGTCAACATTCTACCTTTTAAATTTTAAAAGTTGAACTCATTTATTTGCATAATATATGCAAATTTGAATATTTTTTCCCACCAAATACCGGTTTAAACAGTGGCAGTCATGTCATAGGTTTTGTACCGCAAGCAACATTAAAATAGAAAAATATAAATAGCGCATCTCAAAACTGTATAAGATGCAAATAATAAAATAAATACATTTTATAAGGATTTTTTTAGAATAGAATAGAATAATTTTATTAACTATTTTACATAAGTCATTATGTTTATAGCAAGTCATAGGTGGTAACAGAATTTGAACACTATAAATAAAACAATAATTATTAGAGTACCAGAATTTTAACAATGTAAATAAAAACAATAATTATTAGGTACTTATCAAGGTTAAAATTGTGATAAGGCAGAGTGACAGTGAGATGTCTCATATAGACCGAAAATGAGCTACATAATCTTTGACAGATTAAAAACAATGTCTCAATAGATATTTTTTTAATGTTTTTTTTAAAAGCATTATTACTTAAATTTTTAAAGTTCTGCGGTAATATGTTAAATGAGTTATAATTTAGGGAATTTATTTCAGATAGACATAACCTAAAAAGAGTATTTCTAATACAATGTGAATTACGTGTCTTGTAATTATGAATATCGGACTGTTTCAGCAAAACAGACTGTTTCCTATGAATTTCAACAAGTGTATGATGTAGATATAAAGTAGGTACTGGCATAATTTTAAATTTAATAAAATGTTGTTGACAATGTTCTCTGAATACAATGTTAGCCATAATTCTGATAGCTTTTTTTTTGCATCCGGAAGATTTGAATAGATTAAGAAGAGTTTCCCCAAAGTGGTACACCATAGCTGACATGCGAGTGAAAGAGAGAGAAGTACGTAGTTTTGAGGGTATTTAAGTTGGTAAGTTTTTTCAACTGCCGAAGAATAAACAAAGAACTAGAAAGTTTTTTCTTTAATTGATTAATGTGGGCCGACCAATTGAGTTTGTTATCCAATGTAATACCAAGTAATTTTACGTTTTTTGTTTTACATTTTGAGATAATTTGATTGGCAGATATCTGCATATTTTAAGTTTTTTCACTGTTAAGTTTTAATTTGTTGGTTGAGAACCATGTGTTTGCTTTGTCCGCAATTTCATCAAACGAAGAAATTAAATTTTTATTATTTTTATCTGTTACGATGAGTGTTTTATCATCAGCAAATAAAACTGATTTATTAGGTAGCATAAAACGGCTTAGATCGTTAACATAAACAATGAATAAAAGGGGGCCTAGGACAGAACCTTGTGGAACCCCTTGCCTTACAGCCTGAAAGTCAGACAGAACACCATTACTCATCACAGCTTGTTGTCTGTTACTAATATATGAATTTATTAGTGCAAGCGGAATTCCCCTAACTCCATAAAAGCTTAGCTTTTCCAGAAGAATATCTTGAGAGACGCAGTCGAAAGCCTTTGACAGATCGCACAGCATTACTGCTGTGTGATTTCCCTGCTCAAGTTCCTCAACTACATCATTCACAACATTGAGAACAGCCTGTGTAGTAGAGCGAGAGCGTCTAAAACCATATTGGGAGTTGCTGAAAAAGTTGTTTAATTCAAAATACTCACATAATTGTTTTTTAATAATTTTTTCAATAACTTTACCAAATATTGAAACAATACTTATGGGACGATAGTTATCAATTTTCGAGACATCACCTTTTTTGAAAATTGGTAATACTTTAGAGTATTTAAGTACTTCAGGAAATATACCAGTGGATAAAATTAAATTAATCAGTTCAATAAACGTTTTATTATAATATTGCAAGTCTCTTTTAAAATTTTACTATTGAGTTCGTGAGTGTCAACACATTTAGAATTTTTCAGAGAAGTAATTGCGTCAAAAACTTCAGACTCAAGAACAGGGCGGAAGAAAAATGAGCTACAGGGCATAGGAAAATGTTTAAAACTCAGAAGTTCGGCATTCGAAACATTAGGAAGAGATCTTATGATATTTGCAGCAGTTGTATTAAAAAATGTATTTATTTCATTTGGTGTTAAATCAGGAGTTACTAGATTTCTTTTTAAATTGTTTCTTTCGAAATTGATTATTTGCCAACATGCCTTGGTTTTATTGTTTGCTCAAGTAATATATTCATCATAGGCCAGTTTTTTTGTTGATTTCAATTTTTCATTGTACTCGCTTTTGAGTTTCTTGTATGTTTTTATGTCATTTGGATCTTTTGTAACGTCTGTTATTAGTTTGATGGCTGAGAGATCGTTTCTTAGAGATTTTAGACTGTTGTTAAACCATATTACTGGTGAATTTCTTAAATTATTCTTACATTGTCTCAAGGGAAAATATTTCATATTTAAGCTATGGCAAGTATTGATAAGAAAAGTTGACAAAAAAATTACATCATTAACTTTATTACAAAAAATACTCCAATCTATACTACTTAGAGACTGTTTAAACATCTTTATTCTATTATCTGTAATACACCTTTTAAGACATGTTTGATTTTTATTTTTTGTTTTAGACTATTATTGTAACTTACAGAAATGTATTGGGCACGGTGGTCTGAAAAGGAGGGTTCAAATACACCGGAAGTAAACAATTCGTTTGCCAAATTTGTAATTATGTTGTCTATACAATTTGAAGATGAAGCTGTAACTCTAGTATCATCATGTATTGTAAGAGATAAACCAAAAGACTTCACCAAACATTCAAAATTGAAAAGAATTTCAGATTGTGATTTAAAATTAATATTAAAATCGCCTATAATTAATTTGTCATACTTTTCTAGTAATTTGTGTAATACAAGTTCAAAATTTACAAGAAAAATATCAGTAGTTCCTTTGCCAAACCTATAGACAGTTAAAATTGTAGAGAGTTCTGCATTTTGTTCACTAATATATTCGCTTAAGTCAATTGGAAAATATTTCAAGAAATCTTTATTTTTTATGTAAATTGCTACACCCCCATGTATCATATTTGTTCTACAAAAAGAGTTTGCCAAATTGTAACAGTCAATATTAATGTATTTAAGACATGTTTCACTCTGCCAATGTTCAGAAAAGCAGACAACGTAAAAATTGTGATCCACAAGATTTAAGTACTGAATAAGTTAATAATAATTTTTATTGATTTTTCCGATATTTTTTTAGTCAATATTTATAGAGATCAAAATAAATACACAAAAGATATATACCTACACTTGTTTGCAGCTTTTTTCATTCAGCAAACAAACCGTTCACCTACACCGGTTTTTGATGGTCAAGCCTCGGCGCATATTTTTACTTTCCCACATAATATACAGTGTGTTCAGATAAACATCAATCAACCATTTATTATTAAACCTATTAACATTGGATATTGCTTCAAAAATGTTGCTGCTGAACTATTGTCACTATAATTTATTCTACAAATTATTTTGAGAATGAAACCATCAAATAGGGGTCAAAGTGTTTAAGGACGGGGTATCCCTGTGTATTAAAAGTGTATGTGTAGACCAAAAGTTAAATCGACAGTTTTCCGAATATGTAGTGTTTAAAAATCTAATTTTTGGCCAAATTAAAAATAAAGGTCTAACTTAGGTCACCTTACTATTGAAAATTAATAAATTTATTATTTTCAATAAAAACCAATCGTGTAAAATAACCCTCTTTTATTTCATCTCAAAGGTGCCGTGTAGATTTATTTTAACCTCGATGTCAAACAAATAATAAAAAAAAAATGTAATACGACCTAAGTTCAACCTTTACTTGGAATTTGGTACACTCAGAATATTTAAATATTGTATATTTTTCAAAACGTGTAGATTTGAAATTTATAAGTCACTTTCTTTGAAAAAACATGTCAAAACGAATTTGGACCAAAAATGGCGTCTAATTTAACTCTAAATAAACCCCGAAAAATCAATAATTACTTCATGTAATGTAATAAAGATGGTGCTCCGATCGATAATATTTTGACTAGTATTTGATTATTTCCGTTTATATTATGTGTGTTTACGGGGGATAAACGAGATGATAATACTGCCTCTGATACTGTTTATATGATACAATTGGAAACGACCTTTTTTCATCGGCACTCTTTTTTCGCCGGTGACCTTTTGACACGCGCCTATTTGTTATGTTATGATTATCGGTTATTTATCAACTAAAAGTATAGGAAATTAGTACATTGTGAATGATATCATTTTAATGCTATTTTTGAAACTAGTTCAAAAGTTGCATTTAACGATACTCAATGTTTCATTTTACCGTCAGTTTTAGTTTGACATATCCGTCATTTTAAGTTTACAAAGCTCATTTCTATTCGAAAGTAAGAGAAACAGTCAAAATAAAATGCGAAAAACACTTTTTATCAATTTCGTTTATGTCAACTGAAAGCGACAATTGCTGAAGACGTAACAAATAAATTAGGTCAAGAAATAAAAAAATCTATACTATAAGTAACATACCATATATTATACCTGTTAAAATAAATCAAAAATAAAAGAACGTATCGTTGACGTATATACTTTTCCATCTGTGATTAGTGATTACCAATTGCAAATTACGTATGAACATGCTTATGCGCAAAAAACCATTATTTCAAGTACTTGTATGATTAAAGTCCATTAAATTATTATTTTTATAAATTTGCTAATCTTTGCACTTTAATTTTCATTATATGGGGTATCCAGACATTTTAATCCTCGTCCTCTTCAATTTAAAATTATCTCAGGTGCCATATATTCCGAGTAAAATTTTTCTAATTTTTCAACCATATTTAAAAAAAAAAAAAATGGGTTGAAAATTAATTTTTTCAACAAATAGTGGATTTTCATCTCCAGTATATACTACAAAGTAGCACAATTTTCTTGGAGCTATACCTAGCTGTCCTTGAATCTAAAAGTATATAAAATCATTATTAGAAAATCAAACATAAAAAGAATATTAATATTGTAGTATCATTTCTAGCACATTTCTTAAAAATCATGAATTATTTTAACATATTGAAATTTTTCACCTGGTAAAAGTAGTTATGGTTTTCTTTTAAATGAATGTCACCATCTTCTATTTTTAAGCATGGAAATGGGTTTGAATATTAGGTAATGTGCGCCAATAATGTCAAATTATGACAATTCGCAGAAAACGTCAACTTTTTATTTAGATTTTAATGTGCAAAAGCCTACCTACTTTGGATATTAATCGTAGAAAAAATATATTCAGAATAATGAAACATTATTATTAAATAACAAGTTTTTTTATTGTCAATTTAATACGTAATATTATTTTTTAATTGCAAATGTTTGAATGTTAAAATTATAGCGTTTAATTTTTTTATTCAATGACGAACTCGAGAGTGATAGAAAAAAAATACTACCTACCTTTAATGCAGGAAGTCGATGTCAATTTATCCAAAAATAAAACTGATTAAAATGTACACTAGGACACTTGGCACAAATAAATAAATTTTCTATTAAAGAAAATAACACTTATTAAAAACAAACAGCACAATAAAACACTTCAGAAACGTGTAATGTAATTTTGAAAACTAAATACCCGTAAGCTTGTTTGTAAATTTATAGACTCTTAACTCCTTCCCCCAGCCTTCATTAAGTATATTAAAAGTCGTGACGTCATATTGGCACAGATATACGGTAATGTGTTATTGACAATCAGGGAAATAACTACCTAAGATAAGATAAGATATATGAATGTTAAATACCTACTCATAATATCTATTGTAGGGTTTTTGTACTTTAATAGGATAAATATTTATGCGGGTCTGGAAATTCCAGGAAATGACAGTCAAAATTACCCAAAAACATTAGGTTAGTACCAACATCAGATAACAGATAACTTCGGTGTTTAACCAATTAATCACAATTAATATTCTTGAACATTCAAATGACAAAAACTTCCATCTTTAACCAATGAGAATATAGTTTTCATTCGATACTTCAAAATCACAATTTATTAATTAGGTAGAATAGTTTTAAAATATATTGCGAATTGCAACACGTCAATAAGCGTCCCACTCCGACTCAATGTGACGCAATTATTGTCGCAATATATTTTGAAACGACTCTATATTCGTGACTTGAAATTATAAACATCCCTCGTATTACTACCCGTATATAAACCAAATTATTTATTTTAGGAAATATTTATATTTAATGTAAGGCAAGATATCGTTTTGGTTGTTACCATCTACATTCTTTACTTTGGTCCAGGAAACAAAGTCAATTTTCGATAAAAATAAAATGTAATAAGTAGGTAATATTTTATGAAACAGTACAATAAAAGTATTGAAATAAAGTATGCTCATACTCCAAAATGAGTCCTAGAGTTAACATTTTTATAATATTATAAATGGCATATAAAACGATTGGACCGTTTTCACAATCGCGAAATAATTTTTTTTATTTGGTGAAATCCCGGCAATTATTGAAAAATAGATTTTATGTTCAGGACTATTATTATTCTTCGAACTCAGTCTACTAAAAACCGGTTTATAATACAATATCCCCTAATAGCTAGTCGGTCGATATTTATAGTTACTTAAAGATTTCTGTAATAATTTGCACTAATTCAATCTCTAGTCGGTAGGTAACAGCACCTCCTTGATTGAATCTAAAGTGACATAATTTTGTTCAGAAATTCCTAGGAGACGCTGTCCTTAATTTTAAACCTGCAGATATTTCTGTTGGTATACCCTTTTGCTGCCACCGTTGCTTTCAGTACTTTTCTAACCTTTTAAGAAAAATTGAGGGCTAGAAGGAATAATAAACAAATATTCTACTTAGATGAAACCTAAGTCAATGTTCTAACCAAACAGTAGTAAAAAGTAAAAATAACAGATATTTATGTAATGTAATAAAATATAAATAAAGGAGGAAAAGATATGAATATACAGGGTAAATTCTAAGTCGATACTTTTTTAACTGTGTATAGACGTCGTTAAAATAAAACATTTTTTTCGAATAACTACAAAAAAAAACCTAAAAATGAATATACTGAAAAAATAAAATCTAAATCCGGGCCTGGACTTGTGTATGAAAAGTTAAACGAATTATTAAGAGCGTGCGCGCACTTGGCGACGAACTGGCCGTCGAGACCAAGAAGTATGTGCGACAGTGATCGCGTCCAATATCAATCGACCAATTTTCTAGTTTCAAAACGAAAATCGATCAACTAGCAGCTTCCTAACATTTCTGTTGTCGGTGCATCTTGTTGGTCGCAGCGTTTTACTGGTTGTGTGTACGTCGATGTTTTCGTTGGACGTTGCCGACCTCTTTATTGAGGTCAGTAGTGCGTTATGTATAATTAAAATGTTATATTCATTCAAACATTGTAAGGTAATCTATAATTAAGGGAATATGGAAAATAGGTATACCCTGGTGGTGTAAGAGACAGGTGAGGGGCAATGACAAAAAAATTACAAAAATGTATTCATCTTTAAATAGTGTTTATTATTAATAATATTATTTGCTATGTTTGAAAAGTACCTCCTGCTGCAGAACAGATCGAATAGATTAAACTACTAGTTGGAGAAGGTCTACCTAGTAACCAAATTAGGAGACTAGGAAAACTTTTACATGACTGGGGAAACAACAGGAATGCACACACAGACAATACACAAACAAACGAAATAACAGGGGGAAGCCTTCAGCAACGTCCTGTTTAAATGATGATAGTAAGTCATCCTTCATTCCCTTTTAGAAGGCATGGCATATAAATCTATTGATCTTGATGACCCTAAGAGAAGTTAGCAGGGGGTGTACGGAACGGGTCTAACAGGTTTCGATCCAGTTTACAGGATGGGAACTTACTCGACTCATGCCTTATACATTTGTGTTGAGTGTATGTGTGTATTTGTTTCGTTTCCATGATTTCTATTAAAATAAACATAGTCATAACATATCGATACCTTTTTGCCAGACTAACGTAAGCGACATTTGTTCAAATGGCACTTATGATAGTACCTCGTATCATTTTGTGACAAATTACAAAGAAAGTAACAGTTGTTATATATTCATAATATATTTAAAAACTAATGTAACAAATATTTTATAAAGTATAGAGTATATCGATACCTTTTTGCCAGACTATCATAAGTGCCATTTGAACAAATGTCGCTTACGTTAGTCTGGCAAAAAGGTATCGATATACTCTATACTTTATAAAATATTTGTTACTACTACTACAGTAATCATTTACAGACAAACATTTATCTAAAAGTGTTGATGACACAGTGGAATTAGTTAGTAGTACGCTTGGTGTTGGGAAATCTACGATTTACAGAGTTGTTAAAGAAGAGAAATGTGGCGAGTTTCAAACAGCACGTAAAGCTCCAGGAAAACTAATATTTCAATTAGAAAATCTTTTGAAAGAAAGACTTCGAAGGAAAGTGCATGCGTTCTTCTTTAGAAAAGAATTTCCGACAGTAGACAAAGTTCTTGCCACGGTTCGAGATGATAAGGATTACCCTGAAATGAGTCGAAGCACACTATGGAAACTTTTAAAAGAAATAGGTTTTCTATGGAAAAAGCATTCCAGAAAGTCTATTTTAATAGAAAGAAGCGATATTGTAGTATGGAGAAGAAATTACCTAAGGACTATAAAAGAAATGAGAAACCAAAGAAGAAATATATTTTATTTAGATGAAACATGGATCAACGAGGGACATAAACCAAATAAATTTTGGCAAGATGAAACTGTTACAAGTCGAAGACAGGCTTTTTTAAATAATTTATCTACTGGTTTAAATCCACCATCAGGAAAGGGGCGCAGACTAATAATAGTACACATCGGTAGTTCAAACGGTTTTGTTAAAGGTGGTTTATTGACTTTTGAATCTACTCGTACCGGTGACTACCATGAGGACATGAATGCTGATGTCTTTAAAGAGTGATTCGAACAAATTATAGATCTTCTTCCTCAGAACTGTATAATAGTAATGGATAATGCAAGTTATCACTCGAGACTTATAGAAAAAATGCCCTCAACCAAGTGGTTAAAAAAAGATTTACAGAATTGGCTAAATTCAAAGAATATTAAGTTCCATCCCGGTTCTGTGAGAAAAGAACTGTATCATTTGTGTTCCCTTCATAAAGAGAAATTCAAAAAATATGAAATTGATGAAATTGCAAAAAATCGTGGGATGACGGTGGTTAGATCACCACCATATCATTGCGAAGTAAACCCGATTGAACTGATATGGGCACAGATAAAGGGAGAAGTTTCAAGAAAAAATAATTCTTTTAAAATGAGTGATGTTAAACAGTTGTTTTTGGAGGCTGTAAATAATGTGAAGCCTGAAAACTGGGAAAAGGCAGTAAATCATACGATTAAAGAAGAAGAGAAAATGTGGAAGTTGGAAAATATTACTGATGAAATGATCGAGCCACTCATTGTAAATATTGGTTGCGACAGTTCATCTTCTGATTTCGATTCTGATTTGGATTTGTAGGTAAGAAGTAGTTTTTATATTAAAATTATTATTTATGAACGTAACGTTGTTTAAAAGTCAAAGTTTAAACCCTTATACCTACATAACCCGTTTGACACAATGTTCTTAACATACCTTGTGGAAAAATAAAACATTTTAGAAAAAATTGCACTTTTTTACCTTCAGCTGTTTAGAAGTTATAAGCAGGTTAATTAGGTGAAAATATGTGTATACTCGAGGAATAACTTCAAAAAATATTTTAACTGTCTACTAAAAGAAGTGTTACGCCTATGGATTACGAACGCTTTATTTAATACTCTCTCTTACATAAAAATAGACTATAGCCCAGTATAAGTAATAATACAGTAGCGACAGTTCTGTTTATAAGGGATCCATATTTTTCTCCGCATGTCCGTAAATAAGCAGCAAATACGTCAAACTGGCATATGTTGATTGTCAATGGATTAATGGTGGTTCATTGTTTTGATTATTTGATTGGTTGTAATTCACATTTTAATACATTGTTATTATATTTAGACACAATTTTTTCTTTCATTTTTTGTGTGATATTTTATTCAAACAGGCAAAGGGACAAGATATTTCGAAGTTACTTTTCTCAGTGTAGAAATAAGCGGCAAAAACGTCAACTGTCAATAAAAATCTGATTACTCCGATATCAAAGGAGCCGACACAAGTTGTCGCTATTGTAAAATTACTTATACTGGGATCATAGAATCGTACATATACCATTTTCGACAAACATGGGCATGCAATATTTGTTCTTTTAGCCATCGATATGTAATTCTTACAGCCGTATGCATAGTCGATCGCCAGCGACTCGTCAGAGATTCATTTCGGCGTATCGCCAGCGACTCGCTGGCGATCCGCCGGCGAAAGCCCAAAAAGCTGGCGACTCGCCAGAGATTGTCACCGGAATGTCATTTCACGCAAGTTTTTATTTTCTTTTATAGGGATTATCACCGGTATCTCTCGCATTTTATTCATGAATCATTTCTTAAAACTCAAAAAATAATGAACGAATATCAAATTATTCCCTATAAAAGAACATGAAAACTTGCGTGAAATGACATTCCGGCGACAATCTCCGGCGAGTCGCCAGCTTTTTGGGCTTTCGCCGGCGGATCGCCAGCGAATCGCTGGCGATACGCCGAAATTAATCGCTGGCGATCGACTATGCATACGGCTGTGTAAGTTAAATCTGAAATTTAAGCACGCCCATGCAATTCTATATTCCATCCCAACCCTTACTGCAGCACCCCTTACTCGTTTTTACTATAAATGAAACTGTTTTGGGCTTCGGTACCTATTGTGTACTTGTGTAATGGTAAATTTTTCATTCGCATCTTATCTCAAAGAAATTAACTTTTAACAAAACCAATTCTAGTTCAAAATTAAATCGGAATGCGGTCCGGTACATATATGATACGAGAACTGAGTGTATTTAATTTTTTTATATAGCCGCAGACTCTGGACTGACCTTCAAATGTGTTAAAATAAAAAACGATATATAAGACAATGAGGGGTCCAACGTTAATAATCTAAGATATTTACATGATAAAAAAAAATCGTTCCTTGTCTCACCTTCCAAATAAGCAGCTGATTTTTTTACGTAACTAATTGAAATATAATAAAAAAAAACTATCTATACATATTTATATATTTTTTACGTATTAAACCACCATTAGCATGTTTAAATTCAGATTTCTATATTTAGTGCTCCTTGAACCCAATCACAAATAATTACTTTGTTATTCCTATATAACAGTATTCAATATTTCATGTAAATAAATAAATTGAGTCATTACTTCACTTTATTATACATAGCATTGATTTGTAGATACTACCATCGTCACTCTGTATTAGAGGCACGACGATTTTAGCATATTTTGCTATGACAACCGGTAATATTTCTGTTTAATATTCGCAGTGCAAAATAGTAATTCTTAGGAGATCTTATTACCTGTAAGCTTAAACAGATGGTTGTTAAAATGTCGCATTTATAAACATGGTGTTCAGCAATTAACGGAAGTAGTAGTAGATTTTCTGTTATGTTAGTAAAAGGTTATGTACTGAGTACTGACTAAGGTACGGGTTTTATATAGAGTAGTCAGAAGAAAATGTACGAGTGTCATGATCAGGAACTGCTTCAACATTTTAGACCCGTTAATTTTTTATTAAAAGGGTAGATCGTTCTATCATATCCTCAAATGTCATACGTCATTCCTCTGTCCTCCGCCATTCTAACCTATTAGACATTTCAACGACTTATCAAATAATATCTGCCAGTTGGAAGGGCTCGTATATTTAAGGGGTTGCGACATAGCCTACAAAACTGTTACATATTGTAAAGTGTGACAAATGGGAAAGAGCTGACTATTTTGGGGAACATTACAGTGGTGATGCATCATATTTTAGTATTTTACGAAGTTTTGTCTAAAAAAAAATCTTCTATGATGGTTCTTTCCTGATTTTTTTCTTCTAAAAACGAATGCAATAGTAATAATTGACATTTCAAAAATTTTAAAATAATACTTTCATAATGTTCAAACAACAGCACAACATACAAAACATTTATATATTTTCTGTTGAAAATTTTTCAGATCTTACACTAACTCTAGTATTTTAAATAATTTAGGACAAGGACAACCCTGTTTTTTCTAGCTTTTTCAGGGGAGAAAAACCATAACTAAAACACGACATATCCTTACCCATTTTCCATTACCGATACAAAAAGAACCAAAATTCCTCAATAATACCGAAACGGTAAGGAGTGAGGGCTGAAATATTTCCAATTGAAATTTAATGTGAAAATAATCTATAATTTACTAGGTTGGTTTATATATTTTTATTTGTTTTATTTTCAACTATCGTTTCATTTTAAATACATTTTATTTTTCTCAGTGTTTTACTTTGTTCTACCAACAATCTACGTAAGTTGGTATGAAAAACTTTTTTATTGTTAATATTAGGAAAAAAGTTATTCTTCATAAAAAGTCGAACGTGGTCTAAAAACTAAAATATCTACAGAAACTGCCCTGGTACATTTGACTAACGTAATCCAGGATGCACTGACAAACAAAGAAACGATCGTGTGTGCCTTCCTAGACATAGAAGGAGCTTTTGACAACACGCCACACGAATCTGTCAAAAGAGCACTTGCATACAGAGGATAACATCACATCCAGATGGATGGCTCAGCTGTTATCTACGAGAACTGCAGAGACACAGATAGGGCAGGACACCATCTCCATCTGCATAACCAAAGGATGTCCACAAGGAGGAGTTCTATCCCCACTAATGTGGAGCCTAACCGTAGACGAACTTCTATGCAGATTGACTGACCTCGGCATACCCTGTCAAGGTTATGCCGACGACATAGTCATATTTGCTAGAGGCAAGTTTGGAAATATCCTGTGTGATATAGTCCAACGAGGATTAGAACATACCAAAAGATGGTGCTGTGAAGTGGAACTTAGTATAAACCCTACAAAAACAACACTAGTAGCCTTCTCAAGGAAAAGAAAACTTAATCTCAAAACCGTTAAATTAGACGGGATCGATATAGAATAGAAAAATGAAGTCAAATATCTAGGCCTAACCCTGGACAACAAACTTCTCTGGAACACACATGAGAAGGAAGTAGTAAATAAGGCCACAAAAGCCCTAATGGTATGTAGAAACATTGCGGGTAAACGATGGGGATGTAACCCAAACATACTGCGATGGATGTATACTGCACTAGTAAGACCAATCATCACTTACGGGGCTATAGCCTGGAGTAACAGAACTAGTTTAGCTACTACGAGAGCTAATATCTCAAAAGTACAAAGACTAGCCTGTGTTTGCATCACCAATGCAATGAGAACCTGCCCTACGGCCGCAATGGAGGTGATTTTAAACCTCACCCCTCTACATTTGATGATAGAGAATGTGGCAAAAAGGACACAATAATGATCAGGAACGGAGTAATCAGACGAAAGTCTACTTGCTTTAGGACTAAAGATACCTGGGACATGCCCCAGGATGAAATGCTAAAGAAGTACAGTTTTGTGAAAAACTTCAAAACCACAGAGCTGGGCTGCAAGAAAGAATGGATCCAAGAATCCATCGCGCTTGCAACCGAAATACATGCTATTCAGTGGTATACGGACGGGTCCAAAATCATAGAAGGAACTGGAATAGGAGTGTATGGGCCGAGAACCAAGCACACCGAAAGCTTGGGAAAATACCCAAGCATCTTCCAGGCGGAAATTCACGCCATCGAGAAGTGTATTCAGTTTAACATCGAGAGAAACTATCATAGACAAGAGATTATCATCATGTCCGATAGCCAAGCAGCCATCAAAGCGCTGAGCTCTTACTAATCAGCTCAAAAATGGCCTGGAGATGCCTAGAACAATTGAATGAGCTAGGCGAGAAAAATAGAGTTACTCTCACTTGGGTCCCGGGACATAATGGGGCACAGGGTAACGAGATTGTAGATAGTCTTGCAAGAAAAGGGGCTCAAACACTCTTTGTAGGACCTGAGCCGTTCTGCTGTATCAGCAGTAACATAATATTAGGAGAGATTAAAAAAGAATTGGTCCGTAGAAGAACCGATAATTGGAACAATCTCTCAGGGTTGAGACAGGTTAAGATACTTCTGGGTGAGTATAAACAGAAAAGATCGGAAGCCTACATCTGCCTGAGCAAGAATAGGCTACGTATTGTAACAGAGACCCTTACTGGGCATTTACGACTGAAAGGACACCTTAGTAAACTGAGAGTAGTAGAGGATAGTGAGTGCAGATTCTGTGAGGAGGAGGACGAAACCTCCATTCACTGAATGTGTAGCACTCCAGAATCCAAGGGCATTATACCTAGGAGGATATCAAATAGAAGAGGAAGATTTACCTAACTTGAAGCCACTCCAAATCCTACACTTCCTTAAGAAGATAGAATTGAAAGAGTCGTCGTTATAGGCATTGAGACATTTCCTTGATGCATTAGCTACAGAAGGGAGCACAATAGATCTTTTAGGTCGAAGTGTATTAACACCCCTTTCCCAACATATAACATAAAACCTAAAATATATCCATCGGATATGAAATTTTATCAGTCGTATACGAGGTTTGTCAAAAATAAAGGTACTTTACTCAGCAAAAATCATATTTTTCGACAAACCTCGTATACGCCTTAAAAAAATTGATATCTGATGGCTGCATTTTAAGTTTTAGACCATGCATAACTTTCTATCACGAATAAATTTTTTCACAAAACCAATAATAAAAAAAGTTTTCCATGTGGTGCCAACTTAGTGAGACATTGTATTTCTTCATTCTAGTTTATATTGTAAATTTTAAGGTTCGTCACAAGAATATAAGCATATCTCATTCAAAATTGTATTTTGAAGTTAAAATTTCGATTGTAGTTTCTCAGTGGCGCATCCAGAGGTTAAGTCTAGGCGAGGGAGAAAATGGTAATCCAGTTTAAGTCAGGGTCAGTGGTAATGTTTAAGACTTTATTTTTGATAATACATAATAAATTCTGGTACCTGTAAAAACTTAGGTTTAAAAATTGTTGGGGGGGGGGGTAATTACCCCCATTACCTCCCCGTATATGTGCCCTTAATTTCTATTATATGTATAGGGTTGTCTGGTATTTTCTTCGGCTTATTCGACCACCCATTCTTGAAATCACTCTAGTTTCTTTCCAGAATTGTTTGACTAGAAGAACCTATTTTTTTGTGAATTTCATCTAGAATATGATCTTGAATCAGATCTTACAAGTTTTAGTAACGGACACGCAGTAAAAACCTAATTCCTACTCTAGAAGGGTATGGGTTAGACCCAGACGCATTACTGACACCCTTCTGAAATTAACAAAATTAAACTATGCTGGCTGAATGTCATAGTAACTAGAGAAGAAGAAGAACAGATACGTATCGTATTGATCTATTTATTAGCTTCATAAATTGCTTACTGTTCGTAGTGTCATCGCTTAGTGTCTATTGACTTTAATTAATTTTGAGAGCTCTATTTTTAGTGTAAAATTGCTATAGTTTTAATTGCTATGGTTATATTTCGTTGTATCTTTAAATTATCTGTAGGTACAGAAATTAAATATTTTTTCTACGCCTATGTCAGTAAACGTTAAAAATCGTACTATCAACATTCCTTGTAAATGACATTTAACAATAACATGCACTTAATGAGATCTCATAACATACGGGTGCGTTTTGAAAAGAAAACTTAAATTCCTTGGTTTAATCAAATTGTAATCAAATTTTTGTCTACGTACGACTTTATTTGGTCTATTTACATAAATTTAGTCATTTAAAAAACATAAAAACTTTTAGCATTAGCGAGATACATTTTTGATTAAAAGAGTGATGCCCCTAACTGTCGGCAACATATTACACAATATTTCAAAAAATATGTCGCGTTTTCTTAGGAAATAAACGTCATGCCATTTATATTGTCAATTTCTATAACAAAATATGATTGTATCCGAACATTTTCTCAACTTTACCTACGAATATGTTTGTTAGCAGTGAAAGTGATGAAATTATGAGCACTCCACCGGAGATTTTAGAAAAAGCTCAAGCTGCCACACATAATTTGTTACCGCTAAAATCCAAAGAAAGGTACGAAATTACCTATCGAAAATTTATGGATTGGCGTCACAAGCATAACGTTAAATCCTTTTTTAAGAATGTTTTAAGTGGGCGTAGAAAAAGTATAGTGCGTTACACGAGTTGTAAGCCCATTACGCACTCGTGAACTTTTTCACTTCGTGCGTAATGGGTTACTTACAACTCTTGTTACGTAATATACTATAACATTCCTTTATTAATTTATATTGAATACTCATGCGTATAAAACTTCTTAAATTGGCCTTAATTTCTTGTATGGTTACTTAGTTACCTGCCTTGTATACAGCATAGTAGCTTGGAAAGATTAATGCTTGAGTTATCTTATTTAGCTTTATGTACTGGACCTGTTTATATGTTATTAAAATTGGTATTTTCAAAAATAAAGTTTATATCGTTGTGAATCTTGCCTTTTTCTTTTTGTTAATATTGTTGATAGGCCGCTGTATTTATGGATAACTTAAGGCATATGGTCAGGTAGTTTAGATTTATATGGCGCCCATTTCCTGGTTAACAATTAAGAATAATAATTGTACTTTTACTTATCTATCGAACCTCACCACCCTTAACGACTTGAGTTAAGCCGCCAAGGCCCAATTAACGATTTACAACCCTTTAAATTGAAGGGATCGTCACAAATTTTTATGTTTGTCATTGTAGTACCGTTGGTTACGCCACTGCCCATAAATTATGTCTCATAAAATTTAGGTCTTTGTAGACACGTACCCCAAAATGTAAATGAACATTTACAATGGTTGAACTATAAGAGTGAATACAAAAGGGCCATCTACAGATGATCTGATACGCACATTCTTAAAGTTAATTATTACGACTAAGAACTTTTAACAACAGTTTTACATAGGTAGTTTTTTTATTAGCTTCATAGTAGAAATTACCCATTTCCTGATCGAGCGAAATGAAGTGCAATTAAGTTTAATACCTACTCAACGGAAATAGTTGGATTATGGGAAGTCTTAAACGTATTCAGTTCATGGGATAAAACCGATGAGTTATTGACTGAGCAACAAACTACTTAGACCGGGTGTGTTACAGCGGCGGAGAGCATTGGACCCACAGGGTACCTATTTTTGAATCTCGGAGTACAAATTTTCAGAGAAGAATGAGACAAAAATACAGATTTTGTACGTGGCAGAAAAAGATAAAAAACTGGTTTTATACTCTCTCGAACTTAAGAACAGCTACCCAGAGATCGCACATCTTCTCTTCCTTATAAATAAATTTTTACGGTTTTAAAACATTTTTAACATAAGAAATATTTATGCGCGTACCTTATATGAGACCAAGTTACGAGTATTTGTATAAGCTGTTATCGTATACAAAAAGTTGTCATGACAAATATCCATAGAGATATTGCATTATCCTGGAGCTTCAGAAGGCTCTTCGTCAAAATTTGGAGACTTAATCCCAAGGTCACTATTGAGGCTTTACACAGCGAAATTAAGACAACTGCAGCGATTAGCTTGCAATAGTATGACTAAATCCACTCCCTTTCTAGTACGTTAGTACGCCCAAATCCAATTTAGTATGTTTTTGTACGGAAATCACGAAACAGTAATAATTGAGTTCTATGCCATTTGTTTATAGTTTTATATGAGAATCTGAAGGTCGAAAATCAGTAATCAAAGAGATACATTTTTTGATTTTATTGATCATATATCACTTATATAACGTTGTAAAGATAAAAAATTTGATAGGCAATGTGATAACTGCACAACATGGAAACCTTCTACGAAAATAATAATTTTTCTAATTCTTATTCAACTTTATTATTGGATATCTCTTTCCCTTTATATCTTCTGAATATTGACCAGTATATCAAACTGGATCATTATATCCCAATATAGGGACACCTGGGCAATATGTCATTAGCCTTTGGGTACCATGTTGAAACTTGTAAAAATCTTTATGTGCTCGTATTTCACACACAATCTTCCACCGAACCACTCATTTAATTAATATTTGTTAGTATTCTAGATCTGGGTAGTTACAAAATATCTTTTTTGTGACTTTGAACTGTTAAGAAGATTAAAACAATTTTACATAATAATAACGTTAACATCATATATTATTTTTTAAGAATAACAAGGTTATCCATATCTCAAATGTGGTGTATTCGTAAGGGAGAGGAAAAAGTCTTAACCACAAAATTACCTAAAGGTTCCGTCAAAAAAATATCACATTGTTGTTCATATGAAATCCTCTACAATATAATTTAAAATTAAATATAATAACCCTCCGCCAATTTAGGCAACTTTTTATAAGTAGATTATGAAATTATTACAAAAAAAAAATGAATAATAATTATTTCATATTTGACATTATTATTATTATTATAAATAGAATAAGGGCTGAGACCTATGAGCCCAGATACCAGTTTAATTAAGTTAAACTAACTAAACCAAATCAATTAAATTAAATCAACTCAGGTAAATAAATCAAACCAATTAAATTAAACCAATTAAATCAAATCAATTAAGTCAATTAAATAAACTAAATCAATTAAAATAAATCAATCAAAATAATTCAAACCAACTAAATCAAACAAACTAAATCAATTAAACTAAACAGAATTAATTAAACTAAAACCAAATTGGATAAAATAAAATATCGTAATACATATAAATTAAAATTGCAATAAAAATATTAACAGCTTATACGCATACATTTTTAACCTTGTAGAAATTTATCTAGGCTGTTTTTAAAAATGTTAACATTCTCAGCATTTACTACAATATATTGGTAAGCTATTCCATGTGCGAAATATTTTATTGCATAAAAAGGATTTTCTAGAATTGTATTTGAATGTTCCCATTTTTAATTTGTAAGGATGTCCTCTCAGTCGGTCATCATTGTTAAGTATGTACATATCTCTCAGGTTCCCGTAATTATATTTTAGAATTCTAAATGTCAGAATAAGGTCTCCGCGTAGGCGGAGTTTATCAAAAGTGTTAGTGTTTGCCATCTGGAGCCTATCGGAATAAGATGGCCTTATAGGACCAAATATAATTCTAGTTGCTCTACGTTGTACATAATTTTCTAACAATGTTTTTCCTCTGACAAGATCTGGATTCCAAACAGTTCTACAACATTCCATAATAGGTCTTACGTGTGATCTGTAGAGTTTGTTTAGCGACTGAAAGGAAACCTTTTGGAAAGATTTTTGTTAACAAGTATGATTTGCTGTTCGCGCGTTTACAAATGCCGGAAATGTGTTCTGTCCAAATTTGAGTTTATAATAACGCCCAAGTCATTATAAGAATACACTCTATATTTAATGGTAACAGCCAGTCAGTAGACCATGTAACAATAGAGTTGAGATCGTGCTGGAGATAACACGAGGTAGGATCTGAGTAGAGCTTCGTGTCATCAGCGTAAAAAGCCATGTTGCTCTTGATATGATATTGTAGCCACAAAAGCCACAAAAAGCAGTGGTCCTAAAACAGAACCCTGGGGAACTCCACTTAATACTGGTTTCTTACTAGAGAACGATTCACCCACTTTGACACAAAATTTTCTACCGCACAGAAATTCACTTATTTAAAGATCCTCGGATCCCAATGTTCTCCAATTTGTATAATAACCTCCTGTGTGGTACCCAATAAAATTCTTTGGAAAAGTCTAAATATATTACATCTGTTGGAAGTTTGTCGTCTAAAGCTTTGGTCCAATCATTATTAAGACATTGTAACAGATTGGTCATGGTAGACTTCCCTATCACGAAACCATGTTGTTCAGTTGGGATAATTTTATTATCAGATAAGAACTTTAGAACTGTTTCAAAAATAATGGACTCCATTAATTTACAAACAACAGAAGTGAGACTAATGGGTCGATAGTTATTTGGATCGAGTTTGTTGCCTTTTTTTATAGATTGGGATAACTGAATATTTCGAAGCCAATATTACCATTACGCTAAGGGCCATCATTTACTGACCACCCTGTATTTATTTATTAATGGGTCATACATGGCTACTGGAGAACCAGCTCTTAAAAATGGTAACGCGCCACGGTAATACCTCAGAGGTGTGGAACTCACTTTAATTGAAAGATTTCAAAATAACTTTGTATTAAATTAAAATACATATTTGTCGTTTATCTGCAAAACATTAAAATTGCCCGCCACTGGAAATATTTCCTACTACCCCGTAAACTCCGAAAATGTCTACAAATTTTGAAGCGATGACAGATGTCATTCTTTTACACATTCCTGAAATTTTGATAGCTTAGTATAATACTGGCAAAAATGTAGATTACTTTTTTCCTTTCGAGAGTTTGACATTTGCGAAATTTTTAAGTTTTTATTTTGAATTCGGTGTCTTAATTTAGCTAATTTAGAACTTTTTAGGTATTTAAAAACTGATGTTTAATTGTTAAAAATTGAGTGTTTGTTAGTTAGTTTTATGTGTGTGATTTAAGTGATTTAACATAAACAACAGAAAGAAAGGTTAGTTTATAATATAAATACGAGATTTTAATTTCGGGCTGTAAATTTAACAATAATTTTGAATTCTGGGTATTAACATAGTATAAAACTAAATGACCGGTTAGGATCGCAAGCTTATTTGGCTAAAATCACAAAATTTGACTATTTTGACATATAAAAAAAATATCAATTTAAATCATAAAGTTTGAAAATATTGTTAATTTATATGCTTGAAATATTAAATATTGGTGTTTGGATACAGGTTTCATGAGTTTTGTACTCTTTGTAGAAAATAAGGTAAATTGCAGTTTTTTCTAATCATTTATGAAAACGAAATTATATAGAAAATTAAGGTTGCTAATATCTGGTGTTACCTCCTCGATGTCTAATTGCAACCTCCATTCATATTATAATTTATTTGAAAATACATGATAGCAGTTTTTATGACGAAGGTCTATATACAGGATTCTTCAAAGCAGAAAAAAGTAAATATTGATATTTACCTTCTTAACTGAATTTTTACTAGATTTTAGTATGACCATCCCGAAAAATTTCAAATACAATACATCATAAAATGTAAATGAGCAAACCCTAAGGGATTAACCAATAATTATATACCTCAGTGACGGGGAACACGAAATTACTTTAATATAAAAAATAGTAAACTGTCAATATTAAGTACCCACATTTATTTTTATAAAAATAGTATACTAGATACTAGATATTAGGTTAGGACATGTCCTTTAATAACCGCTAAGCAAGTATTTATCTATCTCCTTATTTACCTCGTTTCAGTTACAGTTGACCTGGAAGAGTCTCTTAAAGGTTAGGAGGGGTGTCATGTGATCGGATCCCATATTTAATATAGAATCATTTACTTCATGTGTTATTCTGGTATTTTTTATATGTCCCAGTGGGTTCCAGTTGTTGAAGATTTCCCGTCTGTATGCACTCATTCTGGCCTCCCCCTTTATGACTAGATCAAGGGGTGGGAGGTTTAAAATGATTTCCATAGAGGCTGTCGGTGTACTTCTCAGTGCTCCTGTAATACAAAGGCATGGCCTCTGTACTCCTGAGAGGGTATTGAGGGCTGTTCTCTGGTTTACTTTTGGCCACCAAACAACCGCTCCATAAGTAATCATGGGTCTTGTTATTGCCAAATATAGCCAGTGGACCATTTTTGGTTTTAATCCCCATGTTTTTCCAAATGCCCGTCTCCCTACAATGAGAGGCATTTTACATTTGTTGGTCACTTTTTGTAAGTATTGATTCCAAGTAAGTTTGCTATCTAGAATTAGACCCAGATATTTTACTTTGTTCGTTTTGTTTAGCCTTTCTCCAAACAGAGTCGGAGTTTCTAAAACCTCCAACCTTGTTTTCCGAGTAAAGGTTATGAGTTGTGCCTTGTCAGGGTTTACCAAGAGGTTTTCCCTAACGCACCACATTTCTGTCAGCCTAAGAGCTCTTTGCATGAGTTCAAAGACTGTGGTTTGGTGTTTCCCTCGGATAAGGATGACTATGTCATCGGCATATCCTTGGGCGTACAGTCCTTGATTGTTTAGTGTTTTCAGCAGTTCATCTGCCACTAGGTTCCACAGTAGAGGAGAAAGGACTCCACCCTGTGGGCATCCCCTGTGGATATTCACCTGCATGGTTTCACTGAACATTTGTGCCTGTACTTGCCGTCCGCATATGTCTTATATCCACCAGTAGATGGTGTCTTCTATTCCATGTTTGAAAGCGGCAGCTACCATTGATTTAAAGGAGGTATTATCAAAAGCTCCTTCTATGTCAAGAAATGCTCCTAGGACTATTTCTTGGCTACTGAGTCCTCCCTCTATCTTGGTCACAAGATGATGCAGAGCAGACTCACAAGATTTTCCTGATTGATAGGCATGTTGGTTTGTATGAAATGGCTTCTCTATCAGAGTGGTTTGCCGGACATGCTAATCAATCAGTTTTTCCAATCCTTTCAATAGAAATGACGTTAGAGTTATTGGTCTTAGGCCTTTGCCACGGCATACGTTGGACGCCTCGGTTTAGGTATGAAAACAACTCTGCTTTGTTGCCAGGTATTTGGTACATGTTTATGCACCAAACTGGCCCTGTAGAATGGGTTTTCTTCCAGTTGACGTTTTAGATGCTATTGTAATACTTCCATCCTTTCGTTGCTTCAAAAGTCTATACATGGTTGCTTCTCCAGCTTCGGTCATATGTAAACACTTAAAAACTATAATCTGGACATTACTATTGAAATGTTCATGTGAAAGACCGCCATGTACATTTAACACTAAAGCTTTCACATGCACAGTTAAATTGTACCTTAATTAGACGTTTCACTTGATCAATATCGCTTTTTATCACCTATTATTACAGAACTAACAATTCTCCGTGTTGCAATCACAAGATTATACAAACAGAAATGTAAATCTTAACTAAAATAATATACAATCTGCATAACACTTTCTGCAGATTAGAAATTTTAATCCTTTCTAAGAAAGTAGAGGGTTACTTAAATTGAATTGTAAATATTTTCTACCTGTAGAGATTACATACTTACCTTATTTTTGATGACTAAAATGACTAGAAAATTTAAAACAAGAATTTAAATAAATTGGTATTTTTAAAAATTTTAGGAAGAAAACCAAAGATTTTATTTGTAACAAATAATGCTAAACATTTTATTTTAGAATTTCTCCGTCACTGATTTATGATGTTATATTGGGGTTTATCTCCTGGGTTATAAAAATTTTGCTATCATTCATTTTAAAATAAACTAACATGCCTTTAAAAAGATTTAGAATGTATTGTTGATCTATATTTTTCCAAATACGGCCAAATACCTAATATCAATTCATTTTGTAAGTGATTTAACTTAATGGACTATGACGTTGTTGTAGCATCTATCCTAAATGGCATATGAGATTAAAATCGCGAACTCCAATTTAAATTGCGTTAGAAAAATAATCTAGAATTCCTGATTTAATGCCATCTTTGAAGGTCCTTCGGAGACCGCAATAATTCTACTAAATCAGTTTGATTTTAAACAAGACTGTAATCAACAATTTGTGGTACTAATTAGTAATTAGTACTTGTTTATAGCGTCTTCTACTCTTACAACCTAACCTTGAGAATTTTAGTTGTTGCGCCATGAAACCTGCTTTATTGAAATCTTTTTAATTCATACAATACTCGATCTTTGATAAATGCATGCGATAATATATATATATATAAAGAAAAAAGTTCAACGATTACTTTTTTCATATAAGTAATCGTGGAATTTTCTTAGTTGTATTATATAAGAATTTAACGCATGCTTTATTATTAACGATAAACGGTATAAACAATAAATTAGAATAATCTCCGCGTTCTGCTCTAATTAATATTAAAAAATTTACTTTTTTTTTTTCGAAATTGCATTACGGATCTTCTACATTTTAAATAAACAAGTATAATTAAATAATACTGTTATTGAAATAACGCATTACCTTGACACAAGTGTTACGCAAAGTTATTTCTAATAATACAAATAAAAACAAATCAGTGGTATCTTTAGATGAATACAAGTCGTCATCTAAGAGCCAACACAGGCCCCCGGAGCAAAATACATTTTCAGATTCCTCCTCGGTGGGTTTTTTCTCAAAAGGAATGTAACACGGCAATTAAATATTTATAAGGATTTGTTGTTTGTTATAAAATTTTAGTTGATAACTATTTTATGGTATTCGTACATAAGGTATCGCGTATACAAAATAATGAATAGGTATACCTTATCCTTATAGGATTTTGCCCTTAATATCCTAGTAACATAATTATTGCAATATACAAGGTGGACCACCGAAAACTGTCCACTTAGGTTTCTTTCGTATTGATGCAATAAAACAAAACGCTGGTACAGGTCGATTTTAAAGATACTTCTTGAGCTTTTTATTTTTTTTTAATCTTTGATTTTAGGTATTGAAGTGTTACTTTTAATGCCTAGAGATTAAAAACAGTTTAATCCCAATGTTATTTATTGGTTAAATTTAATTTGTTCAATGTTAAAGTGCAACAATTTTATCAGAAGCATTAGGTTTATTTTGATTTTTTATAAATAATATAACTTCTTTCATTCAAAATTTAACCTACGAAGTTCGTATATCCATTTTATATGCCGTGACTTTATTTATATTATAGAAACTTTTTAGCAAAGTACGCCTATGGAATGTGACGTTACATCCCCACTTTTACTGCACTCCTCTTTTAGATTATAGTAATAAAATTAGCTTTCAAATGAAGTGTCACCCTTTACAATACATAACAGATTTTTTATAAAGATAGAGGGCGCTAAAATAAAAAGTAACGCAGTAAAAAGTCTTGCCGAATTCTCCATCAAATTACTTTTTCAATAATGTGTCATCCTTGGTACTTTCCCTAAACTAACATCGACAAGTTCGTGCGTTTTTTTGTTTTGCATTAATACGAAATAAAATCTGGGTGGAAAGTTTTCGGTGGCCCACCCTGTATAAATAAGTCTACACACACATGTATATTATCTATTTTTTTACATAAACTACAGAGGTGAATATTTAGGCTTTACAGTTTACTTTAAAAAGGATATAATATCCATTTTAAATTAGTAACAATTCTATCAAACTAATTCTCAATATATTATTATTAAGATAAAATATAATTAGAAATTATTAATTCTTGTCAAGAATCGAAAAATACGTAATGGCAATCTATTGGATATTCGTTTATATGTAGAAAGAAAATTTAGTAAATTAAAAAAAAATATCTAAATTCAATACAATTAATTAAAAATGTTAAATAAACAAATTGTAAGATGTTGGTGTAAAAGTTTAAGTGATTGGTTTCCGCTCTAAACGTCAAGCGTTCAAATCCCGGCAGAAGCTAAATTCTTTTTTTTTCAATATTTTATTTTACATGTTAGTAAGATTCATAAATTCAAATATTTGTAGATTTTCTTTAGGAAGTCGTAGAACTCGAGTGGATAGTCCGTATCATCTTATCTTATCCACTCTTGTTGCACAAACTACTATAGTGAGTGTTTTAAACTGAAATAAGAAATAAACATACCTGTCATTTCCTCCATGCGGACTCTTAACCAACTTAACGGCGAACAAAAACTGGATAGCACACACTAAAAGGCAGCACAAATTTAGTGATAATGTCAAAGCACACAACGCTAAAGTCACTTCGTAAACCACAACATATTCTTCGGCAGTTATCACAGTCAGTTGTTCCGATCTCAACAATTCACGGATATCATTAGCTGTCACGGGTGATATTTTGAGAAGGAATATTAGAGATAGTAGTGCTAGAAGTAAGCTCACTAAGCAGAGTAATCCTAAGCTTACTAACATTTCTTTTATCCCCACTTCCTTTGACTTAGCTATGAATTTATTGACAGGCCCTTGACTTCGCACCCTAGATATATTAAAACCCCCATTAAGAGCTTTACTACCAGGGGGCAGCACTGTGTTACTGTACAAGGAATGCTTCGAAGTGTCAAGATTCGTAGAATGCAAGTGGGAGACATTTAGGGGATACTGCTGGGATATTCTGGAGCTGTTCGCATTCGGTGACCTGTACCTGTGAGGCCCGGGCTCCACCCTGGATTCCAGGACCATGGAGCTGTCTGGTCTGGTACCTCGACTCGAGATACCTCCATTTGTTATGTGTTTCAGCATCTTTCAGAACCATTTGTATGCTGGCGCGGGAAGGGCTACTTTGGCGAAGCTTCCACATATTCTGGCAGCATGGTTTGTTTTATTTGATTTGAGAGTTTTTTATGTCTACTTTACAGCTCATTATGAATTTGGGTTAGCGAATCTAAAATGCTAATGGTAAAGTGGTTTCGGCGGGCGGTGTGGGCCTTCATTAAACCTGTAACAAAAGAAAGTAATAAATTTAAATAACTGGGTTTTATAAGTAAAAAAATCATAACACATGCATCTACAGAATAGGACATATTGCAGTTTTGATTTATATAGTGTATCCTTTTTATCTAAACAACTAAACCTACAAGATACATATTACCCAACAAAAACAACGCTGTTTTAAGAACTGAAAACAGGAAATATTAACATTTTGTATCTCTAAAAGCCACTTAAAACCCGCCTCTGATTAGTAGTGCAGTTTTATTGATAAAGAACTTAAATCATTGCTATTAAATGTAATTTTTAAATTTTGTTGCATATTGTAGTTCTTCAACTACTGTTATGTATGTTAAAACTTGGCAAAAAAACTTAAGAACGTAATAGGACTTTTTAATGACGGGTTACTATCGACTTACATCTAAATCTAGTTATATCTAGTTCTACACAAAACCGCATGTAAATGCAATACTCTTGATTACGTGCATCTAATGGGGTAAAAATAATATAGAGGGACACCCATGGCACACCCGTAAAGCTTTTTGAATAAATATAGGCACGCAAAAATGCATGCTTATGTCGGAAACCCTAGTCATAGTCAACATGACTTTGTTCAAACGAAATCTATAAATACTTACTTACTTTTATTTACAAACCGAATTTATGAATCTTTTAAGAACGGAAACCAAATGGATGTCATTTTTACAGATTTATCGAAAGCATTTGATACGGTGGATCACGAAATACTTCTGAATAAATTGTCATTGAATGAAAGGTTACTTGGAAAACAGGAGTTTTGAAGACAGATTCAAAGAAAGTGTGTCAAATTGATTCGAAATACATTTGGGAGTTCCTAAAGGCTCAAATTTAGGTCCTCTGCTTTTTATTTTATTTTATTTATTAATGATATTACATCTAGTCCTGGATATTCTGAGCGACTTCTTTTTGCATTACTTTTTAAAGAAATAAAAACGGTAATAGATCATTACAAAAATATAATTGAGTGAAGTTTTCATAACAAGCTATACTTTAATATCATTTAATTTTTTAATTAACGCCTATATATGGGCCACTACCTACTTACTACAACTGTTTCAAAAACGCCTGTGACAGACGGACACCGAGGTGATTCCAGTGTTTTATTATGTCAATTCTTTAAAAATTTCATTGATAAATTAGTTAGCAATCTTAAATATTAATAGATATCCTGTTGCGGAAATAAAATGTTTCATTAAATTGAATCCATCAGCATATTAAGTATGCCGAATCAACAAAATATTAATAAAATGCAACATAGGAAATTATATTAACCGAAATTCCGCGAAAGTGGCAAAATTGATTTAATGACTAAAGTTCAGAGAGTTCACAACAAATATTTGCACAAAACATTCGAAACAAATAAGGTCACTGTTACCAAAATGTTAAAAAGATATACATCTTATAATATACAGTAGGTAGTTTTTTTTTCTAAAAGTAACGAGTATTTTTATTTGCGTCATCTTTAATTGCTCTTGATGAAAATAAGATTATGTTTTAAGCTAACATAATCTCTTCATATAAAGAAAGAAAATGAGCAAAACTCGAACGTGTCGGGCACTTTTTCACTTTAGAAAACAATTATTGCTTTAACAGGCATTGAATCATATCTATCCACAGAAATAAACAGCAGAAATAGAAAATTATTTTCGGAAGTGGAATGTATATTTATTGCTGATCAGTCCTAATATGGACAAAACCGGTTCAAAAATTACATTCTACTTAGTAACCAAAATTGTAGCTAGAGTAGGCATCTCTGCTGTTTTTCTTTGGATGTAATGCAACGCCTGTTGTTTTCCAGAGGGAAACGTTTCTTCGAGTTTTTCTAATTTTCTTTCTTTACTTTAAACCCTTTCTTTACCGACCATTATGAATGCTACAGTGCCACCATTCCCTAGCTTTTACATTTGCCATTAGGCCCACTGCCGCATATGTACGACACATTAAAATTCCAAATTCTTAAACATAATCAAATAAACAAAAACGAACTCTTAAACATAATTAAAAACATAATAAAACTATTACGCAACACCTGCCAGTAAAATAAATATTTTCTACTGTTCTTTAATATAGAATATTCCAAAATGAAGTTGAATACAGACGGCATTAGATTACATACTGTACCCCTCACTATACCCCTCCACGAATTAAGTAGTGAACAATCAATACGGCGTTGGTTCTAAATACGTATACTTCTTTATTAAAACGGCGCACAAAGACGTCATGGGTTTAAAGGCATCAGAAAAGTGCCGTATCAATACGGCAGGGGGCTGAAAAATCCTAAAATGTAGAAACTGACGGATATATATGCCAGTGGAATCGAGAGATTATTCAGTGGTGAGCGTATATATACGGCAGTGGAAACAACGGCAATGCAGATTCTGTCGGATATATCCGGTCTTGATAAGGAAACGGTTAAATTTGAATATTGGAATTGTTCTTCTCTTTATACGGTTTCTTGTCAAGGCTAATTACTTATTCACTTTGATCAATTTTACTTTCTCTATTATACTTTCTTTATCAATTATTATTAATATGTTAAATTATTACCTCGTCGTGTTTTTTAACCCGATTTGATTCCTTGCGATTTTGTTTCTGTTCCTACAGTCAAACAAACTCGTCGATTATGTAATAGTAGGTAATGGCATTGTATGTTATGTTGGGAATGGGATGTTAATACACTGCGACCTAAAATATCTATTGTGCCCACTTCTGTCGCCAATGCACCAAGGAAATGTCTTAATGTCTATAACGACCCTTTCAATCCTATTTTCTCAAGGAAGTGTAGGATTTGAAGTGGCTTCAAGTTAGGTAAATCTCCCTCTTCTATTTGATATCCTCCTAGATATAGTGCCCTTGGATTCTAGAGTGTTACACATTCAGTTAGGATGTGAATGGAGGTTTCGTCCTCCTCCTCACAGAATCTGCACTCACTATCCTCTACTACTCTCAGTTTACTTAGGTGTCCTTTTAGTCGGCAATGCCCGGTAAGGACACCTGTTACAATACGTAGCCTGTTCTTGCTCAGGCAGATGCAGGCTTCCGATCTTTTCTAGTTATATTCACCCAGAAGTATCTTGGCCTGTCTCAGCCCCAAGAGATTGTTCCAATTATCGGTTCTTCTACTGCCCAATTCTTTTTTAATCTCTCCTAATATTGTTCCTGATACCGCAGAACGGCTCAGGACAAAGGGTGTTTGAGCCCCTTTCCTTGCAAGACTATCTGCAATCTCGTTATGTCCCGGGACCCAAGTGAGAGTAACTCTATTTTTCTCGCCTAGGTCATTCAATTGTTTTAGGCATCTCCAGACCATTTTTGAGCTGATTACGTAAGTGCTCAGCGCTTTGATGGCTGCTTGACTATCGGACATGATGATAATCTCTTGTCTATGATACTTTCTCTCGATGTTGAACTGGATACACTTCTCGATGGCGTGAATTTCCGCCTAGAAGATGCTTGGGTATTTTCCCAAGCTTTCGGAGTGCTTGGTTCTCAGTCCATAAACTCCTATTCCAGTTCCTTCTATGGTTTTGGAACCATCCGTATACCACTGAATAGCATGTCTTTCGGTTGCAAGCGCGATGGACAGTGTTGCCAGTCTAGTACAATTGTACTAGATCTAGTACATTCTCTGAGAATCTGATACTCTAGTACAATCGACACAATATCTGGTACTTTTTTCAGCGTACGTTTCCATTTGAAGTGTAAAATATATTGGTCAAAAATTGCAAGAGAAATTAAAATAGTTACTTGTTTAAAAATTGTACGAGAGATCAAATATTGTTAAAAAATGGTTTGAGAGGTAAAAAAGGGTGTTAAAAATTTATCAAAGTATAAAATAATATTAGAAATTGCTTGAGAGGTAAAATATTGTTCAAAAATTGCTCTAGGGATAAAAATACTGTTAGAAATTTAATGAGAGATAAAAATATTTAATAATTTTTCCAGAGATTAAATAGTATTATAAATTGTTAAATTCGTGTTCAAAAATTGCTCGAAGTAAAATAGTATTACAAAATGTTAAACCCTGGTTCAAAAATTGCTCGAGGGATAAAATACTATTGAAAAATTTGTTGAGAAATTAAATATTGAACAAAATTGACTCAAGAGATACCTATTATTAGAAATTTCTCGAGAGATAAAATATTGTTTAAAAATTCCTCGAACGATAAAATACTATTAAAAAATGCTCGAGAAATAAAATATTGTACAAACATTGCTCGAGATATAAAACATTGTCAAAAATTTATCGATAGTTAAAATATTTTTATAAATCTGTCGAGAGTTAAAATATTGTGCAGTTTGCTAAAGAGATAAAAAAGTTGTTAAAAATTGCTCGAGAGATAGAATAATGTTAGAAATTTATCGAAAGATAAAATATTGTTTAAATATAGCTCAAGAGATAAAAAAAGGTTTAAAAATAAATTACTCGAGAGATAAAATAGTGTTAGAAATTATTAAAATATTGTTCAAAAATAGCTTGAAAGGTTAAAGCTGTTAAAAATTGCTCGAGTGATTAAATAGTGTTAAAAATTGTACAAAAAATTTTGTACAAAAATTTCTCGAGGGATAAAAAAAGTTGTTAAAAATTGCTAGAGAGATAAAATACTGTTATAAATTTGTTTAAAAACTGTTCGAGAGATAAAATATCAAAAGTTGTTAAATCTTTTTCAAAAATTGCTCGAGAGATAAAATAGTGTTAAAATTATAGTTCAAAAATAGCTTGAAAGGTAAAAAAAAGGCTGTTAAAATTGCTCTAGTGATTAAATAGTGTTAAAAAAAATATTGTACATACATTGCTAGAGAGATAAAAGAAGTTGTTAAAAATTGCTCGAGAGATAGAATACTGTTGGAAATTTATCGAGAGATAAAATATTTTTTAAAAATAGCTCAAAAGATAAAAAAAAGTTTTTTAAAAACTGTTCGAGATAAAAATAATATCAAAAGGTATTAAAATCTTTTTCAAAAATTGCACGAGAGATCAAATATTGTTCAAAAATAGCTTGAAAGGTTAAAGCTGTTAAAAATTGCTCGAGTGATTAAATAGTGTTAAAAATTGTACAAAAAATTTTGTACAAAAATTTCTCGAGGGATAAAAAAGTTGTTAAAAATTGCTAGAGAGATAAAATACTGTTATAAATTTGTTTAAAAACTGTTCGAGAGATAAAATATCAAAAGTTGTTAAATCTTTTTCAAAAATTGCTCGAGAGATAAAATAGTGTTAAAAATTGTTAAAATTATAGTTCAAAAATAGCTTGAAAGGTAAAAAAAAGGCTGTTAAAAATTGCTCTAGTGATTAAATAGTGTTAAAAAAATATTGTACAGACATTGCTCGAGAGATAAAAGAAGTTGTTAAAAATTGCTCGAGAGATAGAATACTGTTGGAAATTTATCGAGAGATAAAATATTTTTTAAAAATAGCTCAATAAGAGTTAAAAAAAAGATTTAAAAACTGTTCGAGAGATAAAAGAGTATCAAAAGGTATTAAAATCTTATTCAAAAACTGCTCAAGATAGAAAATAGTGTCAGAAATTTGTCGAGAGACAAAATATTGTTCAAAATTGTTGTGTTCGTGTTCCCTATAAACCTTTTTTTGGTCTTTAATGACCATACTTCATAATTAGAAAAATGTGGTAATTTTATAGAATCTAGTACATTTTTATGAAATCTGGTACATTTTTTAGATAAATCTGGTACAGTACAAAAATATATTCTGGCAACACTGGCGATGGATTCTTGGCTCCATTCTTTCTTGCAGCCCAGCTCTGTGGTTTTGAAGTTTTTCACAAAACTGTACTTCTTTAGCATTTCATCCTGGGGCATGTCCCAGGTATCTTTAGTCCTGAAGCAAGTAGACTTTCGTCTGATTACTCCGTTCCTGATCATTCTATATCGTGTCCTTTTTGCCACATTCTCTATCATCAAATGTAGAGGGGTGAGGTTTAAGATCACCTCCATTGCGGCCGTAAGACAGGTTCTCATTGCACCAGTAATACAAACACAGGCTAGTATTTGTACTTTCGAGATATTAGCTCTCGTAGCTTTAGGTCCATGTACCAATTTTGAAAATCCTTGGCCAACTATTATTTTTCATTTATTTTGTCAAGATGGCGACTTTTCAGTAACATATATGTCAATAATTTTTTAGAAAAATTGCTTGAAATGAAAACATAAGGCAAATAAGTTCAATCTTCTAAACTCCTCTTTACAAGATTCATTTTATTTTAAAATTGCTACATATAATTATTCTTAATGTACTTTGCTGGGTTACAAACACCTGATTTGAATCTCTGCTGTACCCATAAAATATACTACCATATCTAATGGTTGAATTATGTACTACTTTCATAGTTTCCATTTTTAAAACTGTTAATCTGTAATAAGTTTTTATAATAATTGTAGCTTTTAAAAGGTCTATAATAATATTCGATATTATGTAGTGATATCCTCTCCTTATTAACATTTTTTAATTACTTGTTTTGAATTCACCGT
This sequence comes from Psylliodes chrysocephalus, assembly GCA_927349885.1. NCBI lineage: Eukaryota > Metazoa > Arthropoda > Insecta > Coleoptera > Chrysomelidae > Psylliodes > Psylliodes chrysocephalus. Next base: position 11,485,516 of record OV651826.1, on the reverse strand, counting down.
CTACCACTTGCTCTCTGTGACCCTACTTGGGCATTATCCCTCCCCTAGCCCTTAAGTTGGTTCACTAACACAACAGAATTTGTTATAATTATTGCGGAATACATATATAGGCAGGTGCACAGGAAAGGATCACAGAAATTCGTTAAATAACAGTTGTTTGGCTTCTTGGCATTATATTTCCATTTTCTGTCTCTTTCCACACCGATGCAATCGGTAATTGCATGAAACGGCTTAACATTTAGAATTACTCGAAGGAATTCAGTCTAGGTGATATTTGATAAATATCTAGTAATACCGTAAGTTCGGCGTGTTCTATTTTGTTTTTGCTGCAACTATCTTTGAATGGATTATACTACATGGTGCGAGATTTAGAATATACAATAAATATATTTTTTGCTGGCATAATTTTTTTTGATATCTATCATATTTGGTAATTCTGATAACGATCAGGCCATATAATGTCTAATTTAACAATGCTATATTTCCTCGTTTGAATTTTTTATAATTTGAAACGTAATTGATACCCGACCAATAGTTGAAGAACTTCAGTCAGTGTTTGGGACTGATGCCCCAAGTCGTAGCTGTTTTATAGATGCTATAATTAAACGTGGCGTCGAAATTTTTTTTCATAAATACCCCAAGAAGCATTTACGATGTACAAGACTGAATATCATATAGACATCTTCTCAACATACTTTAATGCTAGATAAAATATTCATCGGTTACCTCTCAACTGTAGAATATTTTTTCGAAGAACATTTATGTGATCTCTAATTATCTGGATGAAAAAGGGTTTTTGCTTTAGTTTTCACAAAACCCACTAGATCAATCTAGAGTCCTTTTGTTATGAAGGATGTTCAACTTCATTCAGCAATTTTTACAAGAACTACGAACTGAAATCAACAGAAAAGTCGATCATTTATATGATCATGAAGAAAACTTATCTGCTTCACAATTCAAAGCGTTATCACCTGCTTCTAAAGTTCAATTCATTGACCTATTCAATTATTGTCAAAATCTTCCAATTGAACAGAAACAATGACGTCCTGTCACTAAAAAAGACTTGTTTTTTTTATGTAAGGTCGAGCAAGGATTTAGTGATAGTGATGACTTTTTTATGCTCAATTTTTCGCTATTCTTCAAGACAAGCTACAAGTAAAATCGTAAAATGCTACCTTTTCTACAATGTTGTCAATCACAGTTTATAACTGAAAAAGCGTTATCAGGAACATGTGAAATACCCGTCTATATTGATGCTACAAACGTACGCATTTATTGTAGTCTGTTCGCTATACTTACGCGGGTTTCGGATTAAAAATTTTATGAGTATTTCCAGGTAAGTACCCGAAAGTTTGACCTGTTCTTTGGGGAAATATCAACTGGTTAAATAAAATGAAAAATAATGTACAACTTTTTAATTAAATAATAATATAGTCTAATGAGGCTAATAATAATTTTATATTACACTTCACACAGAAAATATGGTCTATGTATAATAAGAGGGTTATTTAGCTCAAATAAAATATTTTCTAACATACAAATTTGTACCATGTAGAGAATTTCAAAAGAAAAATAAAAAAATTGAACTTGCAACAAAAATGAAAATCAGTAATTATCATCCAAAATATCATAATCGTCATCATCATCACTGTCATCACCATTAATTGTTATTATGATTGGATTTATTTCGTTTATTTTATTTTCACGAGTCCACCAATCTTCTATTAGTTTCTCGCACTTGGATATACAGTTCCGCCACACTTCTGGAATTCCAATTGAAAGTGCTTTTCGCCAAGTTTCCCGAACAGCGTCGTCACTATAACCATTAGGCCCAATATGGTTGTCATAATATTGTTTTGCTATTCCCCATATTTATTCGATGGGATTAAACTGGTAATGATACGGTGGCAGACGTAAAACTTGATGACCGCAACTTTCAATAATCTGATCCACAACAAAGGTTTTTGGTTTTGCGTGTATGTTTGCCAAGTGTAATAATTCTGATTTTAATATATATTGAGGAAATGGTATATGTTCCTTTGTCAACCATTGTTTAATTTTATCAACAGTCCAAGAATTCATTGGACTTTTGTTTAATACTTCAGAATGGTAAGGTGCATTGTCTAAAATAATTACGCTGGGCTCACTTAAACCTGGGAGAAGTTTTTCATGCAACCATTTTACAAACATTTCTGTGTTCATATTATCGTAATAGTCACTGGATTTTGATTTAGATGAAAATATTAAATCAGCACCTTCTATAAAACTCGATTTCCCTCCTGCATGTAAAATTATGTGTCGCTTCCCTTCTCCATCGGTATGTTTGATGGACTTTACGTTATCATCTTGCCATATTCTCTTGGTTGCACCCCTAGAAAATATCCATGTTTCGTCTAAATACATAAAATTCGCCCCTTCTTCTTTAAATTTAGAATATTTTTTTAGAAAGTTAATTCTCTTGTGCACGACAGAACTTCTTTCACAAAGGGCCTTTCTGTTATCCTCCTTTTGAAATTTGAAACCTAAGTTATGTATCACTTGCCATAGACTTGTTCTGCCAATGTCGTCAAATTTGCTATCTATTAATTCCGAGAGAATTGTATTTAAGGTTACATGTTCCTTGTTGACCCTCATTCGATAAATGGTATCACGAATTTCAAATTTCTTTCCATCTGGAATATCTTTCGTTTTCAATGATGGGCGAGTTTTGCGGTAATCTTCTTTCGGCAGTTCACTATTGTGATTTTGTAATACTCCTCTTAATTTGGTTTCACTAATTCCTAGAGCATCGCATACGTGTTGTTGTACAGACATTACCGATTTTAAAGGACCGCCATTTTCTTTTTCATCCGTAAAATACTTATGTACACTACAAATTAGACTATCTACATCTAACACACGTCTAGGCATTTTTAAAATTTCCACTAAATTTACAATATACATATAATGTCAACACTTGCAAATAATCAATTCAACTGCAATATTTGTAACAAATTTAGTACCTACCCTAATGTTATTTTAATTTAAATCTGACCATTAGGGCAATTTTACCTAATTTCTTGGGAAGAGGCTTATTGGAACTGGTTGTCAATGACTAATTTGCATAATTTTGTTAATCCAAAACCCGCGTAAATATAACGAACATACTGCAGCAATAATTTTCTTATTGTTTTGTTCACGAATTTATATTTGTCTCTTGAAGTTTGCTTTAAATTGCAATCTAAAAAAATCTGATGTGTCCAACACATGACTTTCCTATCTAGTTATTACAGGCTTTTTCCGGTTATTTTGTACAACCTATTGCAGCATCTCTATAAATGTTTAGAGGATAAACTAAATATATACATTGTCCACATACATCTACCGGGAAACATTTTTCTATAGATATTCATTGAAAATGAAAATACTGAAAAATTTAAATTTAGCACTTTTCCTACAATTTATCCAATACGGTCCATTTTAAAAAAATCATGTATGAACAAATATTATAGAGATCGATATCGCAAACAACTTTTATTTCAACAATTTTCATAAAAATCAGAATTTTGCACATTTTGTCAAATTTTTCGAATACGGACCATTTCAGGAAATTTTTACAAAAAGCAAAAATTATAGATAATAATATTAGAAGTAACTTTTATTTGAACAATTTTTTTCTCCAAACATAAATAACAGATATATTCCATAAAATATAAAAACGGCCTCCCATAAAGTACCCCCCCAGATGTTCCGACTTTGTCCAAAATCTAATCATTTCACGTCAGGCCGAAATAAAACTTAAGTTTAAAATTTAATGTTTTTTTCTTTATTCGTTTTTGAGTTTTCTTCAAATTTCGAAATTTACACATTTTCTCAAATATCTTGAATACGGTCCATTTTAGAGAAATTATCTATAGGATAAAAATTATAGAGAATTATATTACAAACAACTTTTATTTGAACACTTTTTATAAAAAATTATTTTTTTTACATTTTGTCAAATTTCTCGAATACGGACCATTTTAGGAAAATTTTATATAGAACAAAAATTATAGATAATAATATTGTAAGTAACTTTTATTTGAAGAATTTTCTTCTCCAAACGTAAATAACGAATATATTCCATAAAATATAAAAATGACCACCTGTAAAGTACCCCCCCAGATGTTCCGACTCTGCCCAAAATCTAATCAGCTCATTGGACGCTGAAACAAAGCTTAAGTTTAAAATTTGGTGTTATTATGTGTATCGGTTCATGAGTTATGCGTTATACAGACACACACACACACACACACACACACACACAGACACACACACACACACACACACACACACACACACACACACACACACACACACACACACACACACACACACACACACACACACACACACACACACACACACACACACACACACACACACACACACACACACACACACACACACACACACACACACACACACACACACACACACACACACACACACACACACACACACAGACATCATCGCGAAAATAGTCAAAACGGATTCAGGGGACCTCAAAACGTAAAAATCCGTCAAAAACTCGAGGTCGAAAAAAATCATGATTCCTATACTTTCCTTATATCTGTATACAGATAGGAAAGTAAAAACGGATATTTTCAGAAGATCTTATTATGGAACTACCCACATTACTTATGTCGATTTTATAAAAAAAAAACACGGAAGTTTTATAGAAAGAAGCAGTGAAATAAAACATTCGTATTAATTAAATTTTTATAGATGTTATCCAGAAGAAAGTGCCACTTTTTTTATTTAAATAAACAATGTTACAGTATTTTTATTAATTCTAAACCGAATAATTAATTGTTAAGGTTGAGTTGCCCATAGAAAGTAGAAAATGACTACAATGTGTATTTGTTTGTGCGGAAAGCCAAACCAAACATTTTAAAATTAATTTAATGTAAATTAAAAGTTATTTTTACATTGTGGTTTAGACTACAGAAATGTTGCAATAGATTTAATAATAATTAAGATTTTTTATATTTATTTGTTAGACATTACCACTTGTAAAACATCAAATCAACTCATTAATTTTTTATAAGTTGTACAAGAAAGGAAAAACATCTCACAGATGGCCAATTCAAATCATTTTTTTTTTCTAAGACGTTGGCGTGGTAGGTACCTACTTTAATCCATAAAAAAAGAGAGTGTTTTCTGAAAGAACCGGGGTTTCTAGTTTGTATAGGATATTGTTTATTTATTGCTTCCTATAACAATTTAGATTTTGGCATTATTTATTAAATTATTGATACCAATCGAGTCTTAAGGAATATCTATATCTGTTCATCAGAAGTAGGTAAAACTTATTGATAACTCCAAAAAAATCATCTAAAATGGGCAATTATTGATTTTTATGCGAAATTAGACTTCAAAAACATATACGAGGGGACAAAGATGGAATAATTCTGATTTAATATTTGCAAGAGGGTAAAATACAAGGGACCTTTCACTTTTAGCAATACATGTACGTTTTATATAGTATTACTTGGAATTACGTGGCATTATGACTGCATTACTGGTATTACCTGGAATTACATTGGCAGTACTAGGAATTACGTTGACATTACTTTAAACACTTCGACCATCATTGTTTGTATTCATAACCTAACTTAAACATTTTTTAATGTCGGTTTCCTATAAAGTGCAGGTGTTTTTCGAGAGTGCTTTTTGGTGGAAACTCAATAAGTTAGAATTTGAATTTCTTAATAAAGTCTCAAAACGTTACATAAAATGTTTCCAAACCTTGGAATAATTTATTTGTAGTTTTCTAGAGTAATATAGCTCAAAAATAGATAATCAATGATGAAAGTTTTAAAAATTAAGAATTATTAGGTATACGAGTTCAAAATTAAGAAAATAATTCTAAATCGAATTCATGACTTTAGTCCATTATTTGAAATTTAAGATAAGTAGGTTATATTTTACGTTTGGCTCCAACTATATAATTTTTATTTGATATATGGGTATATGCGTTTAATCAAATTAAAAATCGTATACCTATTGCGCAAGTGCAAAAGTAACTTATTCTACGATTTGTGAAAGTTGTGTCATGAGAGAATGCGGGATACACTATCACACGAGTGTGAAATATGTTTCCTGAACTAGTAGCACACTATACTTTTTCTACGACCCCAATGATTAAACACAATTTTTTATTATTGCCGGATACCAGTGACTACGTAGTGGTTAACTCAGGAGGCCAAATGAAATTTTAGAACATGTCGATAGAACACAAGTTATTACTAGTTACTTTAATTTTGTTATGTTGTTATATCAGAGAAGTTATTAAATGCATAGGATAAAAGTTGCCTATCTGGAGGGACAACATATGAGAAGGTACCACATATCGAGTTATTTAGGAAAACTCAATTATTGGCTTATCGTTTTTATTTATCAACATTATCGAAAAATTTAAGTAATTTTTGTTTGTTTATCTATACAAATTGGTAACGCCACGCTTTATTTTGTAGAACCACCTTCAGGTCGGGTCTATTATTTTAAATACGGACCCGGTTAGGTTAGGATGAAAATGAGTTTGCTGATCTCATCGCCTTCCACTGCGACCTAGATGGATCTATGATGGCTCATCTAACTTATAGTTCACTGTACAAGCCATACCATTTGATAAAGACCATAGTTGAATTAGGCGAATCCGAAAATCTCTCCAAAGCGGAGCAGGTACATAGAATGTCATCTAAGATGCAGAATCGACAGCCTGATGTTTGTCGCAAATCTATCATTCTTGTGTTTACCTAGACGGCAATGTTCTATTATCAGTCCCGTCATAATGCATAGATTTTTCCTACTCCATTCCCGGTTCTGAGCAGATAATTAGTTAGCCCTCCAGTTCTTAAGTGTTATACCTTTGTCATTTTGAGATAATTGCGTTGACAGAACTCTTTGCAATGCTCAAGAATGCTTCGGGTCCTAGGAATTCAGATTCAGATCCTCTTTTTTGCGAACTTCTTGGCTGTTTTATTGCCCTCTACAGCGCTGTGTACCCAGATCAAAGTAACTTTGTTCCAGGCACCGAGATGTTCAAGGGTATTTATATGGTCCCAAACCAGCTTTGAGTTAACTCAACCGTAGCTCAGGGTCTTGAGAGATGCCTGTTTATCCGAAAATATTTTGATAGTCTCGTTTATTGTTAGCAATCATTTCTGCTTGGAAGATTGTGGCTAGAGAGCCCAGGTTTATTGATACGTAAACTCCCGCTCATACTCCTTTTTCAGTTCATCTTATAACGATGAGCTGATAAGCAATACAACAGACAAATAAATATTGGATGATACACCTGAAGTGTACCAACTTTCTAGGTACAGTCTGTTTGCTATACTTACGCGGGTTTCGGATTAACAAAATTATGCAAATTAGTCATTGACAACCAGTTCCAATAAGCCTCTTCCCAAGAAATTAGGTAAAATTGCCCTAATGGTCAGATTTAAATTAAAATAACATTAGGGTAGGTACTAAATTTGTTACAAATATTGCAGTTGAATTGATTATTTGCAAGTGTTGGCATTATATGTATATTGTAAATTTAGTGGAAATTTTAAAAATGCCTAGACGTGTGTTAGATGTAGATAGTCTAATTTGTAGTGTACATAAGTATTTTACGGATGAAAAAGAAAGTGGCGGTCCTTTAAAATCGGTAATGTCTGTACAACAACACGTATGCGATGCTCTAGGAATTAGTGAAACCAAATTAAGAGGAGTATTACAAAATCACAATAGTGAACTGCCGAAAGAAGATTACCGCAAAACTCGCCCATCATTGAAAACGAAAGATATTCCAGATGGAAAGAAATTTGAAATTCGTGATACCATTTATCGAATGAGGGTCAACAAGGAACATGTAACCTTAAATACAATTCTCTCGGAATTAATAGATAGAAAATTTGACGACATTGGCAGAACAAGTATATGGCAAGTGATACATAACTTGGGTTTCAAATTTCAAAAGGAGGATAACAGAAAGAAGTTCTGTCGTGCACAAGAGAATTAACTTTCTAAGAAAATATTCTAAATTTAAAGAAGAAGGGGAGAATTTTATATATGTAGACGAAACATGGATATTTTCTAGGGGTGCAACCAAGAGAATATGGCAAGATGATAACGTAAAGTCCATCAAACATACCGATGGAGAAGGGAAGCGAAACTTATTTTTACATGCAGGAGGGAAATCGGGTTTTATAGAAGGTGCTGATATAATATTTTCATCTAAATCAAAATCCAGTGACTATCACGATAATATGAACACAGAAATGTTTGTAAAATGGTTGCATGAAAAACTTCTCCCAGGTTTAAGTGAGCCCAGCGTAATTATTTTAGACAATGCACCTTACCATTCTGAAATATTAAACAAAAGTCCAACGAATTCTTGGACTGTTGATAAAATTAAAGAATGGTTGACAAAGGAACATATATTAAAATCAGAATTATTACACTTGGCAAATATACACGCAAAACCAAAAACCTTTGTTGTGGATCAGATTATTGAAAGTTACGGTCATCAAGTTTTACGTCTGCCACCGTATCATTGCCAGTTTAATCCCATCGAATAAATATGGGGAATAGCAAAACAATATTATGACAACCATATTGGGCCTAATGGTTATAGTGACGACGCAATTCGGGAAACTTGGCGAAAAGCACTTTCAATTGCGACTCCAGAAGTGTGGCGGAACTGTATATCCAAGTTCGAGAAACTAATAGAAGATTGGTGTACTAGTGAAAACAAAATAAACGAAATAAGTCCAATCATAATAACAATAATGGCGATGACAGTGATGATGATGATGACTGATTTTTGTTGGCAAGTTCAATTTTTTTATTTTTCATTTGAAATTCTCCACATGGAACAAATTTTTATGTTAGAAAATATTTTATTTGAGCTAAATAACCCTCTTATTATACATAGACCATATTTTCTGTGTGAAGTGTAATATAAAATTATTATTAGGTTTATAATAGCCACATTAGACTCCATTAATGAAGAAGTTTAATTCTGCTCTCAATTATACACAAGATTCTCCATTATTATTTAATTAAAAAGTTGTAGATTATTTTTCATTTCATTTAACCAGTTGATATTTCCCCAAAGGACAGGTCAAACTTTCGGGTACTTACCAGGAAATACTCATAAAATTTTTAATCCGAAACCCGCGTAAGTATAGCGAACATACTGTATACCTTATTTGGAAGCAGCAAGTACAGATTATTGTGATCATGATCATGAATCACGAAAATGAAATTGAATTTTTTTATGTTACCTACCTGTACCTACCTAAGAACAAAGTTCCTCTAGTTTTTTGATATTTTGATCTGTAATTTTTTAGTGCTTTTTTCAATTCTTAATAAATATTTAATTTGTTGTTTATTATAAAACATACAAATATGGACCTTATTGATAAACAACACTGGTAGATGGCCGAGAAATTGTGTTAGTGATCGTCAACAACTGGATAGGTGATCAGAAAGAATAAATACATTAAAAACATTACTGGCATTGGATAGAGTTCAATATTTTACTGGTGATAGAATTCATCAATAAAATTAACAAAAACACATTTGTGTTAAAACGTAATTAATATTGTAATTATTCTAATCGTAGAAAATTTTTCTTTTTACGGGTAGTTAATTTAATTATATTTTTCGTAGGAAACATTTTCACATTTTCAAAAATTTCATTTTTCTAAATTAATTCTTAAATAAAAAGAGTAGTTATGTATGTACTTATTTACCAAAAATAATCAGTTTGGTTTTTATTTAAATTTCCTTTTAATTATTAAATGTTATGATTTTAATTAAATCTTAAACATTACCATTAAACACAATATTATTATAATTAATCTTCAAATTTATTACATCCTCAGGTTTTGTTAAATAAGTAACGTCTCTGTGATAAATATGATAATCCCTGATGAAGGACGACGAATTTTGAATGGCAAACCCACGCACTCATCTCATAAAATAATAAAAAATACTCCAAGGCATAGACATCTACTACAGGTTATCCTTAACTATTAATAGTTAATTAAGTATCTTAAAAGCATGTGGAATCCTTGAGTCTTTATGATGAAATGTTACTATTTCCTATTTATTATTTAAGAATTAATTAAAAAACTAGTTTTGGGCTTCTGTAAGCGTACGATATAGGTACATAACTGTTTTCATTGAAGGATCCAAGAATTTTTATTAATGTATAGGTATAAAAGTGCATCAAGAATCAAAATACCAATAACCTTAGAGTATGTAGCAATTGAAAACCAGGTAAAAAACATTATACGACCCAAGATTCTTTCAAAGAGTCTGCCTGTATCAGGTAGACGTTTTCTACGTGGCTTAAGGTCACAAAATCAAAACTCACATACCTTACAAATTTGGAATTCCGTATCATCCAAACAAAACAAATGATGCCGGCTTTTGTGCAAGAGCAGGTACGTTTTGGGTGATCAGTGTATTCGGGAACACTCACTAAATTTTACGCACTCTGCACTACACAAATCGACTAACATTTTTGTAACGGCACTAAATACCGAGTTGGGTCGCTTGTTCACCGCGAATGCTGCCTCAAGAACCATTCTGTAGTTCAGAGGCAATCGGAGGAGCAGTTCCCACCACTTACCTACCAATGGTATCGCTTCTACGAAATGCGCCAAACTTTTAGAACTCATTTCTTAATTATTCTCAAACGGTATTATGTCATTGTTTATTTTTCAAATCTAAGCAATCAGAACTTGGTGAAAAAATTAATGAATAATTAGTTAAAACAACAAGCAATCAAAGGGCCAAACGGAGTATCTGCATTCATATTATCGTTTCCCGCCAAATATAAAACGGCGGGCTTGTTTTGGGGTCATGTTAATTTCACCCATTTGAACACCTGACTGCATATTGTGAATGGCTTATTTTTTTAAATCTTCGAGTTGTGAACACTAATGTATTTTTATCTTTATGAAGAGGTATTGATTTATGTGTATGGGGTAATGTAATAAAATTTAGAAACTTATAATCCTAAAAACGAAAATCGTATCGAAAATTATTCCAAACTGTGTCAGTAGTATGAAGGGGAACCTAAATCACGTTGATACCAATCCGCGTAACCTTTTTAAGCCCTAGTTACCCCTACAAAAAACCTTTTATAAATAACCCCCACTTGCGAAGCATCATTGGAAAGCCCGTAAAAATTATTTTTTAAATGTTTGATTCCTAGGAAAGTGTTTATTAATGTCTTTCTTTTATACAGGATGTTTTAAAAGTTGATTGTTTATTTTTAATGTCTAAATATGAATTTCCAAATTAAGTATTGTAACCTTTATTTATTTTTTTAACAGTTTATTTATTTAATTTATTTGTGTACTTATATTCAACAATTTATTTATAACGGTATGTATTCGAATACACCTTCACACGCTGTGGAACAGAAATATGGAGTTTCTGTTCCTTTTTAATTTTAAACTGTTTGTAATCGTCCCCCATGTTTTATTAAATTTTGACTGCACTAGAAGAGGAAATATTTTCCGAAACATGTAGTGCATGTGTTTAAATTATAAATTTTTTTTATTTACATTAAAACTTATCATTTATATAAAATGGCGAAGGTTCTCGATGTTTCCACCAAATTCCACGAATAGATATATTTAATTATGGGATCTTCGCCAAAAGGTGCAATTTAGTGTCATCGAACAAACTGTGTTCTAGACTATTGATCGGCGTTGTCCAGAGTCGTCACATTTTCCATAGTCGGAACAATAAGTTAGGTTGCGGGGGGTGGGTTGATTTATTTAATTGATAATTTTTGGTAGTCGGACAAGTGGTGGCCGACAGAGGGGGTCTTAAGGGATTGGAGCATGGTCAGGCTGGTCGAAAATGGCTCGGATAACAGTATTTTCATATTTATATCTGTATTCGTCAATATGGTACAGAGCGAGGTTTCTCTTAATTTGAGTACCATTTCCTCCAACGCATCAGAATCAAGATTTTAAATTTGTTGTTGGTAGTGTAACTGAAATATGAATCGAGTACCAATGAATTGAATTATGATACGACTAGAGACATGTGGCAGAAACTACATGATGTACGATAAAGTGGTAGTCATATCCTTTCGCGAAGGAGGGGGGAGATTAGGCCAGGTCATCTATACTAATGTTGGGTAATATTCAGATAGTTTTGTATCTCTGTATCTGTAACGTGTGGAGGGTGGGTTACCTGACGACACTTAGGCCTCATTAGGCCTAGGCCCATTGTGCATCCTCCTGAGATGTAGTTGACAACGTCGCCAAGAAGTGCTACTCTTATATCGGCCGGTGTTAGCCGATACTCGCCAAACACAAATCTTCTGATAAATGAGAGCGTCGAGCAATCGTAAAGGATATGTTCGATGGTCTCATCTTCTTGTTCGCACCCTCTGCAGAGGGCGGATTCTGACAGTCCCATGATATGGAGATGCTTTCGTACTTGGCAATGACCAGTCACAATGCCTGTGACTAGGCGCAGATTCTGTCTAGTCATAGTCAAGTATTTGTTTGCTGCAGTGTTGTCAGGATAACTTAAGAGCTCCCTGGAAACTTTGCAGTTCCTTGTTTCATCCCATCTTTCCTTGAATTTCACAAGGGAATATTCTTTGATTAGGTCTGTCACTATCGATTTTGTCAGGCCAATAGAAGGGCCAGGTCCAAAAAGTATTTGGTTGGCTGCTTTCTTGGCTAGTGAATCAGCAAGACGGTTACCTTTCGATGTAGCGTGACCTTTAATCCATCTGAAGGTGACCACATTGTTGATGGATACTTCGGCCAAAGCTTCGTGAAATTCTAGTACTAACCCTGAATAAATTCGTGGTCTATTCAGGGTGAGTAGTGCTTGTCTGCTATCTGTATAGATGAGCATGTTCCTTCCAGTGATATTCTTTCTGGTTATTTCTTTTGCTGCTATGAGAATCCCTGTTAGTTCTATTACTACACTGGCACTATTGCTCACAGCCCATTTTATGTTTAGGTTTAAGAATCTGGAGTATATTCCACATCCTGAGCCTTGTTTTGTTTTAGAACCGTCGGTGTGGATATGAATCGTACCTGCCACTTCCGGCTCTTCTATTTGTTCTATTATAACTTTATATGGCTTATGAAAGATATATTTCGGTGAGATGGAGTCCATGTTCGCTTGAAGCGGGAGCGTATCGAGCGCTTCCTGCCAAACTACATCAGATTAGACCGTGCGGAGACGTGTCATTGTCGTCAGAGTAATCTCCTTGATCTAAATATCAAGGGGAGTGAGACTAAGAATGACTTCCATGGCTCTAATCGGTGTTGTTTTCATGGCTCCTGTTATGTTGAAACATGCTGTTCTTTGAATTTGTTCTAGTTTACGGATAGCTGTTAATTTTTGGGTTTTCGGTACCCAGACAACTGTACCGCATGTTAGCATAGGTCTTATGATAGCCGTGTAAGTCCATGCGACGACTCTGGGGGAGAAACCCGAGGAGCGCCCCACGGTTCGGCGGCATTGTTCATGAGCAATGTATGCTCTTTTAACTCTGTTTTCTAAATGCGAGTTCCATGTTAACTTGCTGTCAAAGGTGAGACCTAATTACTTCACCTCTGTTGCAAAGTTTAGTTTTGTGTTTAGGAGTTCTGGAGGTTTTAATTCTATTTTCATCATTTTCCTTGTGAAAAGGACCATTTCTGTCTTCTTAGGATTGATAGACAGTGAATGGTCCTTGCACCACTGTTCTATAATTTTTAGAGCTACATGCATTCTTTCGCACATTATGTTCTCAAAATTCTCTGTTTGCAAAATGACCAGTTCATCTGCATATGCTATTGTGTAGTGACTGTCATTATTGAGGCGGCTGATGAGGGTGTCGAGAACCATATTCCACAGTAGAGGTGATAGCACCCCTCCCTGTGGACATCCCCTCGCAACCAAGTCTCTTATATTCACATCTTCTACACTTATATTTACTGCTCGCTTTGATAGCATGTTATGTATCCACCCACTAACCATTTGTGGAATATTCCTGTTGGTTAGTGAACGTATTATCTTTGGGAAGGTGGTTTTATCAAAAGCACCTTCTATGTCTATGAAAACACCCAAGGCGGACTTATTATTGTCCAGGGATCTTTCTATCCGCCCAGCAACTAGATGAAGGGCTGAATCAGTAGATCTGTCTGGGCTGTATGCATGTTGGTTTGGGTGTAGTGGTGTTATTGTAATCACCGCATCCCTTATGTACCTTTCGCATAGTCTTTCCAATGTCTTCATGGAAAACGATGTTAGACTAATTGGTCGGTATGTTTTTGGGATAGTGTAATCCATCCTTCCAGGTTTGGGTATAAATACCGCTTTTACTTCTCTCCATTTTTGGAGAGAACCAACGAGGACCTGAATATACCCACCAGGTACGATGTGAATTCTTCCAAACCCCACTGAAGTAGGACTGGATAGATACCGTTAGGTCCTGGCGATTTAAATGGAGAGAAGCTGGAGATTGCCCATCTAATTTTTTCATCGTCTACAATGTGTTTGGCAGTTTGCCAATCATAGACAGATGGATTTTATTCTTCCTCTGCCCAGTCCGCCACGTCTCTGATGACCGAGTCAGGGAAGTGTGTTGACAGCAGAAGTTTGATGCTATCTTCGAGGTTGGCAGTTTTCGTGCCATCCTCTTTGATTAGCGCACCAATGCTTTGGTGTGCATCTTTTGAGAGAGCTTTTTGAAGCCTCGCTGCCTGCGAGAAATCTTCGATTTCTTCGCAGTAAGATCTCCATGCATCTCTCTGTTTTTGTCTGACGATTTTTTTGTATTCTTTGAGGTGAGATTTGTAAGTATCCCAGTTCTCTTTGAGTTTTGTGGTTCTTGCCTTATTAAAAGATTTCCTAGCCATCTTCCTGAGGTGATCCAACTCGTGACACCACCATGGGGTAGTCGTCTGATCGTGTTGGACCAGCCTCAGAGGACAGGATTTCTTATAGGCATTGTTTATTGTGCACACTATCCAAAGTGTTCGTGTACTTTTCCAAAGCAGTATTATTGTTTGGTGTTTCGGCCTCCATCTCTCTCAGAGCCTCTTGGAGAAGGTGGGCATAGGTTGCCCTGTCCGTCTTGCTAGGGTTCCGAGATAGTGTGGAGGTCGGCAACATCAAGTTTATCTTGAATGTTAACCGGCGGTGGTTTGACATCGAAATGTTATTAGACACTTGCCAGTTTAGAATTGATTTATAGATACCAGATAGTTTATATGTACTCAGATACATTATAATATGTATCAATTTAATTCGCAATCTTAATTTGTAATTGAATTCGTGTAATTTATTTGTATAATTTAATTCGTGTAATTTAAATCGTAATTTAATCCGTAATTTGATCCGTAATTTAAATCGTAATTTAATTCGTAATTTGATCCGTAATTTAATTCGTAATTTAATTCGTAATTTAATTCAATTCGTAATTTAATTCGTAATTTAATTCGTAATTTAATTCGTAATTTAATTCGTAATTTAATTCGTAAGTTAATTCGTAATTTAATTCCTAATTTAATTCCTAATTCAATTCGAAATTCAATTCGAAATTCAATTCGAAATTCAATTCGTAATTCAATTCGTGATTTAATTCGTAAATTTATTTGTAATTTCATTCGCAATTTCATTTGTAATTTCTTTCGTAATTTTATTCGTAATTGCATTCGTAGTTTCATTCGTAATTTCATTGTATTCATTCCATGTTATCAAAACTTGATAAAACGATCGTTACATAATTGACCACGAAGGGACAAAAAACTAGATTTTTCAGTTTTGTTTCCGTATTGTAATGCTTAGAAACTGAAAATTTAATTTCTGATTTTTCTTCAACTAAATTTTTCCCTATGATTTTAAACACTGTAATCAAGATCTAGGGGTATATACTTACGCCTCCTTGGCCCTGATAAATGAGGCCCATAAAAACGAATGCATTTTATTGATTAGTTATAACAAATGTTTTTGGATCTACCTTTTGAATAACCCTGTATAATTGGAAATAAAACATGTTTAGTTTCTCAATATTACAATATTTAAGATCCAATTGCAAATTGAATAGTTAATATATGTACCAAGTCAGCAAAGCGATTCTTTATCGAACTAGTCTGAGATTATGAGCCGAGCGAGAGAAGCGAGTAACAGGCGAGTTCGATAAAAACACTTTACTGCATGACGTGGTCCATACTAACTTTTATCGCCAACCGTAAATAATTATAATTAATAAAAAGGGAGATATTATAATATCACCTTTTATTATGACAAAGTAAACAGAAAAATAATAACGAATACAAAACAAATCTGTTACAGACTATTTCTGTCAGACGGTCATGGCTATGTTGATAAATATTAGCGGCAGATACCATGTTTCGTCGCCAATACCACGAAGTGACGTAACTCGATTTTCACAACTTTACAAGAGAGCGTTTTAAAGTTTTTTTATAAAGTTACGTCTCTTCGTGAAATTATGAGATACACCGGTTAGATACGTGCTTTCTTAATAAATGTAAGGAATTAAAATACGCAATTTCGTGAAATTGTAGAGCATACTTTTTTACATAATATGTGACATCTCAATTTTTAATTTTTTCGAGTTACGTCACTTCATGATATTGACGACGATTTGATTTTTACAGTGAGATTAAGTGTTTGTTTACTTCCGATTTGTAATTTTGTTTTCGTGCACCCTATAAAATTTAAAGTGACGCGAAAAGTCGCACATCGTGTTTTTTATTGCTATTTGTCGTTATATAGGGGAGGGGGGTGAGCAAAATTTAGTATGTCCCAGTGGTGACAGCTGTTGTGTGACCTATCACATTCAAAGTAAAGTTGTTTATAAATGGATTTTTTAAATTTTTTTGCTGGCAATAAAATATATGCTTCCAGAAGTTTATAACAAAAACTTCTACTTGGTACTTTCGGTGTAGGGATTACGTGACCGAATATTTACGTTTTTTAACAAAATTCGGAATATAGTTTAAACGCGGTTTTTATGAACTTAAGATGATATTGCAAGCATTTTTTTGTTGGCACAAGGATTGATATGCAAAAAAAATAACCTTAAAATTGGTGTAAAATCGGAACCAAAAGTCTAAAGGTGGTTTAATGGCTTTCAAATTGTTTGTATTTTTGACAAAGAGAACTTCACAAAAGAATTAAATATCATTAAACAAATCGCAGTAAATAATAATTTTAATTCAAAGTTAGTAGACAACATTTTAGAGAAAAAACTTTTTAAACAGGCTATTCAACAAGTTTATCCCAAAATTAAAGATCAAAATTGCAGATATAAGAGTCTTACATATACATATTGGAGCTCCTAGTGAAAAGGTATCATCATATTTAAAAAACCAAAATATTAACGTAGCTTTTAAAACCAATAATACGCTTGGGAAGTATATTAAAAACAATAAGGGTAAAATTAATCCTAATAATAAATCGAGGGTATATAAATTAAATTGTGGTAGTTGTCCAAAATTGTATATTGGTCAAACAGGCCGTACTTTCAAAAAACGCTATTCTGAACATTATAATAGCTATACAAAAAACAAAAATAATTCTACTTACTCAAATCATATTTTAGCTGAAAATCATTCTTTTACAGACAACTTTGAAATTTTACATATAGAAAATAAGAGCCTTAAATTAAACCATTTAGAAACACTTGAAATAAATAGATTTAAAAATTCAGATAACTTACTAAATGATCAATTAGATATTAATAATTCACCCTTATTAAATCTCTTTCCTAGTTTTCTGTGAGATAATCCCGGTAATGTGCTATCTTATTGTTATCTGATTGATATTATAATTACCTAAGTACCCTTATTTACTTTAAATAGTTATTTTGTAATGTTATTGATGTTTTTCTTAAGTACTTTGTTTTGTTAAATATTTCGTATATATATTGGATACCGAATTTAAAATAGTCACATTTGAAAAAGAAGTTGTACTTCGAAACATATGTCATGTTGGTGTTTTTTAAAAATTTTTATATTTTTAAAATAAAAGTGTGAAAATCTACCAAATTTGGTTTTACTCTTTCAAGATTAGACATCTCGTAATACCGCAATAATATGCAATAATTAGATCGTGAAACTAATTTTAAATTTGATTTTCTACTATCTTAATAATTTCATCATTATTATATTGCACCCATGGAGGAAGGATTGCACCTATCTTACATGAGTTATAAGAAAAAGCAGGTTTCGTTCGATCATTTTTAACTCGATGTGCGAAGCCCCCTGTTTGTGTTTGTAGACAAATGAAAGTAGCAGTTCAACCGATGATAATTCCGTATTAAAATCATAGATGGCGGTACCGGTATTTAAAATAACAACGTGGGTCCACCTTTCTCTACCTACCCAATCATTACCAAGTATTGTAGAATTTTGTAACAGCCTTACCTATTATTAACAAAGAGACTTGTAACTGCAGCTATGTTTGATTGTTTAAAGAAATACGCAATATTTACAAAAAATATCCCTTTTCTTATCCGAATAAGTTGTCCAATTATATATATTTATACATACAATAAGCACCACACTGCCGAGGTTAAGGCCGATTCTGACACATATTCATACTCGCATTATTGTTGTGTGTATAAAGGTATATAGACAAAAGGTTATTAGAGTTGAGTGTTTTTACAACAGTTTATGTGCAATTGGTTGTTAAAGTACTTATTTGAATTGCAACATGTTAAATGGGTGTTAAAGGAACAAATAAATAGAGAACACCATAGGCTCTCGTTGGAACTTCCTGGACTTAGACAGTCCAAAAGATTCATAGAGGGGCCATCCACGAGCAGACAAAATCAACTGCTAAACCTTAGCAGAAGCGAACTCAAGGCCGTAATAGGACTCCTTACGGGACACTGCGGCCTTAGAAGACACCTAAATCTCTTAGGGATATATGATGACTCCGTATGTAGAATATGTGAAGAGGAGGACGAAACTCCTATTCACATACTATGCCACTGTCGGAACCTTTAATGGGAACGGGAATGGTACTTTGGTGTACAATATCCGGAACCTGAAGAAATCGCGAAAGCGCCCATCAGACATATTCTTGAATTCATCAAGAAAATCAATCTGATGGGATAGAAACTGTGAGGGGTACAATAAGCCTAGAGCTTCAGTACAAGTGGGCTTTGAACCACGCCCTAATTCAGATAGATAGATAGATATTTGAACTGCACTTAAATAATTTCTCAATTTAATATAAGAAAAATGTTCCGACACATCAGTTTGGATTTAGCTAGAGCAGGTCTGCACAACTCAGATTTTCAAAAGGCCACTTTAAACGAGGGCCAAGAAAATCCTGAGCTAATAAAGCAGGTCGAGGTGGTCTGTAGCTTATAATTTATAAACCTCTTGTTGTCAAAAGGTCATCAGCTTATGATAAACCAGGTCCTTAATACCTAATTGCAATTTTGTTACTGAAAAATGTATACTTTGACGTAGGTGGGCCAAATTTGTCAACGGACAAAGGGCTAAGAAAACGACAATGACGGGCCGTATGTTGTACAGGCTTGCTTTAGAGAGAAACATTCGACCATTGACCATAGCATTTCTGCTTTAATATAATCTCAGATTGATATAATTTCAACATTTCAAAGTTTGAAGGACTAGTTAAGGCTGCTCTTTACAATGATCAATAGTACTGACCAATAATACTGGCCAATGTTCATGGCCAGCATGTAGGGAGGGCGTTTGGTAGATATTTGAGAGTTGTCCCAAATTTTGGTGTGTAGTAGAGATTCCACTACGGGTTATATTCGTTGGTTTAGTTCGTGAAAAATGGCGACTATGACATTTAAATTTATGGAGCTCTACCAAGCAGATAACTGGATGGAATATATGCAATACCAAAGTACGCTTCAGGTTGCCATGAACCAGCACACTGATGACTTGCCAACATGTAGACAGAAGTCCTAAAATTGCTTGCCAGTACATTCAACAGCGTTCAGCCCAGATAGCACAGGACGTCCCATGGACGTCCTGATTTGGTCCCTTGTTGGTCCGGTTGGTCCCGGACCTAAATAGGACGTCCAATGGACTTCCGATTACAGTGAACACTAGGACGTCCTTCGAAGGACGTCCTCTGGACGTCCTATTTTGGTTCCGTTTCGACAAAGCGTTTAGGTTTCGGTCCGAGTCCGGGACGTAAATGGGACGTCTATGGGACTTTTTATGTACTAGCATCATTGGTCTTTGAATCGATAACTTGAAATTCAACGTTTTGTTTTGGAAAGAGTATGAGGACAGAAAACCTAACCTATCATTTATTTTTAAATGAACAACAACAGCTACAATTTTCGGTATTCAATAATTAACTTACATAAGTGAGTTAGATTAACGAAGAAAAAAGAAGGTTATATAATGTTATTTGTTATTTTTTAGATGATGGTTATAAAGTGAAGTGAAGTGAGTGTTTTGTGTTGAGGTGAGAATAAGTGATGTGTATTGGCGATAGTCGCTGGCGGAAAGAAAATACCTTAATGTCGGAAAGTGTTAAATTTAATTCATTCCTGTTTAACTCTAGCTAGTTTTTTCTGGATAAAAGTTGTTAAATAAAGCTCTTTTATTGTTAAATTTTTTGTTATTATTGCCCTTTATGGATTATGATCAAATATCATCCCTCGGACGTCTGATTTACGTCCCTAGGACGTCCCGCAAAGGTCCCTATGACATCCTTTTGGGATGTCCCAGGGACGTCCCAAAGATGGACGGAAACGGGACATTAGGACGTCCATTGGACGTCCGATTGACGTCTTTTAGACGTCCATAAGACATCCGTGTGCTATGTGGGAGGTCACCGTATTGGCTAACGTAAAACCTCATAAATAATTTTAAAACTTCTGTAATCCCAATCACATGAAGTGACAAGCAATGTCCCGTTAGTAAATCCCACAATGGTGGATATCTGAGGCCTTGCTAGATGTAGTACCTCAGTAGCCATGCGTGGTTTAGTCTCCTTAGCATCAGCTTACTGATTCTGTGTCCTCTTATTTGTTGCCAGCGAATTTGGTGTTGTGTGGTTATCCATCTGCTCACTGCCTGTCGAGCAGAGTTTTGCTTATCCCAAATACAGGTTCGGGTCCTGTAAATGGTAGTTCTGATCCCTCTTTGGCGAGTTCATCAGCCTGTTCATTTCCTTGGATGCCTTTGTGTCCTGGTGCCCACGCTAGTTTTACCTTATTGTGGGTTGCCAGATCAGTTTAGTATTCCAAGGCAGTTCCAGACCAGCTTTGACTTGATTCTGTTTGAACCAAGGGCCTTTAAGGCTGCTTGGCTATCTGATGGTTTGTTTTTCATGCTTTCTTCTTAAATTATCTCGTACACACAACTCGATTTCATGTATTTCAACCTGAAATACAGTGGTATGTTTTCTTAGTGAGACGATGAAGTCGCATTTGGGTTTAAATCCATGTACGCCAGAGTCTGTTCCCTTGTTATCCCATGTTTAATATAGAATCATTTACCTTATGTGTTATTCTGGTATGTTTTATATGTTCCAGTGGGTTCCAGTTGTTAGATATTTTCAGCCTGTATGCACTCATTCTGGCCTTCCCCTTTATGACTAGGTCAAGGGATGGGAGGTCTAGAATGATTTTCATAGAGGCTGTCGGTGTACTTCTCAGTGCTCCTGTAATACAAAGGCATGCCGGCCTCTGTACTCCTGAGAGGATATTGAGGAGTGTTTTCTGGTTTACTTTTTGCCACCAAACAACCGCTCCGTAAGTTATGGGTCTTGTTATTGCCGAATATAGCCAGTGGACCATTTTCGGTTTTAATCCCCATGTTTTTCCAAGTGCCCGTCCTCCTACCATGAGATACATTTTACATTTGTTGGTCACTTTTTGTAAGTGTTGGTTCCAAGTTAAACGTACTATAAATATTTATTTTATAGTAACATAATTTCCTTTAATATTCTAAAAAAATGAATATGCGGCAACAACGTATTACTATGACAGAAGTGCCGGGCAAGCGAAAAAACGCGGCGACATAAAGTAGATTATTTTCTTTTTGGGAGTTTGCTATTTGCCAAATTTTTAGGTTTTTATTGTGATTTCAGTGTCTTAAACTATGAAATATAACACAATTTGTTTAGTTTAGCTAAGTTAGAACTGTTTAGGTATTCAAAAAATGATTTGTTAAAAATTGAGTGTTTAAACTTTTATGGTGTTAAAAGTGATTTAACATAATCAAAAACAGGTTAGTTTCATTTCTAAATATTTAGTACTGATTTTAATTTTGTACAGTAAAATTAATAACAATTTTGAAATTTGGGTAATAATATAGATTTGAGATACATTGTAGTTTAATAAAAGTTATTGGAATAAGTTTAGTTATCAGTTCAAAAGATAAACAGAGTGTTATTAGAAAAATAGAAACGAAGAAGCGGTTTAATCAAGATAAAAACACTATAGTACTTTATAATTTGTATTTGGCTTCAATATATTCATACAGAGAGTGATAAAAAAAGCTAAAAAAATATTGTATCATTTAAAAAGGTATTTTAGAATTCAGTAATTAAAAAATGTTTCAAAAGTTCTGTCTTGAAATAGGTTCCTACTTGGAAAATCCCTGAGCTCTAATGTGCTCTTTTGGTTGTCTAAAAATCTTATACAATAATAAAAGTAAAAACTACGTTAAACTGGCATAAGTAAGTTGCGTGCAATGGTCAGATTTATATCCAAACTAAATTAGGATATTGCATGTAGGTATAATTATTGTTTAATAAGGTGCTAAGGGGTTAAACATTTTTGTTGATAAAGGGAAGGCACAGAAAATCTTATATAAAGGAAATAAAATATATTTTAACGTCGGCTTATTTGCAATGTTAAATGATGCAAATGTATTTTTAGCTTGTGCATTTTATTTGGCTTATTGCTTATTAATAAAAGGTTCTACAAATTTACTTTAAATCTGTTTGCTATTAGGTAGGTTTAAAAGTACAAAAATATAAAAAATACTTTGATTTTTGTTTTACCTTTGAAACCCAATGTCTTATCCTGTGAGAGGAAGGATTTCCCAATTTCATATTTTATCTTAACAAGGGGTGGGGGGTGATTTAAATAAGAAATAATATGTTCTTACACAATTCCTAGTACGGTTGAGAGATTAAAAAGGATATTAAAATCATAGGTTAATTGTATTATTTTAAAACTATAAATATAAATACAATATGGGAAGACAACTTGATTAATATTTATTCCCTATTTATCAATGTGCGCGCAAATGACTTGTAAATTTTATGGTTTAACCTGTTAATCAGGTATAAAATGACCACCACGCACACCTTACCTGCTCCCTATTAAATAATAAAAGCAGTGCGAAACAGAATATTTTTTCTGTAATTTAAGGTTAAAGCTAGATTTAATTTTTAAATACCACAAATAGCAGAAATTTAAATGAAAAAATCTTCAACTTTAATTGCAAACGATTATACAGTCATTAAGGCATTGATTCAGTCATTAAGGCATTTATTCAGTCCTCCTCGTTTTTAATGTGATCTCTAATATCAGATAAGTTGTCCCAGAATCCTGGTTCCCAAGAAGGGAAATGTTTGGTAAACTCTTCAGGTTCGTCATTTTGTTCGATTATTTTGACTGGAACATCTTCACGTCCATGTTTAGCTAGCATTTTCTGTAAAACAAAATATAAAGCAATGGTTATAAAATGCTCTCAAGATCAAACTTTATTGGGGCCTGCTTTGATTTTGTGTTGAAGTCAGCGGTCGCATAATACCGAATTCCTTTTATTTGTAATTTTTATAAAAAAATATACTTAGGCCTCGCTAGGCCCATTGTGCATCCTACTAAGGTTATAGACACCTCCTAGCTCGTCAATCAGCCTACAGATTTAATGTAGTTGACAACGTCGCCAAAAGGTACTTCTCTTATATCGGCCGGTGTTAGCCGATATTCGCCAAACACAAATCTAATAAATGAGAGCGTTAGGCAATCGAAAAGGATATGCTCGATGGTCTCATCTTCTTGTTAGCACCCTCTGCAAATTGCAGATTCTGAGAGCTCCATGATGTGGAGATGCTTCCGTACTTGGTAATGGCCAGTAAGAATGCCTCACAGACAACACACTAAATCCCAGAGATATCCACAGAATATTTTTTGTGGATATCCAATATATCCACAGGATATCAGACATATTCCGTGGATCTAATATGGATATCCAAATGTCCGTCTATATCCAGAATATAGAAGATATCCTAATGGATATTCAGCAAAATATCTAATGGGTATCTTCCAGAAAATACAAGAAATCCCAGAGATATCCACAGAATATATTTTGTGAATATTCAATATATCCAATATGGATATCCAACCAAATGTCCGTCTATATCCCATGATATAGAAGATATTCGGATATTCAGCAAAATATTTTATGGGTATCTTTAGTAGAGGTTCATAAGTAACCAATGATTATTGAATAACGTCGAAAGGAAATAGCAGAGATAAAAAATATTTTCAACACTCAAAATATTTTCAACACTCTGCCTTTGATCCTTATTACGACTCTTCAGCAATAAATGGAAATTCTCGACTCGTCTCTAATGGAGTGATTAGGACACAAATTTCGATCGAACTCAATTACGGCGGGTCGAGCATGAGTAGATGCGATAGTGGTATCGCCATCTATACTTAGTAAGCAGAATCAAATAACAACTAGTGGATATCCACGATGGTTTGCGTTCGCGCCTAGACTTTGATATATTTAGTGGATGTTCATGGGATATTAATTTGCTATATAATTACTATTATTTATGGACATTTGCATGTCTATAAATTACATTTCATGGATGTCTACCATGGATATCTACCATGGACTGGACATTCAGTGGATATTGGAATGTTCAGTAGATATCCAAAAGATTTTGTGTGCTGTCTGGGCTGTGATCAGGCGCGGATTCTGTCTAGTCATAGTCAAGTATTTATTTGCTTTAATATTGTCAGGATAACTTAAAAGTTCCCTGGCAACTCTGCAGTTTCTTGTTTCATCCCATATTTCCTTGAATTTCTTATGGGAATGTTCTTTAATTAAGTCTGTCGCTACCGATGTTGTACTAACCCTGAGTAAATTCGTGGTCTGTTCAGGATGAGTAGTCATTGTTAGCTATCTGTATAGATGAGCATGTTCCTTCCAGTGATATTGTTTCTGGTGATTTCTTTTGCTGCTATGAGAATCCCCGTGAGCTCGGTTTTAACTATACTGGCACTATTGCTCACAGACCATTTCATATTGAGGTTTAAGGATCTGGAGTACTCCTGAGCCTTGTTTTCTTTTAGAACCGACGGTGTAGATATGAATCGTATCTGCCACTTCCGGCTCTTCTATTTGTTCTGTTATAACTTTATATGGCTTATGGAAGATATATCTCGGTGAGATGGAGTCCATGTTCGCTTGAAGCAGTCAGAGATCATACATCAGGTACTATTCCAACTGTGGATAGGCGTGTCATTGTCATCAAAGCAACCTCCTTGATGTAAATATCAAGAGGAGTTAGATTGAGAATGACTTCCATGGCTTTGGTTGGTGTGGTTTTCATGGCTCCTGTTATGTTGAGACATACTGTTCTTTGAGTTGTTCTAGTTTGCGGATAACTGTTAATTTTTGGGTTTTCGGTACCCAGACAACTGCACCGTATGTTAGTATAGATCTTATGATGGCCGTGTCAGTCCATATAACGATTCTGGGGGAGAAACTACAGATGCGCCTCACGGTTCGGCGGTATTGTTTATAAGCAATGTATGCTCTTTTGACTCTTTTCTGTGACTCTTCTAATGAGTTCCATGTTGACTTGCTGTCAAAGTTTAGTTTCTGGAGGTTTTAATTTAATTTTTATCCTTTACCTTGTGAATAGGACCATTTCTGTCTTCTTTGGTTGATAGACAGCGAATGGTTGTTGCACCACTGTTCTATAATTTTGAGAGCTACTTGAATTTTTTCGCAGAGTATGTTTTCAAAATTCCTTGTTTGCAGAATGACCAGGTCATCTGCATACGCTATTGTGTGTGTCATTATTGAGGCGGCTGATGAGGGTGTCGAGGAGCATGTTCCACAGTAGTGGTGATAGCACCCCTCCCTGTGAACATCCCCGCGCAACCGAGCCTCTTATATTCACATCGTCCACACTTATGTTTACTTTGAGAGCATGTTATGTATCGATCCACTAACCATCTGTGGAACATTCCTGTTGGTTAATGAGTATTATCTTGGGGAAGGTAGTTTTGTCTATGTCTATGATAACACCCAAGGCGGACTCCTTATTATCCAGGGATCTCTATCCGGCCAGCAACTAGGTGAAGGGCTGAATCAGTAGATCTGCCTGGGGTGTATGTATGTTGATTTGAATGTAGTGGTGGTGTTGTTGTAATCACCACATCCCTTGTGTACCTTTCCAATGTCTTAATGGAAAACGATGTCAGACTAATTGGTCAGTTTTTGGAACAGTGTAATCCATCCTTCCAGGTTTGGGTATGAAGACCACTTATACCTCTCTCCATTTTTTAGGGATATATCTCATAACCAACGAGAATCTGAATATACCTACCAGGTGAGTTTTTTCAGACCTCACTGAAGTAGGGCTGGATAGATATACCGCCAGTTCCTGAAGATTTAAATGGAGAGAAGCTAGATGTTGCCCATCTACAATGTGTTTGGCACTTTGTTAATCGTAAATAAATGGGTTGTATTCTTTCTCTGCCCAGTCGGTCACGTTTGTGATGACCGAGTCAGGGAAGTGCGTTCACAGCAGAAGTTTGATGCTATCTTTGATGTTAGCTATCGACCTGTAACAGGCAACATCGATATTATATAGTTTCTTCTCCTGCATCGCGAATCCAATTTATTATTCACTCCAACACAAGCAAAGTAGACTCGAAGGATTAATCTTGCCAGCAGTGTATATAATTATACACTATTGGCATTCCAAGTTATACTTACGTGTGCATATTTAGGACCTTTAGCTTTTTCTTCATCAGATGCACCTTTGCCTATCCAAACAAATACGGTATCATCACCATCTAAGATCATTATATCATCGTCCGAAAGATCATCTTGTTCGAAGTTTTTAATTTCTTCAACTTTAAGTTTATGACTACGTGAACGAATTTGGCAATGGTAGAGATGGCCAGTGGAACTGATGGAACGCAAAAGACGTGGATGCTGCTCTCCAACTACTTGCCAGTTCCTAGAACAATACATATTTATATAGGTTTTGAAACCAAACAAAACACAGAATAGTTAAAAACTAAATATTATTTTTTCAAGTATATAGGTATCTGGTAGTTGACTGCATGTATGTATAATTTTTTGTTTGTTTTTGGATAATTTTTCTCTTTATTTCAATCAATTTTCAATTTTGCGAGATTATTTAGATTTTAAGAAAAAAAGTATTAATATTATTAATTTGTTATTATTAAATTATTGTTTATTACATATTATACATTTAATTTTTTATTAAAATTTTGTGTTGTGTTAGATACGTTTTTATTTTATTTTTGTTTGTAGGTGTTTATATTTTTATTCAAGTGTGTTCTGCGTTTATAGATATACAGCCTTATCATGTATGTAATCATGACCCTAATAATAAAACTGTTATTTATATTCTTATATTTATAGATTCATAACAGTAATAACAATATAATCCTCTTATCATGATCATAATATCATGATATTCGAACTAATAATCTCATCGGTAATATTTTAAATGTCGAGGGAATAGTGTTGTATATTTTTATACTATTATGCAATATACTTTTATACTACATAAAAGGTTTGAATCTTGCTTCAATAGAAACAGGCTATAAGTTCAAACACTTTTAGAAACTATTTTTATATACCCTATTAAGTAAAAACCCCATTGCAAATCAACATTCGCACTGAAATAATTTCTTTAAACTCATTAGCGAGTTCTTAAACATGTACATAATTTTTGGAAAAATAATGTTTTACCTGAAATACTGTGTAAATGCAGCTGGTTCAGCTCCATGTACAATCCTCTGAACATGCGTCCATTTAGGATGGTTGTGCTGGTTAAGAAAAGCATCAGCTTTATTCATGGCTTCTTTCTTTTCCCTTTCATCGCATTTGTTTCCGATCCAAACGTACAACAAAGCATCTGTAGTGTCCAAAATAAAACAATCGTTGGGATCCAAAAGGTTGACGTCCAAGGGTTTTTGTGCTACTTTAGTTATTTGTAGACTACCTGTTGCATCGGACACTTTGTATAGGGTCACGTGATTTTCTTCATTCTTTTCGAAATCTTGGTCATCGTCACTGGTTGTGTCATCTGGAACTTCGTCTCTAGAACCTTCTCCTAAGGCTTCGAAGAAATGAATGTAATCACTTTCAGGACTGAATTCGTCTGTAACAAGAAAAATAGTCAAACTTTGAATTTCAGTAGATAGCAACCACTAGCAAAATTAGTAAGAGTAAGAACCCACAATCAAGATAAAATTATCGTGAAAAAATAAAGAGTTATTCTGTTATAAGTATTTGGTAATATGTAAAAAATTACTATGTGGAGGTATTATGTACTTGGCGCATATGAGTATACTTACCAACAATAGTAACTTTAGCTTTACCAGCATGATCTTGATCCCTAATATTATTGGCAGCAAAAATAGCCTTTAGTTTTTCTACTCGTCTGGCTTTATTACCGACATAAACATATACATCTCTACCAACATCCAAGATAAAACAGTCTCCGGTATTCATTGAAGCAATAGTTGGCGTAACTTGTTTAACTCTAATATTTCTTGAACCCTTGACTACAAATAGCCTCTTTTCAAAGGCGTTGGGGTCTACATGGTGGAAACCAGAGGCAACGCCACCAGGAGCGTACCTGATACCACCATTTTTGAAGTAAGAAAGAAACAGTTGTGATTCATGATCTTGGGTTTCACGATGTTGTATGGGTTCCCCGTTTAACGCGTCATCAAGTTGAACTGCGAATATAGCTGCGGATCCAGCTTCGTCCTGAAAAAAAATTCTTATTAGTAAATAAAGGACTAGTAAATATTTTTGTTCTATTGCCTAGTTTACCCTACAAGGCTATAGTAACTTTAAGTTAAATATTCTGTAATACTATAAACAACAACAAAATAGATGTTTTGGAGACACGAAAAACCGTGTGATTTTCCATAATAACGAGTCTTCAACAATACCCGTATCCCATGTGATCTGGTAAAACAAGAAATTAAATGAGTATGGCCGTTATAAATGACTTAATTATCAGTTCTGTCAAATAGGCCAGGGACATTGTTTTAGTTACTACTGCAATTGTTAATGTTACTTTAGCCAATACATGGATGGCATCAATTTAGTGACATGGGATACAGGTATTCCTAAAGACTCTGTACTGAATGTTGATGTTGAAAATTTCTAAATATTTTAACTCTATTGCATTGACAATTTTATTTGACATATTGCAACATATAACTGACAAAATTTAAATTAATTTTTACGTACCTGCGAAGTTTCTGATCCCAACCAAAAGTGTAGATCGTATGATTTGATTCCATTGTTTCTTATTTTAGTCTGAAATATACATATTACATTAGACTGTATTCAATATTTTAAAAAGATGTTTAGAAACGAAAAGTGAGGAGGAAAACGAAATTTCAAAGCACTTTCTTATTTTCTGGTACCCTTAGAATAAAAAAGGTAAACAAAATTTAGTGCTGTAGGTCTAGAGCTGCCAAAAAACATGCAAGTACCTCATCTACATTTTACAGAAATTATTTTAGAAATTCTAAAATATACGTAAACTAAATTTGATGGATTAGCTAATTTATATTTAATTATTAAATAGTATCCATAGCGCGTGAACGTATCTTACTCTTATTTCATAGCTAAGAATAAGTCCAGAGCGGACCTGTGGAAGACTTAACAAAAGCTCGCCAGGTTATATTCATCTCTTAGCTGGGTCGCTTCGGGAAGGTATAATGTATAAAAAGTAGGTAAATAAAGCTGTATAATAAGAATTGCTTTTTTTTTGGGGGGAGGAGCAGAATCTTGCAGAGCACCCAACGTCTTTGACCATGAGTCGCCACTGGTGAACATGAAACTAATATAAAAGACGACTTTTATTTCTATTACAATGAATCTATTAAATTTCTAAATTTGTAATTTCTTTTGGGTATGTAGTGAGTAAGAATTGAACTTTTTTATAAAGGGTGTTTTCTAAGTTCTCTTTTAAGAGCGAATATAACTTATTAAAATAATCAACTTTTTAAATGCCATTTTTTAGATACTCAAAAATAACAATATGTTTTTCATATGCGTAGGTATAATGGCTATGGATATTCAGGATAAAAACCAGTGGTGATCAGGTCTGCCGAGAGACAGGTCGGGCCCCAGGACAATTTTCCAGATCGGGCCCCGCGACAATTTTATAATTTTTTTTTTTACAAAAAAGGGCTTCAAGCTAAAACTTTTCCTTCTCTACTTGAATTTCTCTAAAAAAAAAGTCTTCAAGCTAAAACTTTTCCTTCTCTACTTGAATTTCTCTAAAAAAAAAGTCTTCAACCAAGAACTTGTGTCGAACTTCTGAAGTAACAAAAAAATCCTCGCCACAGTTGCTGGGTCCCCCTTATACCGCTGCCGGGCCCCCATTTGAGCCCGGGCCCCGGGAATTAGTCCCGGCTGCCCCCCCTCTTGTCGGCCCTGGTGGTGGTCACCCTCGGTCAATGCCGAAATAAAAAATACAACAAAGAAAATGCAGTAAGGGATCTAAATGCAGGGATAAAACCTGGCAGGACCTAAAATTGTATAATAATGTTGATAAATTATTGAAGCGCAGTTCAACAACCAATCGCCCATAGACTTTTGTAAGCACCTCGGCGATAAGGTGCTTACCTATAAATAAATATACGACTGGACAATTTATTTTGAAGAGAAAAAGCTAGGATTTGTAAATAATGTATATTTTTTTTAAAAATCAACCAAACCTTCAAGGATCAATATCCAAAGCCAAAAAAAAAAAACCAAACCTTCAGTCACAAGACTTTGTTAAAAGGTAAATAAGTCTGTTACAAAATAAAATTTACTTGGCAATGATCGGGTATGTCTGAAATAAATACACAACTCTTACAGATATCATGATGATGCTGTTTTGAGGGCTATCAATTTTTTAAGGATATATAGGTGCTGGAAACAAAGTTTTAGAAATCCATCTAAGATGGACCACTTGACAAAAGAAAGCAGAATAAGCTGATATCATGATGCAAATAATTCGAAAAGTATTTTAATATTAGTTTTCATGAAACAATAAATATCGCACTCATACAAAAAGGAAGAAAAGTCTGGAAACGTCTAATTTTCTTGAAAAAGGGGTGGCCGGAAATTTATAAAAATTGAAAATTTTGTAGATTTCTAATGACCCATTTCGAGAAAATTACAAAATTATACATTTCTAAGCATGCCCCCTCCCGCATTCGCGAAGGGGTGTAACCTCCACTGATAAGGGAATTTTTTAGTTATAGTGAAAAAATCGTAGAGATTTTATATTCTTAAATAGCTATATAATAAGTACTCACATTTAAAACTATATACGAGTCTCCAGTGTAGAATTTACCATACTGATTTTTTGGATATGGAACTGGTTTGAAGTCCTGAAATAAAATAAAAAATATTAAATATAGTTAGGTACTTATTCCAAAAATAATTATTTTGTTCCAAAAGGTAGGCAACACATTATACATAATAAAGTTTTTACTTTAAAATCTCTTTGTAGAAGGCAACATTTAAATTTATTTTTTCAGAGACAATACTACGAATCCTCCAAATTTTTTCGATTAAATTTACACGAATATTTCTTCATTTGGAAATCCACGGAAACACAAACCGTAATTTATTTTATCTTAAGTGGTTTTGCCTAGAATAAAGGCAATTGAGTATGGAAACTTAAAATTAAATAAAATTTAAAAGGACGAGTTGTATTTGAAAAGATTAATTTTTTAATAATTTTGTATGAAAAAGTCACAATAAACATATTTGGAGTAGGTAATAATCTAAAAACATACTATAAATATTTGTTTATATTATAATGATATAATTTCCTTTAATAGTCTAAAAATAAATAAATATGACAACTTATTACTGCAACAAATGGAATGTACCTGCCGGGCATGCGCAAAACTGCGGCGACATAAAGTAGATTACTTTCTTTTCGGGAGTTTGACATTATTTGCCAAATTTTAAAGTTTTTATTGTGATTTCGGGTCTTAAACTATAAATGGAATAATATGGGTTATTTTAAAATAAAATTAATAGCATTTTTAAATGGCATTGCTTTTACATTTTAGAAAATAAGTATTATTGAATTTTTGAAGTAAACAAAACCTTAAATTTGTAAAAAATATATTGCAAGAACGTATAATTTTAGCAATTTTCAACAGTCTATAGCGGTGACAGTAAATCCCTGCACACCTCATCCGCCTATGCACATTTTTTTTTGAAGAAATTGGAGATGTTGTTTTGCTATCTATTTCTATACGGTACAATCATTATTTTTATGTGGTGTATTAATAGATAGATTTTATACTTATTTATACTTATTTACTTTCACACAAGAGTTTATTTTCCAACGTAGCGGGTATCGTTAAATTAAAAATAGTTGGATTCTTGGATTTAATTTGCGTAATTTAGAAATCGTAAAATTCAATATACCTGATTTTCCTGCGAGTGATCTTATTAGGTAGGAAAGGTATCTAATGTTTGCAGTCACTATTTAATTTATTATTTTAATAAAATAATTGTCTACAACGGATGGTAATTTGAGTTTGTTAATTAGTAATTATAATCGACTGAATATAAGAATATAATTGTAAAACAATTCTAATTGGGAACAAATTCTAAAAGAAAACTCCAATGTAAACCTAAGATAATTATTTATATACTATATGGAATAAAATTATAGATAATTCTGTTCTCAAATTAGTCATTAATGAAAACTTCAGAAACTATCCGATCTGGTTCACGCTAGAAATTGAAAAAAAAAGACACTTAGAAAATTAAGATTATTGTCCGATTATTATAAAAGCAAATATTTAGAATTAAGAAAGATAACTAAATCGATTAAAGATAAAGAAAATAAATATATGAAAAAATTGGAAAAATATATAATTTCAGATGTTTTTGGAGGTACATATGAACTAAAAGAGATGATCCGGCACATTTTGGTAATTATAGTTAAAATAGAGAAGAAATAAATGAAGGAAATACTGCAATGGGACAAAACAGGGCTGATGAGTGAGACATCCTCGGCATGGTCTCAGATTGCTAGTTTACCGACAGAATATAAAAAAGTCACAGAGTCCACATTCCAAATACAGACGTATGGAGCAGGGGGATAAAGCCTTCTCCTATGCAGACTAGTCTCTGTAAACGGACGGCTCCAAAACTAAAAAAGGAGCAGGAGTTTTCGGTCAGAAGCCAAGAGTTGACCGCGATCTTCCAAGCAGAAATAAATGCTATAAAATTTGGAGCGAGAAAGTTGATTAATTTTCTTCCCACTAACAAAACTATAAAGCTTTTCGGATAGCCAGACACTCCAGGCAGCCCTCAAGGCCTTGAGCTCCAATCAAGTTGACTCAAAGTCGGTTTGGAATTGAGTATCTCGGTGCCCGGATCAAAGTTACTTTGATCTGAGCTCCGGGACACAGCGGTGTGGAGAGTAATGAAAAAGCCGACGCGTCTAAAAGGGGAATCGAATCAGGGTTCATTGGACCAGAACCATTCCTGGGCATTGCAAAGAGCACCGCCAAAGGAATTATCTCAAAATGGACTGAGGGTGTAACACTCCGAACTGGACAGCTATCCCGGGGCTAACTCATTCAAAGGCGTTTATATACAACCCTTCCATCAACGACTCTGCTCAGATCCGGGAATGGAGTAGGAAATATCTACGCATTCTCACGGGACCGATGACAAGCCATTTTTGTCTAAGTGAGAAGAATCGGTTTGCAACAAACATCGATTCTGCGACGTAAAAAAAGAATCCGTAGAGCTCCGCATTGAATAGAACTAGGTTCCAGATCTTCGGATTCACCCATCTGCCTACCGACTTTAAACAGGTCTCACAAAATTCAACCATGGCCTTCATCAAAAGGATTGGTTTTTTCGGTGAACTATAAGTTAAACATGAGCCACAATAGATCCATATTTTAACCTAATAAAAGTCTTCATACACACCATGTACCTTTCCCATCCTAAACATGATTTTGCGTATGCATCCAAACTTTCAGAGTACTCGATTATACGTCCATACACTCATAAAACAGTTCATTCTATTATAATGTAACACTTATTTAAAAACTGCGAGACTTTCTTACAAACATTGCAACATTAATAGTATGAGAGCCAGCAATCCGAGTAACGTGTTGTATACAAGGCTGAAAATTTATAGATTATAATTTGAATAAGGACTTTTTTTAGGTGAAACAACCTCTGTATAATGTTAAATTGTGCTTGTTTCAGACTTATTAGCGATCATTAGTGAGAAAATGTCCCGGTTCAAAGACTTGTAAAATTGATTTTATTGGACTTAAATGGCATACAGAAAAAATCTACCTTTTGAGCATTATTTAAGAACCATTTAAAGAATGTAATCACCCTGTATATAAAATAAGAAACTGATTGTTAGACAAACCATGAAGGTATTTTCATCTATGACCTTCCTTACTTAATTTTAAGACAAACAGTTCATTTAAACGTAAAGTGCTTTATTTTGTAAACACACCGGGCGTGAACAAGATAAAAAAATGTTTTTCCCAAATAAATAGTAGACAATAATTGTTATTATCAAGTTTTAAGCAAAAAATGTTTTTATAGTTTTATCAGGTAACACGCATGAAGTTTAATTAAAAAAAAAATAATAAATCGGTTTAGGACCTACGTTTATATTATGATTATGATCTTTTTTATTTAAAATTGAGCATGATTAGCACCTTAAAGTTTTCCTACATATTTAACCCCTTTCTATGCGGGAACCGTTTTGAAAATGACTATATTTCAACTTCTTGATTCCCTCAGCAAACCCTCAAACAAGGAGTTCGAATAAAGTCGTTTCCCGCAATGGCACACTATTCATTTTCAAAAATAGTCGGTTCCCACAGTGAAAGGGTTAATGAACTACCTGAACACTATTTATAATGGTACAATAATTATACGATTTATTTTCAGCAGTGTTATGAGTTAATTTTTTTGTGAAATAAAAATGACAATTTGATAAAGATAAAAAAGTGTAAAACGTTTAATATAACTGTCGAAAATAACCTACATGTGGATTATTGGCACTCATTTTGTTATTTGACGTTTCTCGGAACAACGCCAAATCTAATCTTTCATAAAATATATCAACAAGAAAATACTCATAGATAAATTAAATTATTACTCAGCTCATCATGATGTGTCAATGAGGCTTTTAAATAAAGTAAACTTTAAAATATAAATGTGTATTAATGACATACAATGAAAAAATTTTATTGACATCAGAGTGTTAACTAGATAAAATTATACATAGTATTTATAGTACATATAGTACAGAGCTTACACTATCAACACTCCCCCTTAAGCTAATAACATATATATCAACGATAACGTAACGTAACAATAATTCACGGAATATCTAACATCCCCATTTCTGATGTGCATTTTCTGTGCTTTCCGTATGGCAGACCTTTAGTTAGTATGTCAGCCACCATATCGCTACTCCTTAGATACTGTAAAAGAACTTGACCATTAATTACAGCTTCCCTAATAAAATGAAACCTTATTTTAATGTGTTTCGTTCTATTATGAAATACTGGATTTTCTGCAATCTTAATTGCGCTTTGATTATCCATATACAATGTAATCTGCTTAATAGGTCGATTTAAAATTTCAGAAAAAAGTCGTTCTAGGTATATTGCTTCTTTGCACGAATCAGAAGCTGCCATGTATTCTGCTTCGGTCGACGATAACGCAACAGTTCGTTGCTTTCGACTTTCCCATGATATGGGCCCACCTGCCAGTTTAAAAAGGTATCCAGTGTGAGATCGTCTTTCGGATTGCTGATCTCCCCATGAAGCATCTACAAATCCTTCAATAGTCTTGAAATCACATTTTTTGTAGCCAATGCCCAAATTGTTTGTGAATTTTAGGTAACGAAACACACGTTTCACCAAATTCCAATGGTACATTGTGTATCCACAGTTAAACTGACTCAAGTAATTTACGGGATAAGCAATGTCAGGTTCACTGATAAATACATAAGGCATTCGATTGCATTCTAATAAGGTACAGCCAAATGTTTATTTTCATCAGAGGCTGCAACCTTTAAATTAGGTTCAATAGGAGTGGAGATACCATTTATATCAGAGAAACCAAATTTATTCAGAATATCCAGTATGTAATTTTTCTGACTTAAATAAACCATATTATTTAATTTATCCCTAATAAGCTCAATTCCAAGTACTTCTTGGGCTTCACCTAAATCTTTAATTAAAAAATTATTCTTTAAGAATTCGAAAAGTGCATTCTTTTTATTAATATTATTGTAAAAAATATAAAAATCATCAACATATAATACTATTATAATAATTAAGTTTGCTTGCTACTTTGAAAAAAGACAGGATTCATATTTGGATTTTTGGTAACCATTGTCTACAAGAACTTTGGTAACTTTTTTATTCCAGGCCCTTGATGATTGCTTAAGGCCATAGACAGCCTTTTTTAATAAACAAACTTTGAATTCTTGACCTTTTTCTATGAATAATTCTGGTTGTTCCATGAATACTTGTTCCTCCAATTCACCATGGAGAAAAGCAGTTGTTACATCGAAGTGTTCAATAGACAAATCAAGTTGAACTGAAAGAGCAATCATCATTCTCAAAGTTAAAATTCGGGCAACTGGTGAAAACGTTTCAAAATAATCTACGCCTTATAACGCATATTATTTTTAGTGTCTTTTAAGCTTAAAAATCCAATTGTTGGACACAACTTTTATATCCTTAGGTCTTTCAACCAATGTCCATACCTCATTTTTAAGAAAAGAGTTATATTCTACTTTCATTGCCTCAATCCATTTGTCTTTATCAGAACTAGTGATTGCTTCTTGTACGGTCGGTTGTTCTATGACTGCACAACAAAATGAAAGTTGAAAAGATATATCTGATTCAATTAGATAATCTTTCATCCAAACAGGCGGTCGACGAACACGCCCGGAAGAAGATGAGGGTAAAGCTTCATCATGAAGTTCTTCAACTTCAGAAGTATCAACACAACTAACAGAACTGATAGATGGAGATAATGCATGAGGTTGGTTACTTGCGATGGATTCAGTTTGATTTTCCATCAAATTGTTAACCATGGAAGGATAATATAAAAAATTGTTATCATCTTTATTTGAAGAATTTTTTAAATCGGGAACATATTTACTGAACATGACATTTTTTATTTCATATGTTCTAAAACCAACTTTAAAAAACAAGAAAAACAAAACGTTTATTAGTTGCTGTCGAAATTATAATTTTAAAATTATGTGTTAATTTTGGTGCGCAGTATATATACAATTCTGCCAAATTTAAAAAAATGTATTTCAAATATATTTATTATTTATATTAATTGCAAAATTGATGCGACACTGGTTATAGTGTCCGCAGCATTTCCCCTCTTAACCCAAACAAACTATGAAATATACCGTCGGCTTACTGCCAAAACAAGAAGTACATTTTTACCATTTTTACGTTAACATGTAGGCTTGTTTTTGGCAATAATTCATTTTGCTCAAAACTGTACGTCTAAAACAAGTTAAGTGCACATTTAACGAAAAGTAAGAATTTCATAATGCAAAAAGGGAATTAATTCTTCTGGAAAAACAGGTTAAGTGTTATTTAACTTATTTTGGCTACTGAAGTTTAGAAGATTGTTAGAATACCTATGCGTATATATAAAACAGATAAGTGTCACTTATCTTTTTTTTCCTGAATTCCTAATTTCAGCCAAAAATTGTTCTACTAGTTTATACATTTGTTATTATTATTTTTTTATTTGTGGTAATAATTATGTTTATAGTACCACAATCTATGTTATTTTACCACTAATAAATGTTTTCTTTCATGAAGTTGTTTTAGTGTAGGTTAAAACTTTTAAACTTAATTTACTCAAAACTAACAAAATGTAACTTATCTTGTTTTGGCAGTAAGCCGAGGATATATGCTAGAAGCATTCAACGCGTTTAGATTTTCATTGACTATAATGACATTAGCAATACCGAACTGTCAGTATTGGAGTTTTTCAACACCAACTTAAAAATATAATGAACTTAGAATAAAGTAGGTAGGTATTAATAGAGTTTGTAGTTGGTTGCTGTTGGTAGTTCTTTTTTAATGAATGTAAAAGTCCCAATAGAAATTGTCAAAAACTTATTCAATCGATAATAAATTACAGCTGGTTAAATTCTAATTACTAATTAACGAACAAAGTGGATTTTCTGGTGTCAAGTTAAAATTAAATTATTTTCTGAATTATATTTTTGTATTTGGGGAACTTTTGAATGGTGATATGAAATATAGGGTGGTAAAAAAATGATTAAATTGTGCAACTGGGTTTTGACTCACCATGTATAGATTTGTTGCGAATTTAAAAAAAAGTAGTGTGGCAGTACAAAATTTGACTAAGATTAAAAAAACACCACAAAAAAATTGGTTTTCAATTATTTCTATATCATCTGAAATACCCTGAGTAATTGTGCCGAAGAAGGCAGCAGAGCACCTAAAAAATTTTGAGTTGAAACCTATGCTATATATAAATATAAAAATTTTTGAAAAAATTAGTAGCTTCGAACGAATCCAGTAGAGCATCTCAGTTTTTCAAAGCTATTTTTCAAAAAACAACTACACCACATTTTATGGCTATTTTAAGGCTCTTAAAATATTATAACACTTTACTAAAATATTGCTATTTTTAAATAATACAGGGTGCTTTGTTGGAACAAAGTCAGCAGAGTGCCTCGGTTTATTGTTTTTATGCCACATTTTTAAGCTATTTTTAGGCTCTTAAGATATTATAACATTTTTCAAAAATAATCTAAATAAGTTGTTTTTAGATAAAAAAATTAATAATCCGAGGGCTCTGCTGACTTTGTCCTAACAAAGCACCCTGTAATATTTGAAAATAGCAACTTGTTTAGAAAAGTTTTATATTTCAAGAGCCTAAACTAAAAATAACCTAAAAATGTGGTAAGGTTGTATAAAAAAAATTAAAAAACCGCGGTTCTTCGCTGGATTTGTTCGGAGATTGCAAAGCACCCTAAATTTTTTTCGAAAAGTTTTATAACATTTTAAGATCCTAAAAATATAATGTTGTTTTTGATAAAAAACTTTAAAAAACTGATATCCTCTGTTGACTTCGTTCGAAGCTAGCAGAGCACCTTGATTTTTGTAAAAAACGAGGACCATAAAATTTTTGAATTGGCTATAAAAATAGCCTTAAAATAGCCTAAAAATATGGCATAGGTTTGTCAAAATTCCGTAGGTGCTCTGCTGCCGTCTTTGCTATTGTGTAATTCCATACCATTTGGTCTTGTTATAATAGGTATAATCAAAAATAATTTTTAAATATAAAGATTTTTTAATATCTGTAATAGTTGCACATATGGTTGACCCTGAATCTAAATTTTTTATTGTAAAATAACTATTAAATAAGTTTCCTAATTTTGACATATAAAAGTGATATTTTTTGTAATCGCAGCAAGTGTCAAACACGTTATATAAATAGCTATTAAAATTGCATTGTTTACGTTTGGACATCTAATGATAATTTAATTATTTTTAAAATTTATTTATTAAAAATGATGGATATGTTTATAATTTTGGTTAAGAATCATCGTACCTCTGTAATCTTAGAATGAGCCTTTTATTTTTATTAACATGTTATCCATACTTATCAAGTTTACGAGCAAAATGACGAGTAGGTATTTGAATAGATAAATTTTGTCAACATAACGTAGATAGGGGGTATCTTGAGTCATTAATTTGCTAAATTAATATGACGAAAGAGTAAAACTCAAAATCAATAACACCAATCTATTTATTAAAACAAAGGTGCGACTTACTTTCGGGCTATAAGACCATCTTCAGGCCTGCAATACAAAATAGTACCTATATAACAAAGTAAAAGTTGTCAATACTTGCAATGAAAAAGTTTTTTTATAATAAAATAAAATTAAAAAACTTTTTCATTGTAAGTATTGAAACTTTTACTTTGTTTCTTTACTATGTAGATATTATTTTGTATTGTAGGCCTGAAGATGGCCTTATAGGTCAAAAATAGCCGCACCTTTTTTTCTTTGTTTAAATAAATTGGTACATTTCGTCAAGAAAACTACTTTACATATTTACAGATAATGGCAATAGCACGCTCAAAATTCTAAAATGTTTTTCGTATATTCTTAGACACGAAAAAAAAATGTTTCTATACGATCGCTATCCAAAGTAGGCTTCTGCGCTTCGAAATCCAACTGCAGAGTTGACGTTTTCTGCGAACTGACCTAGGGGTCTATTCTGTAACAATTCCTTTATATTTAACGGCCTTTAAAAATATTGGCGGCCTTTAAAATATTTTCATATTCGTTAATTTACTTCTGTCATTACTTAAACAGATTTCTTTAAGATAGTTCTTTAATGTATTTTAAAGATCCGTTTAAATAATGACAGAAGTAAAGAAGAAAATATTTTTAAAGGCCGTTAAATATAAAGGAATTGTTACAGAATAGACCCCATTAAGTGGCAACTTTGTTGCTAGCTTAATTTAAATTAAGTTATTTGTATGTAGTTACATGCTTTTTGTTATATTATCCAAGTCAACATGGACTTAAAATAGCAACTGCATTTTTTATGATTAACGTAGGTATAGGCAACACATTATACACTACTTACGACAAATTTTCAGTTTTTATATCTATTTCAAAAAAAAGTGTGATCGTAGAAAAAATATTGTGTGCATTTTGAGCGAAAAGTCTGGTAGCCGCTTTCGACGCCCTCCGCTACGCGTCGTGCGGGCCACTTTCTGTCTCAAAGTACCACGTTTCGCTCTTAATACACAAATAGCTTTAAAAAACAATTTTCTATTTTTTATTCGAATGAAATGTATGCAATACTTCATTGGATCCCATTATATTGTTTTAAAACCAATTTGGATCATATATAGCACTATTAAACTAGATTAGATTAGATTAGGAGTTGGACGTTATTTGTCCTTGTCCACCGCGACCTTTTCAGATCTATTGTGGGACTCCGTTTGTTTTAGAGTATGTTGTCTAGCCTGGTCTTTTTTATTAGACTTAGTAGCTTTGACAGTGGCTCCTGCATGTAGTTGCATGCAATTGGCTTTTCTTCGCCCAATGTTAGAAACCTCATTCCAGCCAGGCCTTCACATTGGCACAGGACGTGGAATGATGTTTCCTCTTCTTCTTCACAGAAACTGCACAAAGTTGCTTCTTCTGCTGGATTTATCACACTCATGTGCCTTTTGAGGCGACAGTGTCCAGTAAGAAGGCCTACTGTTATCCTAACGATTTGACGCTTTTGATCCAGTAGGTCTTTCGTGAACTTGGCCGATGGTTCCTTGATGAACTGTTTGGCCTCTCTCAGCCTTGGATAGTTGTTCCACCATTTCTGAGACTGTTTTTGCATCCATTGTTTAATGGATGCCTTGCACAATGCCAACTCCACAGAAGGGTTCGGGGCCTGTCATGGCCTTATCTGAGCCTTCTCGGGCTAATTTATCGGCCTTTTCGTTGCCCTGATATCCTTCATGGCCTGGAACCCAGGCTAAGGTCACCTTATTTTGACTACTTAGCTCTGTCAGGTCTTCTAGACAGTCTTTCACCAGTCGTGATTTGATTTCTGGTGAGAGAATTGCCTTTAGAGCTGCTTGGCTATCAGCGCATTTAGCAATAGTTTTGCCTTATACTTGCTGATTTAATATTTCTCTTGCACAGTGTTGTATGGCCTGGAACACTGTTGCATATTTTCCTAAACTGGGTCCATAAATTCCAGCACCGGCTCCTTCCTTGGTTTTTGAACCGTCTGTGTACCAGACGAGTTCAGTCTGTACGGGAGGTCCCTGTTTCCAGGATTCTCGGGCTAGTATTTGAATTTGAAAGTTTCTTTTAAATTTGTATGTGGTTATGGCTGTATCAGTAGGCATAGCTAGAATATTATCCCTTTTTACTTGCTGATATAGCCTTGTGTGGTCAGCGCTATGTAGTTGGCTTATTGGGTTTTGTACCTGCATTAGCCTGTGAATAGCTGACCTGGTTTCTCCTTGTATGAAGATGTGCAGTGGCGTTAGATTTAATAATACCTCCATTGCTGCGGTCGGCGTAGTGCGCATGGCCCCAATAGCACTTAGACAGGCTGAATGCTAGTGAGTTGGCCTATTGCACTTGCCTGCGCAGTTTTGGTTACCCACGCCACTGCGCCATAGGTTATCATGGGTCTTATTACCCTTATGTATAACCATATGGTCATTTTGGGGTTTATACCCCAGTTTTTCCCACATATTCTTCTACAGCTTACGTGAGCTATTGTAGCTTTATGTGTGAGTTTTTTGAGATGTTGATTCCACGTCAGCCTTTGGTCAAATATGACTCCGAGGTATTTGGCTTCTGTGACGAATGGGATAACTATGTTGTTTAGTACTAGTGTAAGTACTAAGTTTAGTACTAAGTGTAAGTACCCGTTTTTTGTGAATGGTACAACTGTTGTTTTTTGTGCGTTAATGGATAACTGTTCCTTTTTGCACCAGTTGTTCACTATGTTTAGAGCTGTTTGAGATCGCTCCGAAACTGTACCTGCAAATCGCCCCCTGACGATAATTGCTAGGTCGTCTGCGTATTCTAGCCACTGGTAGCCTTCTTTGGACAATATTTTGAGTAAGTCGTCAACAAGAACTGACCACAGCATTGGAGATAATATTTCTCCGTGTAACTTTTGCCTGTATGGTTGCCTTTCCTAGAGTGGATAAAATAATCCTGTTCTCTAGACAGGCAGTGATCCATTGGCATATTGTTACTGGGACGTTTCTCTCTTCTAGAGCCTTGGTTAATGACCTGGTTGAGGCATTGTTGAAAGCTCCTTCAATATCTAAGAAAGTGGTGGCTATTGCGATTTCTTTGTCATCTATTGACTTTGAAAGCAGCCTGTTTAGATCGTCCAGCGCTAGGTCAGTTGACTTTACTGGCTGGTATGCATATATAACGCTGTCAGAACATGAACTGATTCTCATATAACAAGTGGTATCGGGACTACCGATATCAAAAGTTGTATTCAGTAGATAATATCGCAAATTAATAAAATATGACAGCTCAATAATTTACAGTTACAGTACAAAAGCAATGAGAAAACATTAAAAGCTTTTGTATTAAATTAATATACTATACATGATTATCAGTTTATGATTATCGATTATTATTAATCAACTAAAAGTATAGAAAAATATTACATCGTAGGTGATATTATCAACGTTGTAGTACTCCAAGTTACAAGCTCAGGTAGTGAATTGTTAAAGTACGAGTTAGATGTCAAGAACGTGTACTTTATTAATCACTTCCTAGACATTATTTTATTTCTGACACATAAATTCGTTATTTGTCATTAGGTAGTCTAAGTAGTCATTAGGTTAAAAAAAAATTAGTTGTCCAAGTTAAAAAAAAATCCTAAATGTGGACAAATAATATTAATTTTTTTACCGCCTTTTAGAGGTTGGATAATTGTTTATACGAGTTTTTAAACACCAGAAATGGTAATGGTTGGCTGCTCTACAGTGGCTCCAACCAAGAGTGAAGGTAGATTAGGTGATGTTGTGTAAGGCAAAACCAAAGCAAATGAGGAAATGGCACTCTCTTAAGCATTATTTTTAAGCTCCTTCAACGCAAGAAGTAAAACGAAGAAATATGCCTCACTTCACTTGTTTTTGGTTCACTAGATAGTCAAATCGAAAGCGGCTATAGATTCGGATATCTAAATACAAATGTCACGGTTTACTTACTTCCTCAACCAGAAAACAGATATATAACTACAGAGTGTTTAAAACAAATTGTCTTATTTCAAACAATGTAACCAATTTTTTAAATTGTACCGTTGTTGTCAAATATGCCTCTCTTATTTGGCAACCTTTCTTTATTTTTAATTGTTTGAAGTGATTTTTCAGGAATACTTTTATGGTACCCAATCTTTTCTGAAAGCTGGGCGGCTGACGGTTTCTGTTATATATTATTATATAAAAAATAGGTTATTAGGTTTCAAATTAATGAACTTAAATTTCCAATGTTATTTATCAACCGTATCGGTGTAACGTACTGTAAATGTAAAAGCGGATTTGTGTGTATTGGACGCAACAGACGCATCGGACGGAACGTATTTTCTTTATAAACATCGCATATTGATTGAAATCGGTTTTTTGTGCGAAATACGACGGCAAAC
Organism: Psylliodes chrysocephalus; assembly: GCA_927349885.1. Classification (NCBI taxonomy): domain Eukaryota; kingdom Metazoa; phylum Arthropoda; class Insecta; order Coleoptera; family Chrysomelidae; genus Psylliodes; species Psylliodes chrysocephalus. Next base: position 11,440,983 of record OV651826.1, on the reverse strand, counting down.
TAACTGCAATTTATCTGTTTTCTGTTAATGTTTGAAATAAGCAATTGCATGTGCATTTGAAGATAAGAATGCATAGAGAAAAAAAGAATAAACAAGTGCTGTTTACATAATTTAAATTTGAAGAGGCAACTCTATGGAAAATTTCGTACTTTCTTTGGCGATTTAATACGGAACCAGGATACCGCATGAACAAATGTTACATTCGTTTTTTTTTGGCTAGAATACAAAGAAGTTAATACTGAGGCGACCCTACCCGTCAGCATTTTAATTATACGGTTTTTGAGGCTTTTTATAACTTAAGGCCTGTATTGCACTGGGCCAATTAACTAGCTACTAGCCAGCTAGATCAATGATTGTCAGTAAGCTTGCTCAGTTAATAACCTGCAGATTTTCGACAAGTTGAGAGGCAGGTTCTATATGCCCCTGGAAGATGCTCAATATGCCGGGACGAATTTTTATCTATTCGTTACGTTTGATACGAATCAGGCCGGATTAGTTCATTCAAATTACTTAATGGAAAATATTGTTCTCCAAACACGTATGTTCGATGTGTCCGTCGGACTCGTACAAATGAAAGCTTACCTTAGGGATACAACTATACATATACCAAAACATTATAGATTTATAAATCGGTAAAATAGATTTATTATTCAGAGTGTTACAAGCTAGAAAAATTGAATATTCTGAATTCTAAGTCGATAAAATAAAAAAATATATTAAAATAGACGACCGAGGTCGCTTTCAATTGGAAGGTAAATAGATCATAAATTAAAAGCGATTGACACCACATTTCCAGTCCCGATTTTAACTCGAAAAAATTGTTGGTCACCTTATAACATAGACAACTACTTCCAGGCCTATATGCTCAACAGGACATTGGATTACAGTGTTATAAAACGTGTTCGCGACCGTGTTATATATAACAAACTCGTTTTAACACGTATTATAATATAACACTGTGACAGGGTTGCCAATCTGTGAGTAATTCCTCACATTTGTGAGTAATTTACTAGTCTGTAAGTAATTTTGTGAGTAAAGGGCAATTGTGAGTAATATGTGAGTAATCGGGAAGTCAGCGTGGGTATATTCATGGAAGTTAGGCAAAATCCTGATCAGATAATTTATTAAAACCGTGTTCTCTTTAAAATTTTAATATAAGCCTTATTTTACCCCCCTAGCACTTTTAGCAGTCATTACAATTTTATAGTTTTAAAATTGCAACGTCCTCTATTGCTTGGCCAATGTAATAGAGTAAAAGTAATTTTGATATTTTACAACACTAGGTGTCGTGTCGATAGTGATAGTCCCATTCGTCGATTAATATCTTTTTTTGTTCATTTTAAAAGTATATTTTTTTATTAGTAGATTTTTTAAGTATTAGAATTAATGATTTATTATGATTTGGCCCGTTAATAAAGAAGCTACTCTGATTCTCCAAACCTTTTTATCTGTTTTTTGTTCAGCTGATGACAAAGATGTTTTATATACAGGGTGATTCATAACTATATATGGCGATAGGGCCAAATATACCTTAATAAAATATTGCCGTGGAATAAGATACGGGGTGTTCTAAAAATGTACCTTTTAATGTTTGGCAACATTGCACAGTAGTAAAATAAATTCAAACCAAAGTGCAAGAGTACGAAATATACGATTTATATATAAAAAAAAACTAGTAATATTGATATTTTGAAGTTGTGAGTAATTGTGAGTAATCCGGAAAAGTTTTTGAGAGTAAATCGGTAAAGACCGGTTGGCAACCCTGCACTGTGATCCAATGTTCTGTTGAGTATATAACCCTGGAAGTAGTTGTTTGTGTTATAAGGCGGCCGGACATTTTCGCAATCGTGATTGGAAGTGTGGTATTAATCGCCTTTAAGTTTAAAAAAAAATAATTTGATTGCCCTTCTACACTTTCATATTTTTTCGTCCTAGCTCAACCAATTTTTGTTGAGGACGCTAACGACTAAAGTTTCTGTTTTCGATCATGTCTTCTGTCGGAAAATGAATAAATTTTATTTTTAGATGTCAGTTTATTGCGAGTATGAAGTCATTAAAACAATTTTAGCAAATCTCTCATAGTCCTGTAATTTACGGTTTATTTACTCTTTTTGCTCTTGCGGTATTTAATACTATTTATAACATCCTGTATATTATAGAAACGCGACGTTGTTTTCATTTTTGTTTTATAACAACTCTAATAGTGAATGTGCTATATGGTGAATACGTTATCGTTATCGTGTGTTGAGATAAGCTATAATCATTTCCTTCTACATATTAAAAAGAATTTAAATGTAGATATTTCAATATGCAAAGGTAATACCTCGATAATAACAATTCCATAATAAAAAGATAATCTTACCGCATCCCGGATTATTAAAAAAGTAGAAAATGATTTCGATTCCGATGTGTTCCCTAAAGTAGATCAACTATTCAGTGAATAGTAAAGTTTAAAGTACAGTCAAAAATTATTTTTCTATAGTAAAGACTACACTTTTTAATTTTGGAATAAAAGACAGTTTATATTGAAGTACAGTTGATGACACTGAAATGTGAAAGCCAAAATTTAATGATGTGATTTAGACTTTGCTTCATAGCCGTGCGTCGCATTTAAATTGACACCTCTTGAAAATTATTGTCAAAATAATTTTTTTAAAATGCCGCATCATTTAACTGAGTCTCAAAAGTCGAGAGCTATAGTAAAATTAGAAGAAAATTGGTCTTTAAGTAAAGTGGCTGTGGAGTTAAAAGTCAATAAAAGTTGCAAGAAGAACAAATATTGCGAAAACCTTTCAGAGAAGGTGTAGGGAAGGTCTGTAATGAAAATGAAACCAATGCTCTCGTAGAATATATTCGTCAAAATCCCTTTAGAACCGCTGTGAAAGCATGAGATGAAATATTATTCCCAGGATCTCTCATAACAGCTCAAATGCGTTTAAAACCAGCGCTGGGCTGATGCCCGCAAAGTTTTTTAATTGCAGAAAATAAGCTTACGAGAGTCCAGTTTGCAAATTAATTTTTAATTCACTGGGAGCAATTTTGGATTAACGTAGTCTCCGATGAAAAGACGTTCTTAGACATCTTACGTCTTACTCAAAATAATGTTATAATCCTTTTGCTATAGCCTATGATTTTCTCTTGTAATAAATGGTTTTTGTACGTACCCAGCAAACACTGATATGGCGGAAACTTGTCGGCCGATGATTGAATTTATGGTACAAAAATACGACAATTAATATAATAAGCAGTTTAGTTTAATGTTTAGAGCCATATTTACAATCATTTGTACTTTTTTACTTCATATAGAAAATATTTACTATAATTATAAGAAAAGGTAAGTAAAATATGCAAAACGTAATTGCGAAGTCTAATAGGACGTAATTATCTACCTACCCACATTTACTAAAAATATTTATTTTGTAGATACTCTTAGCAGGACAAACTTTTATGTTCCATTTAGGTTTTGTAGTTATAATTTTTTTTTTTAATTATAGGTGGGACACCTCAGAGGACAGAGGAATTTGGTACATTAACTAAAAACAATTTTGAAAAATGGTTTTCGATCGATAGGTACCAGTGAGAACCCTATTAAAAAGCAAAAATAGCCTGTTCTTATTTCAAGATTATTAATTTCTTCAATGAAACTATCCTATAATTCAACCAAAATCAATATATTTATTAAAATAACCAAAAAAGGTTGACAGCTGTGTGCACGTAGTTTAGATTCAAAAGGAAAAACTTGTATTTCGTGCAAAACTTTTTTATTAATCAATGCAAAGCGCTTTCGGCTTATTTGCCATCATCAGTGCTCATCTACAAAAATTGTGGATGTAAACTTACAATTTAAAAAGATTTTAAAAAATATATTATAAAATCTGAATTAGACTTTTAAGTCAAAAGTTAAAATAGTATATATACAATTGTTTGAACAAATTAAAAATTACAAGAAACAAAGTGACAAAAAACTGGTATTGGGAATAGTGAGTGTGGGATAAGCCCTTACAAATCAAATCTGATCTCCAGAAGCAAGTTAGCTTGTGTGGAATTAAGGAATCATGCCACCCTCACTATTCACAAAATTGAAAAAAGGTTAACAAATTAGTTAAAATTTAAAGAAATTTACAATTAGAGGGTGACTGTGGAAGATATATTGAAATTTGAATCTAGAATACAATATTTGATATGAAGAAAGTAAAACGCAGAAGGACTGAAGGTTTTTTTTTTATATATTTTATATACATTATAATTATGAAAAAGTCTACCTACTGTCCACAACGTATCCAACAAGTTCCTGGTCATCCTCACTCCCAAAATTATATATTTCGGGATATTTACAACTTGCTAAATCATAATTTTATTAATATTAATATTTTCAAATTTAAATTTCTCTCTTCATTTTGGTTCAAGTTGTTTAACCGTTTCCACATGACAGTGGTGACAAGCGACACTTGAAGACTTTGACTTGTCAAATGTCAACAGAAGGAGGTGCGTTCACCTCAGTGTGGAACATGTTTCTTGTAATTTTTAATTTGTTCAAACAATTGTATATATACTATTTTAACTTTTGACTTAAAAGTCTAATTCAGATTTTATAATATATTTTTTAAAATCTTTTTAAATTGTAAGTTTACATCCACAATTTTTGTAGATGAGCACTGATGATGGCAAATAAGCCGAAAGCGCTTTGCATTGATTAATAAAAAAGTTTTGCACGAAATACAAGTTTTTCCTTTTCAATATATTTATGTCTAAGCCAATATTACCATTTCTTGGAACAGTTCATATTATTATTGTAACAAATTTAGTTATATTGGATTTAAGACAAAGGTATTATTGAATATAAATAAAGTATATTTAAAAAAGTGCCAGATTGTTTCATTTAAGATGTACATAATACTGCAATTGAGCAATAGATACTCTTCAGTTAATTAGAGGTATTTTATTTAGGGCAAGTTGATTTTAATTTTGAAGCAAGGCTTATTAGCTATTGTTGAACAAGTATTACTAGAATTTCAAATCGAAAGTTTTACTTGCGGATATACAAACAACAAAGCATTGAAATAAGACCATTCATCTTGAATATAGTACACCTTTTTTCTGTGCAGGTTGTGATAAATTTAATGGTAAATTATTATTTTTGCTAATAAAACTAATATTTTATGGAAACTCTTAAAACAATGTACAATCTTATTTATGTTTTAGAATTACCTCTCAAAGTGAACAAGTGCAGAGTCAAATAGATAACCTTAAATATTTAGTACTTTTGTCACAAGTCACAACAAAGTGCCAATGTGGAATGTGGAACCATTCAATGGATACAAAACGCTAGACGATCTAGAATACAGAGAGTCTAGAACTTTCTTCATACAATAAAGAAACATTCAAATCCTTATTAAGTATTAATTTACATTCCGTTTTTTCTCGTTTTTTACCTTTTTTTTAAATTATTCTGAAGTTGTTAAAATAACTTACTGTTTCCAATTTTTAGTATTTGACATAAAGTATCACTTTTCGCTCTTAATGCACAAATAGCTATTGTAATTTTATATTCTTTCAATTTATTATTGCATATTTAATGTATACGAGACCAGTTTAACAATACTGCACTAATAAAAATAATATATTTTTATTCTCAATATTCTCCCCTCTCTGTAACACCACTGGCTAAAGCCAGACTTACAGGAATTAATTTCAGTAAAAAATTCCATGGCAACCAGACATCGTTCCCATTATTTGGTTGCGCCGACTGTACGTGTTATTTATATTTTAAAAATAATATCTGGTAAATGGCAGCCCTTTAATAACGCGTTGAAATTCGTTCTTCAGATCTGCAACTGTTGTTAGTCTATTAGCCTATATGAGGGATTTCAAAAGCCCTAGAGAAAGAAATTATAAGGCCTTAAATCGCATGATCTTGCTCTCCAGTTTTGTTTTGTAGTACTTTTCCCATTAATATATTTTAGCTAGAAGTAAGGTAATTCCCATCAAATTCTTTCAGTGACTCTGTGTCGGAAAATCCCTAATTATCTTTACCTAATAGTTAAAAAGCGTATGATTATCGTATGATTCATAATATCATACCTTTTTTGCATTTAGATATGTAATTTACATGGTAACTTAATTTTTGTAAAATATGTAAATATATAATAATTATTATTACTCAATATAAGTATTACCAGACTGTTTACACTCTTGTTATCAATATTTCGATGACGTAGGTTTTACGAACGACAAAAAAAACAAGGGGCAATTCAAATCGTGCATTTTTATTGGGACATACTTTATTTTGTTACAACCTCTATATCGAACGAATTGAAATAATAGTATTTTGTGCAACAAGAGTGGATATGATGGCCATATCGCACGAAGACGAAATTTGAGCTCAATCGTCTGAATGCGATGTGGACAATCCACTCGAGTTGTACAGTATATTTTTTCTACGACCCACTAACGAATATTTACAAATAAAAAAATATTTTAGGTTATTAAGAAAAAATAACTAATTTTAAAATAATTTATCTTTTAATTATTTTTATATTTGATTTTTCTTCATCCGAGAATCGAGCTCGAGTCTACTTTGTGGAAGGCAGAAACGCTGACCACATGACCACCTACTCTTTTATTTTTTTGCTTTAATACTCGTAATTAAATTGACATCATATAGTTTTATTTAAACAAACTATAATAATAGACGAAGTAATAGCAGAAATGCTATTATGTATCGATTCTACACAAGAATAACCCATTTTAATATATGTTTAATCTCAATAACTAGAAAATTTACTGACAATTAGTTTGACAGAATTGTCAATTATTTAAAATTTTAAAAATAATAGCAGTCGGTTGATCGAAATATGAACGGTGATTGGTTGATTTAATTTTTTTGCAATGTTCTCACTACCTAGAATATGAAATATATTCGTTCAGTTGAAGGCAATAGTATACTTTTTCGTTTGTAATCTGTGCGTAGATAAGCTAATATACTCGTACATGTGGGTGTAGAAAACAAAAATAAATTGCCTTTTACAATATTGTCAGTAAGCTATAAAGAAGGTACTCAAAATTCCCCAATTATCGCTTTAAAACCAGCCCAACTAAATTTCTTTAATGACAACCCTATATATTTTTAAATGAAGTAGTAGTTTGTATAACAAGAGTTAATATAATGACAAATCGTTTGAGTGCGATAGGGACACTCCACTTGAGTTGTACAGTAAGTATATTTTTTTACGACTCACTAAAGAAAATTTACAGAATTTTATTTTAAAAATAATGTTTTTTTTATTATTATTGGTTTATAAAATGTCAAATCATTACTAGACGTCAGTTTTATATCTCACTCCAATACCAGATACAAAATTGAATCTTTTGCTATACCTAAATAAAAAAAAACTTTTAGGTTCAAAGTTGTACAATGAATTTTACATAGAGAATTAAAGTCAATTAATTGCATCAAATTATTTTAAAAAAATAATTAGTGGCTGCTAGGAATCGAACTACAACGATTAAAACAATTTCTTAACTTAGACATCGCTTGTACAGTCTGAATAGCAAATAAATAAAAAAAAAATTAAAAATAAAATAGATAACAATACATTAAAAATATAATTATCCTTTTAGACGAAAAAAGTTTTTAATATTAAAATTATATTTATATTCTAATCTAATACTTTTATTTTAAAATATTTTAACTACTCTATTATTATATATTAAGTTTCCTGAATGTTATCTATATTTTTCTCATGTTTATCTATTATTGTTTTTATTTTATACCTAGATTGTCAGTTTATTTAGAAAAAAAAAAAAAAAACACCAACGCTCAGGTGCTGTTTTTTTTTGTTTACTTTCATTATTTACTAAATTAAATATATGCTTTCTAATTTTCAACATTTTTATTGTATCTGTTTTATTGTATTTATTTGAGTAAGAGCTGATTCCACCGTTGTATTAAACGGAGATTAAAATGACAATGTTTAATACAACGGTGGAATCGGTCCTAAATAAATTATACTTATATACACATTTTTTAATAATATTGAAGTTTATTTATAAATTTCAAATTATATTTATTCGTTTTATTTCTTGTTTATTGTATTAATATTTAATAAATATATTTTGAGAAAAAATATATCTATACGTTGGAAACATATGGAAAACTTTATTATCAGTTTTAGGAAAAACTTAATATTCTTAATGCTTTGTTCATACTGTATTCTAGCAAGATATTTCATCAATGAATAAAAAATTAACGTTTTTTAAGAAATAAAAACAAAATTTCGATGTTCCTTTTTATTTTATTTTTTTTTTCAATACGCCCATGTGGGCTCCACAGGAGATAGAGCAGATTTACCTGTGAACAATTAGAATAAAGCTAAAAATTGTTATGTTGGTCCCAAAGTCAATTGCACCCGGTGTATCTGGCGTGCATGTTTTAGGGGTGTTTTTGAAAAAAAAAACATTCGATTTTTTGAGAACGCTGCGCAAGCGTCTAGTCTAAAATGAAAAAATCTTGTAACATTCTTCATCTAGAGGATATTTGTGACAAAAAACCTTTCGAGAGTACTACCCTAGTATTTATAGTTTACCCTTTAGAGCGCCCTGAAGAGAGGCATGTCTTGTCATTGACGGCCACACGGCCCCATGTTTTACACTAGTTTTAATTTCGTCGATTTTAAATTTTTCAAAAAGCCAATTATACCTGATTAATTACACTTTACAATAGTTTTTGTTCGAGTCGATAGCTTGACAATCAAGGGAAAGGCGAGCGCTCAAAATCGGGTGATTTTTATAACTTTCATCAAAGTTACCCCTATTTTCTCACATAATTTCTCTTGAAAACCGATTAAAAAAATATTCTTCGACAATCAACAGAAATTTAGTCTAGTTCATGTTCCTCAAGGGTGTTTTTTTAATGCAAATACTGTAGGACAGGGACGGAATTAAACGCGCGCGGTCTTGGGTCAAGAAATTCGGAAAAATGGAAAGTTGTAGAGTGCTGAAATTTTACAGATATATTAAAATAAATGCTCTGATGAATACTCGTGTATTCGAATTTTCAGTCTACCAATTTACGCAACGTTCTCAAAAAATCGTTTTTTTGCAACCCTAAAAAATGCAACTCAGATAGCCTTGGAAGCAATTGAAAGGGGATAACAATTTGTAGCTTTATTCTAATTTTTTTACAGGTAACCCTTGTCCTGAACGCTTCACAGCTTGGGATAGTGCCGAAGCTTATATGGTTTTTCTTATCCAGTTTAATATTAAGGGGAGTGATTCAGGGGAAATATGCCAAAGTAGACTTCACTTGCTACTTCAAAGGGACACTGCAGGTAGATCGGGGGTAAAGGTCGGCAAATTCACAGCGCGGCAGCCGTCTCAACGGCCGAGGCAAAAACCGCTGCGTGTGTTATCATCGCTCTAAGTAAGGCCTAAAATTATTTATTTATTCATACTTTTCCTAAATTTTTTATGATATTGTTTTATATTTTTTACTTATTTGAACTTTATAGATATACTAATAAATATTTTGCTCACTGAGTAACAATGATAAAAATACATGTAAATCGATAGCAAGGTAAGGTGTGCTGAATTACTCACCTCGATCCTCCATATTTCAAGGCCGGCTTGCTGACCGGCGTTTTCAAATGCAGGATCCATCACTTTACCGGTTTTGGGGTTTATTCTCTTTGCACCTTGAAATGCCGGTCCAACTCTACGGTTTGTTGTCGCGCACTCTGAAACGTCTAGATAAACTAGCAAAAGTAGGCCGAGACACACAAACAAGCGATTTTGTTGTTCTCGCCAAACCATCCTACCCATTTCCAACATTTCGAGCATGCGTCAAAAACTGTAACAAAACAAATATAGATAATTATGATTCTTTAATGATGGCTATGATAACAACAATAATAATTATTACTCATAGGTAGTACCTATAGTTTCGTTCAGAGATAATTTTTACTTTTTTACAAGTTAAAAACTAAAAGGATCCAGTAATACGGCACCCTGCAGGCAGGTCCAGGATCGGACTTTGATGTTACGAGTTACGATTTAGTTTCTAATTATGTTTGGAAATATCTCAAGAAGAAAGAAAGTATTATGGCGCAAATATTACATTAAATATTAAAAATCACAGAAGATTAATGCGTTTTCTCAAGATGTTTGTATCCTCTCATTGAATTATTCGTTATTTTGCATCGTTCGTTGTAGCATTTGATGGGTGGCATATTAGCAGTAATCTAATTTATGTTGATGCAACCAGTGGCGCACTCAAGGGGGGGTTAGGGGTTTCAATTTCCATCGAAATGTTAATTATGGCCGATTCTGTTTTAGATAAAGTGGCTGAGAAACGGAGTAAACTTGAAATAGATCTAAATTAAAATAAAATTGTCTAAATATTTTATTGTATGTGTTACAGTAAATGCTGGAAATATTAACAATCCATAGGGAGAGTAAGTTGTTTCTAATTTGCCCCAAAGTTAAATATTTTTAATCTGAACACACTCTTACATGTAATTGTTAGCATTGACTGAGCTGTTATAGTAAAAACTGGATAAATGACTTAAAATCTGGGAAAATGAGGAAAATTAAATTAAACTAGATGGAGCTATTTATTTTTCGGTAAAAATATTGTTTAAATTTGGCAATAATGTTAAGTCCACAAGTCAAAAAAATGTTATAGCAAATTTCACATCAGCACCGCCATAAAATTTTTGTTAATTTCAAAGTGACATTCGATTGTCCACGTTTGTTCAACCAAAATTTTCGTTTGTCCACCCCCAAAAACGAGATATTTTAAAATAAAAAAAAATATTGCAAATGATTTTTAGGGACAACCTTAATAAATTTCATACGAATTAAATACGGCAATCCCGTATCCACACATTATTTTGGTTTGTCCAGGCCTTATTTTCGTTTGTCCAGGCCTTATTTTCGTTTGTCCATCCAACAGAAATAAGTTATTAACAAAAAAAACTCAAAATATAAACAATTATTAATATAAGTACTTCTAATGGCAATTTATTAAAACTAACTATTGCAATCGTTTGTCCACACATTATTTTGGTTTATCCACGCCCAAGTTTCGTACGTCCACCTTTCAAAAAAAAGTTATAGTAAATTTAAAAATCTAAACCAAATTTTATATCAACACCACCACAAAAACTTTTTGATAATTTCAAAGTGGCATTCGATTGTCCACGATTTGTCCACGTTTGTTCAACCAAAATGTTCGTTTGTCAACCTCCCAAAACAGAAATATTTGAAAAAATTATGTATTAGGTCTTTAGGGACAACCTTAATACAATTCATACAAATTAAATACAGTAATCGTTTGTCCACATATTATTTTCGTTTGTCCAGGCCCAATTTTCGATTTTTAAATTGGCTGTAACAAACGAAAATTGAGCCTGGACAAACGAAAATATTGTGTGGACAAACGGTTGCAATAGTTAGTTTTAATAAATTACCATTAAAAGTACTTATATTATCAATTGACCATCTGCATTATTTTTTTTTTATTTTTTAAATATCTCTGTTTTGGGGATGGACAAACGAAAAAATTGATTGGAAAAACGTGGACCAATCGTGGACAATCGAATGCCACTTTGAAATTATCAAAAAGTTTTTTTAAATTTGCTATAACTTTTTTGAAGGGTAGACAATCGAAAATTTTTGTTGGACAATCGTAGAAAAAATGGAGAAAATATTTTTATGAAAATTCGCATTTGGCGGTGATAACTTCACAGACCTCACTACCTGCCTATTTGTTTGTTGTAGTTTATAGTGGTTGTTTTATGTTTAAAATGTGTTTAAAATATGTTTATGTTTAAATATGTTTTAAATATGCTTAAAATATGTTTAAAATATGTATAAAATATTTTAAAATATGTTTATGTTTAAAATATGTTTAAAATATGTTTAAAATATGTTTAAAATATGTTTAAAATATGTTTAAAATATGTTTAAAATATGTTTAAAATATGTTTAAAATATGTTTAAAATATGTTTAAAATATGTTTAAAATATGTTTAAAATATGTTTAAAATATGTTTAAAATATGTTTAAATATGTTTAAAATATGTTTAAAATATGTTTAAAATATGTTTAAAATATATTTAAAATATTGTTTATTGTTTATTGTTTATTGTTTATTGTTTATTGTTTATTGTTTATTGTTTATTGTTTATTGTTTATTGTTTATTGTTTATTGTTTATTGTTTATTGTTTATTGTTTATTGTTTATTGTTTATTGTTTATTGTTTATTGTTTATTGTTTATTGTTTATTGTTTATTGTTTATTGTTTATTGTTTATTGTTTATTGTTTATTGTTTATTGTTTATTGTTTATTGTTTATTGTTTATTGTTTATTGTTTATTGTTTATTGTTTATTGTTTATTGTTTATTGTTTATTGTTTATTGTTTATTGTTTATTGTTTATTGTTTATTGTTTATTGTTTATTGTTTATTGTTTATTGTTTATTGTTTATTGTTTATTGTTTATTGTTTATTGTTTATTGTTTATTGTTTATTGTTTATTGTTTATTGTTTATTGTTTATTGTTTATTGTTTATTGTTTATTGTTTATTGTTTATTGTTTATTGTTTATTGTTTATTGTTTATTGTTTATTGTTTATTGTTTATTGTTTATTGTTTATTGTTTATTGTTTATTGTTTATTGTTTATTGTTTATTGTTTATTGTTTATTGTTTATTGTTTATTGTTTATTGTTTATTGTTTATTGTTTATTGTTTATTGTTTATTGTTTATTGTTTATTGTTTATTGTTTATTGTTTATTGTTTATTGTTTATTGTTTATTGTTTATTGTTTATTGTTTATTGTTTATTGTTTATTGTTTATTGTTTATTGTTTATTGTTTATTGTTTATTGTTTATTGTTTATTGTTTATTGTTTATTGTTTATTGTTTATTGTTTATTGTTTATTGTTTATTGTTTATTGTTTATTGTTTATTGTTTATTGTTTATTGTTTATTGTTTATTGTTTATTGTTTATTGTTTATTGTTTATTGTTTATTGTTTATTGTTTATTGTTTATTGTTTATTGTTTATTGTTTATTGTTTATTGTTTATTGTTTATTGTTTATTGTTTATTGTTTATTGTTTATTGTTTATTGTTTATTGTTTATTGTTTATTGTTTATTGTTTATTGTTTATTGTTTATTGTTTATTGTTTATTGTTTATTGTTTATTGTTTATTGTTTATTGTTTATTGTTTATTGTTTATTGTTTATTGTTTATTGTTTATTGTTTATTGTTTATTGTTTATTGTTTATTGTTTATTGTTTATTGTTTATTGTTTATTGTTTATTGTTTATTGTTTATTGTTTATTGTTTATTGTTTATTGTTTATTGTTTATTGTTTATTGTTTATTGTTTATTGTTTATTGTTTATTGTTTATTGTTTATTGTTTATTGTTTATTGTTTATTGTTTATTGTTTATTGTTTATTGTTTATTGTTTATTGTTTATTGTTTATTGTTTATTGTTTATTGTTTATTGTTTATTGTTTATTGTTTATTGTTTATTGTTTATTGTTTATTGTTTATTGTTTATTGTTTATTGTTTATTGTTTATTGTTTATTGTTTATTGTTTATTGTTTATTGTTTATTGTTTATTGTTTATTGTTTATTGTTTATTGTTTATTGTTTATTGTTTATTGTTTATTGTTTATTGTTTATTGTTTATTGTTTATTGTTTATTGTTTATTGTTTATTGTTTATTGTTTATTGTTTATTGTTTATTGTTTATTGTTTATTGTTTATTGTTTATTGTTTATTGTTTATTGTTTATTGTTTATTGTTTATTGTTTATTGTTTATTGTTTATTGTTTATTGTTTATTGTTTATTGTTTATTGTTTATTGTTTATTGTTTATTGTTTATTGTTTATTGTTTATTGTTTATTGTTATTGTTTATTGTTTATTGTTTATTGTTTATTGTTTATTGTTTATTGTTTATTGTTTATTGTTTATTGTTTATTGTTTATTGTTTATTGTTTATTGTTTATTGTTTATTGTTTATTGTTTATTGTTTATTGTTTATTGTTTATTGTTTATTGTTTATTGTTTATTGTTTATTGTTTATTGTTTATTGTTTATTGTTTATTGTTTATTGTTTATTGTTTATTGTTTATTGTTTATTGTTTATTGTTTATTGTTTATTGTTTATTGTTTATTGTTTATTGTTTATTGTTTATTGTTTATTGTTTATTGTTTATTGTTTATTGTTTATTGTTATTGTTTATTGTTTATTGTTTATTGTTTATTGTTATTGTTTATTGTTTATGTTTATTGTTTATTGTTTATTGTTTATTGTTTATTGTTTATTGTTTATTGTTTATTGTTTATTGTTATTGTTTATTGTTTATTGTTTATTGTTTATTGTTTATTGTTTATTGTTTATTGTTTATTGTTTATTGTTTATTGTTTATTGTTTATTGTTTATTGTTTTTTGTTTATTGTTTATTGTTTATTGTTATTGTTTATTGTTTATTGTTTATTGTTTATTGGTTTATTGTTTATTGTTTATTGTTTATTGTTTATTGTTTATTGTTTATTGTTTATTGTGTTTATTGTTTATTGTTTATGGTTTATTGTTATTGTTTATTGTTTATTGTTTATTGTTTATTGTTATTGTTTATTGTTTATTGTTTATTGTATGTTTATTGTTTATTGTTTATTGTTTATTGTTTATTGTTTATTGTTTATTGTTTATTGTTTATTGTTTATTGTTTATTGTTTATGTTATTGTTTATTGTTTATGTTTATTGTTTATTGTTTATTGTTATTTATTGTTTATTGTTTATTGTTTATTGTTTATTGTTTATTGTTTATTGTTTATTGTTTATTGTTTATTGTTTATTGTTTATTGTTTATTGTTTATTGTTTATTGTTTATTGTTTATTGTTTATTGTTTATTGTTATTGTTTATTGTTTATTGTTTATTGTTTATTGTTTATTGTTTATGTTTATTGTTTATTGTTTATTGTTTATTGTTTATTGTTTATTGTTTATTGTTTATTGTTTATTGTTATTGTTTATTGTTTATTGTTTATGTTTATTGTTTATTGTTTATTGTTTATTGTTTATTGTTTATTGTTTATTGTTTATTGTTTATTGGTTTATTGTTTATTGTTTATTGTTTATTGTTTATTGTTTATTGTTTATTGTTTATTGTTTATTGTTTATTGTTTATTGTTTATTGTTTATTGTTTATTGTTTATTGTTATTGTTTATTGTTTATTGTTTATTGTTTTATTGTTTATTGTTTATTGTTTATTGTTGTTATTGTTTATGTTATTGTTTATTGTTTATTGTTTATTGTTATTGTTTATTGTTTAGTGTTTATTGTTATTGTTTATTGTTATTGTTTATTGTTATTGTTATTGTTTATTGTTTATTGTTTATTGTTTATTGTTTATTGTTTATTGTTTATTGTTTATTGTTTATTGTTTATTGTTTATTGTTTATTGTTTATTGTTTATTGTTTATTGTTTATTGTTTATTGTTTATTGTTTATTGTTTATTGTTTATGTTGTTTATGTTGTTTATGTTTATTGTTTATTGTTTATTGTTTATTGTTTATTGTTTATTGTTTATTGTTTATTGTTTATTGTTTATTGTTTATTGTTTATTGTTTATTGTTTATGTTTATTGTTTATTGTTTATGTTTATTGTTTATTGTTTATTGTTTATGTGTTATTGTTTATTGTTTATTGTTTATTGTTTATTGTTTATTGTTTATTGTTTATTGTTTATTGTTTATTGTTTATTGTTGTTATGTGTATTGTTTATTGTTTATTGTTTATTGTTTATTGTTTATTGTTTATTGTATGTTTATTGTTTATTGTTTATTGTTTATTGTTTATTGTTTATTGTTTAGTTGTTTATTGTTTTATTGTTTATTGTTTATTGTTATTTATGTTTATTTTGCATTAAACTAAATATAAGTTAGCAAATATAAAACTACTTTTATTATAGTTACTGTCAGTAAATGTTGTTTTTATTAGCTTCTTCCAAGATTCACTAGTAAAACTTCAAAATATCTGTTTATGTAGGTGTAGTGACTCAGATACAGGGTTGACTAGAGAGGGGGTAGCCGGGACTAATTCCCGGGGCCCGGGTTAAAATGAGGGCCCGGCAGCTTGACGACCTTTTTTTTTAAGAAAAATTCAAGTAGAGAAGGAGAAATTTTTACTTGACCTTTTTTTTTAGAGAAATTTAAGTAGAAGAGGAGAAATTTTTGCTATAAAATTGTCGCGGGGCCCGCTCTGGAGAATTGTCCTGGGGCCCGGTCTGGCTCTCGGCGGCCCTGCTCAGATACACTACATACCTTCTTAACTCACCGCGACATATGCGTCATATATATGTCGCAGGCAAATGGTAATTTCGGGCAAATGGTAATTTCAGACAAATGCTTTCTGTCTGGGCAAATAGTGTTTTTTTTATTTTTCAAATGCAAAATGACTAGGCAAATCAAATGCTATTTGACTAGTCACATAGCATTTGATGGTATTTGTCTAAGCACTTTTTAGACAAATGGGAATGGAAATATTTGAAATGACAAAATAGGCTCCAGTTTATTGAATGAATATTTGTTTTAAAAAAATTAAAAACTAATTCTATGAGTAAAAAATGTGAACATATAACTTAAAGACAATATACGTTAATTATAATGTAAACGATTGGTATTACACTGACACTAATGGCTGACACTGACATTTTGAAAATCCTTACCCCGAAAACATGAAACGGTCTTATAAATTAGTAAACTGAATCAATTGTTTTAACTATTGCGACACAAGTTATGTATAAAACCTAGCACAAACTATCAGTTAATAGTAAAAAATCTAAATATTTAATTACATGTTCATAAAACTGATGAAAATTGTAAGCAGCAAAACACCCTGTAAACAAAATACATTCATATGATCAAATACCTATTAGTCATTTGCCTAAAAACGACTACGGCAAATGCCATTTTCCTAGGTAAATGACTTTTAAATATAAGTTATTTTCATGAAGTAATTTGCCCAGGCAGATAGCATTTGCGTAGACAAAAGCCAAAGCTATTATTTGCCTGCGACATATACACTATCATCTTTAAGTTTAACCAACTATCATTCAAATAAATTGAAACTCCCCAATCTCAATTTATTTGGATGAAAACCTAATAAACAATTATTACGAATCAAATTTAACCAACTATCATTCAAATAAATTGAAACCCCCCAATCTCAATTTATTTGGATGAAAACCTCATAAACAATTATTACAAATTAAGTTTAACCAGCTATTATTCAAATAAATTGAAACCCCCCAATCTCACTTCACGTGGCAGCCTTACTGAAGGATTGAACTCGCCTCGTTAGGAACCTCGGTTGCCCAGCAATATTTTTATTATTTAGATAGACATTACGTCATTATATTTTATTTCCTACAACTTGACATGCTTCTACAATAAATTTATTACATTAACAATAATTTAATTATAATTGGGATTCATAATTTGAGACCCCAACGTAGGTATAGAATTTCCTAATGAATTAAGTAATTTACTAGTATTTACTGAATTTCCAACTATCATTGTACCATATTACAGTTTAAATGTTTAATAAATAATGTCTTCTTTTTTTATTTGTAAAAGAATTAAAAATGAATAAATGTTATTATCTTGAAAACATTAATTTTGTACGCATATCGAACAGTAAATTTTAAGTGCGAATTGATATCAGATCCTTTGTCGTTATTTCAATTCTGTGGATTAGTCAAATGTATTCAATGTTGATACTCATGCACATTTTTATTTCAGGCCAGATGTACATATCTCTGCATGCATATATCTTTATTGGAGGTCTTACTGTGTGGTCTGGCATACCTGAAAATACATTTGGCAACCGGCCTAGTAAACATTTTTTTTAGTTTGTGTAAAAGTTTATTTCAGTGTAGAAGAAAATCACATAAAATGCATCTCATCAATATTTTCTTAGAAAATAAAATTTTACTATAAAAGCAATAAAGTAGAAACGAGTTAGTCTTTTAAGAATTTATGGTACATACATCAAAAACAAAACAGAAAATTTATCTCGTGCGTCATATTTAAATTGGTTGAGCTATCGTAGATTGTCTACCAAAATAATTTTATTTGACAAATCACACACCAGCCTCTTTTTCTGCCAACAACAAAATATGTGGCCACATCTATCCAAGATGCCTAGACAGTAAAAAATAACAAAAAAATCAAAAGATCTAAATAGATTTGTACATTTTTTGGCAAAACACCCTTTAAGTTTCTGCAATACTTTTTGTGCATGCGTGAATTAAAAACTGATGCATAATTTAACGAATGTATTTAATGTTCTGTTCTTCTTTTGATATTTGAATCGGGTATTCGAATTGTATTTTCACCTTCGCACTTACCGACATGGCGCATTCATATTTATATGGACTAAATCTGTATTAATATTCAGTGCAAACACATAAGTTCTTTATGACAGAAGACTCACCAGGTCAGCTAATTTCTACTTACTAACAAAATTCAAAAGTCACCACCTATTAACCAGTTCGTATTTGATTACAATAAAGAAGTTGCAATAATTAACTGGTATGATTCAAATGACAACGTTGGTACCAATCCCTGGAATCTTATTACTGGAGCCAACTCGTGACTCTATAATCGTTATAAATTCCTTTACTTTCATGATAACGAAAACCGATCAACTAAATTTTATTGATGTTCCCGTAATGAATTTAACTATTAATTTCAAAAATCCTCCACCTTCACTGGATTTTAGAGGAATAATTTTAAATGAGAACCTAGAATTATATACCAACCTTCAAATTCAAAAAGAACATGTAAAAACAATCAACACTCCTTATTATACCAGGACCAGTAGGTATATATGAATAATCCTTTTTGATTCTATGAATTGGTTCAATAATGGGATTTTGGTTTTTAATAATCAAGACGAGTGGCAATTGTCTGATGCCCGGAACCACATCCTTAAGGGCTGCGCTTCCATCCAGAGGTGGAAGAGTTATATTCTTGGAATACGCTTTAATAAATGTGGTATGATTATATATAAATACGAGTAGAAATAAATGGTGTAAATTGTTTCTTAGAACAACTATATATAATTCAAGGTTTTATTTAGTCTATTACAATAATTAATATTATATGAATCACGATCTACTATGTTACTATTCATTCATTAGTAACAACTATGTATAAATGTTGTGCAAAATAAATTTATAAGAAAATTAAATACCATTTCAATTTTATACTCACACAAACTATTGAAACGAAGTCTCTACACCTTTACTTGCAAATGTCCACAAACTACTGGACATATGAAATCACTTACTTAGTCTTATACATAGCATTGACCTTTATTAACAGGAGGTCACTGGGTAATTTAAGATACGATTTGTGTATAAAAGTATTCTATTATCTTGGATTTCTCGAAAGAAATCTTATTTTGAACAGATATTAGATGTTATCCTTTGAATTATTTTTAATATCCTGTAAACAAGGCTAAGTACTTGTAAAAGTTTTTTATTGGCGAAAATATGTATAATGAAAAATAAAACAAAAATTGCTACAAAGCGAGTATACTACAAGTTACTAAGGTATGCTACAAGTCGGATGGGGAAAATTTGGGAGGTGATTTTACCCACCATGTATAATTTAAATATTACAATCTGAAAGCATAATTTTAGGCGCTATGTCATCAATTGTCTATGGCAGCATTACTCAAAGTGTGGACCGCAGAGCCCTGTGGCTCAGCAAAGTCTTTGTGGGGGCTCCGCGAAGAAAAGGAAGGAGTATACGAAGAGGAAAGCGTATATTTTGGTATGAGTACCTGGACCTTTTTTTTAGAGGCCAGAGGAAGGATGATATAATTTTGAGAATTTTGTTGTAGGGGCTTCGCAAAGAAGCAAAGAAACGAGAGGGACCTGGCAAGAGTCTAGATCAAGGACTTTTTTTTTCGAAATGTGTTTAGGGCTCTGTCAAATATTTCGCTTTTCAAAAAGGTTCCGTCACCAAAAAAGTTTGAGAACCACTGGTCTATGGCATATGGGGCGCTTCTATCAAATAAAAATTGACATATTTTACGTATAGGCATTTTAACACAAAAAGCGTTTGCACATCATCAATGACGTTACTCTTGCGTCATAGTACTACTAACTAACTTTTACCCTTTTACTCTTTTACCCTTAATTGCTGTAAGAGAAATAAGTTAAAGATTATAAAAATCTCTAAAAATATAAAATAGTTTTCTGAGCGTGTTGCAGCAGCTCTAAATTTAAAAATATTTTTTCTGTTATATTATTTCTATTAAATATATTATTTCGCGTGTTGTGGTTTCTAACTTAAAAATAGTTTTGACTTTTTTGGTGGAATGAAATTAGTTTAAGATATTTTCTGTGCTAATTCGAGACCAATTTTAGTAAAGAAGGTGTTTAATTCATCTGCAATATACCTACCGAGGCTTATGTAGTACCTACAGTTTTATTTTTGAGATACGTTTACAGCTATTTTGTTCAGTTGCTTATTATTCATAAAGGAATTTAATATTTCCAACTAGTTGTAAAATAGCAAATAATCATACAATTTTGAAACTTCCTATATTCCTGGACTATTCTGGTGATTAGACAACACTGCATAGTCGTGTCCTCATAAATTATCGATGGCGTTCATCGGATTTTGTTTTAAAAAGCCTGTAGATAGTTATTGAAATACTTAAAGTGAAAAACCTTCCGACTTAAAAAAATAATGACACCAGAGAGAATAACTAAAAATATTCAATATCCGAAAATTGTCACCACTATAAAAGTAATCGAAATCTGTACGGCTATGTGAAGTTAAAATTAGCAATAGCCATTGACCTAATATTTTGATGCGCCATTTGGCCATGGGGGTGGGATCTCGACTCAACTCCTTGTTTTAGTCCCCTACAGTGCAAGATTATTGAAAAATGTATGTCACCGATCTCAACATATTATTTATTATTTAAAATGGTGAAAACATTAAAGTCGTACAAAAATTGTTAATAAATATATTGATATTAAATAAAATAATAAAAGGGTGGTTGGAAGTAAAATTCGTTTTTCTAGGAAGACGAGCATAATTTCTCCTGTATGGCATAAGATTTCAAATAGAGATTACATTACACACTTTATAGCCCTTACACATGGTGTTTCATTAAGAATGGGACAGAAAAATTGAAGATTAAAAAGAAGACGGTTAAACGCTTGAGTAAAACGTTACTCGTTTACGAAATACAGGGCATTAAAGTTTAAAAATTCATAAATTATTAAAGGTTATATTTTTTTAATAATTACTCAGTATAATTTTACTAAATTGGGCAAAGGTTTTTGGTGTCATAAGATAGGTACACCTATTAGCAAGAAAATCGGTCAAAAAAGCTTTGCCAGTGGCGTACGGCATGGGTAAGTGACACCTTAATCCCTTCTTAATTTTACGCCACTGTCCAAAAAACTTATTTGGACTATAATGTTTTGAGTTTTTTAATAAATTATGTACTTTTGTGGAAATTTATAAAATTACATTCAAAATTACATAATTAAAAAATAAATAAAATGAAGAATATCCACATTTGAGTGTCGATATCCTCTAAAACCAATCACTTTAGAGCCTTCAAAAAAGGGTACATGATTTATTTAAAAAACATCAAAAAATTAAAAATTATAAGTTTTTGGACAGTGTCGTAAAAATTAGAAGGGATTAAGATATTACTTACCCATGCCGTACGCCACTGGCAAGGTTTTTTGACTGATTTTTTTTGCTGATAGGTGTATATTATTATTAGGACATCAAAAATATTTGCTAAATTTAGTAAAATTATACTGATAAATACAAAAATTATTAATGGCTATAATATTGGCTATAACACACTATATTTTGGAAATGAGTATCTGTATCTGTATAGTGTGGAGGGTGGGTTACCCCTCGGCACTTAGGTTTCACTATGCCAATTGTGCATCCTCCTAAGATGATAAGCACCTCCTTGCTCGTGAGCCAGCCTACAGATTTAATGTAATTGACAACGTCGCCAAAAGGTGCTTCTCTTATATCGGCAGGTGTTAGCCGATATTCGCCGAACACAAATCTTCTAATAAATGAAAGCGTCGAGCAAACGTAGAAGATATGCTCGAGTATATCATCTTCTTGTTTGCACCCCCTGGAGAGTGCGGATTCTGACAGCCCATGATATAAAGATGCTTCCGTACTTGGCAATGACCAGCCAGAATGCCTGTGACCAGACGCAGATTCTGTCTATTCATAGTATTTGTTTGCTGTAGTATTGTCAGGATAACTTAAAAGCTCCCTGGCAACTCTGCAGTTTCTTGGTTTTCCTTGAATTTCACATGGGAATGTTCTTTAATTAGGTCTGTCACTACAGATTTTGTCAGGCCAATAGAAGGGCCAGTTAGAAAACAGTAATATTTTATCCAAGCATGTTTCGTTTAATCGTCTTATTTTTAATCAGAGAATCTTGAGTTGTTCTGTGTTCTATTCTTAATTAATCACCCTGTATATAATTGCTGAGGACGGAACATATGGGATATTTTAGGCATAACAAGAAAAGGTCTGTGTTAATAGTTACTTAACAATATAATTTCAATAATACCTCAATTTGAAAATGAACCTGAAACGGCGCTTGTCCCGAATTAGCACATCAAACTGCCGGTTAGTAATTTCGACAGTCAATGTCGCGATGGTCTAGCTAGAGGTAGGGAATTTGTGTAGAGAACAAAGATTCTGGGTTCGAATCCCTGACAGGCTTTTTTCTAATCTCCAAGTATGTGTTTTCGCCTTTGGAATTCAGGGATGGTCTTAATAATTCGTAGGGGGATTTTTGAGATTTGTTTCCGAAATTTCAAATTATTTCTACAAATTAAGAAGTATCGATAAAAATCTTAAATATAATTTATTCGCTAAGTTTACGAAAATGATGATGTATAAATTCGCAGAAATATGTTGCAATATTTTTATTTATTTGATTTATTACAAAATAATGTATTCTTTTAATTTTACTTTATCTTAAAAATGTACATCAATGTTTACTGGTTTTTAGGTTCATTGCCGCAAAACATTTCTGGGAATTTACTATCTTTCCACAAAGATATCCGATAGAATTTGTCCACAACATCATCCGGACGAGACCATTTTCCTGTGTTTTCAGATCTCTTCCCTCAAATATGAGTTTTTTTATTCATTACAATCACGTTAGATTTTTATTTAGCGTTATATCTATACGCACCTTTTAAAGCCAGAGTAAGAAGTTTACTTACAAAAAGCATTTTATTTCTGAATAAGTAATTTTTAATTTTAATTATTCATTTGTATAATTTTTTGTCTACTTTTGAGTAACTAGTTTCATAAAATACTACATAAAATATTATCCTATAATGTAAAAAATATTACTTTTAATGTGTTCATAATAATTACCTTACTTTTATATTGAAAATTGTAAAAAATATTGATAATATTCAGGGTCGCTGATATGTATGGATGAAAACGGTCGATTATTTTCTAAAGTAAGATAGCTAGCGAAAAATGTTAAATACAAAAGTTTTAGATTTTTTTAATCTATTATAATAAAGACAGAATAAGTATATAGGGTGAGTCAGAAGGCCATGACAAAACCAAGTTTCTTTTTCTTTAATGGAACACCCTTTATATTATTCCATATTTCAATTCTAATTCTAAACAAAATGCAGAGATAATTAAACATCTTAATATCAGAAACTACCGAGCTGCAATGTTTTTCTTTATTTTTCGAAAATTATCTTTTTGGATTTGAACCCTTTCTGCACTCACCGATTCACTTATTCTTCTTCGAACCATATAAAAGTGGCTGTGACAATACCCTTGTTAAACTAATAATAAATGACTTTATATTTTTATTTACTTTGCATGTATTTTTTTAACAATTTGAGCTACTATTTTAATCTATAAGAAAATATACAGAACGGCTTTTTGACCATTCTGTGTATAGTGAAAATTGTTTCTTTAAATTTACCATTGATTCAGAAGAAGACCTGTTGAACGTGTATAGGATATTAAAATTTGTACTGAAGGCAAGTTCCCACTGGTCATTTTTAATGAATCATTCTACTCGATTCATTTTTATGGACTTGGCTTGTGTTCACATCGTGTCACAATATACATATAAGCTTACCATAACTTACTAGAACATACTTATGTTACCAGAGAAAAAAAAAAGAAAATTAGAACATCCTAAAATTTCTTAAAATTCAAATTTCGTTTAGAAATCCCGAACTCAAATTAAATTTGACATATGACAAGGGTAATAACATCATCTCTAGGCGAAGCTACACTGACCCCTCCTTTAGTCAGTCCTAGTGGACGATCTCATAAAAAGGCTAATATCTGCAGACTTCTACTGACTAGGGTAAGCCGATAACCTGGCGATCGTCGTGAGAGGCAAGTTCGCAGGTACAATATCGGAGCGCACACAAACTGTTCTAAACATTGTTGACTAGTGGTGCAGAGAAGAAGAACTAACAGTAAACCCCCACAAAAAACCACAATAGTTAACATCACAAAACTGACAGCACTAAAGTCGCCAGTTCTGAAATGAGTGAAGATTCTATTTGGCGAAGAGGCCAAATACTTGAGAGTTATCTTTGACCATTGGTTAACATGGAATCAACACTTGCAAAAAGTCGCCCAAAAGAGCACAACATCCTTCAACTTATGTCGAAGGTTGTATGGAAAAAATTGGGGACTACAACCGAAAATATTCCTATAGCTATATACCAGAGCCATAAGGCCGATGATAACCTACGGGTCAGTGGTATGGTGACCAAAGACTCGGTAAGCTGGAGCCATTCGACAGCTCAACAGTATTCAACGAGAGCCATGAGAAGGACTCCGAAAGCAGCTATAGAAGTCATAGTAAATCTAACACCACTACATATATTCATTCAATTCGAAGCCAGGTCACATACAGACTGCACAAAGGTCAATCACCCATAAGCAGTTTGTATTGTCATGACTACAGGAAGCTATATAAACAGTTGGAGAACGATTAAATAATGGGAATGCCTTCAGACGAATAGCTTTCAAAAACAGTATAAAGTAAGTATAACAGACAGGGAAGCGTAGATGGGAAGACTTCCTATTCACGCATAATTCGTCTGGTATACAGACGGCTCCAAAACCCATGAAGGTTCAGGTGTAGGTATATATAGAACCAAGTCAAAAACAAGAATCTCACTGAGCTTAAGTAAACATGCGACAGTATTCCAGGCAAAAATAAAGTATAAATGTAAACTAAAAAAAAAAAAATATATATATATATATATAAAGATCATCCTGTCCTATTCCTTTTTCTGTAGCTCTCCTGCACCTACTCTAATTTCTCTACCTCCTATGTTCCTTCCTATTGTTGCAACTGCTGCTTTTTAGACCTCCTGTTTTCTGGTTTGCTACTCTTGCTCTTGTACCTTGTTATAACTCCTGCTATACCTTCCCTGGCCTTCTTATTTATTCAAAATTCTCCTTTCAACTATACCTCCACCTTTATATTTTTTTACTTTAAATAAAGCTTTTTATCTTTTATTTATTATCATAATATCTATAATAATTATATCTTTCTCCAAATTAAATTTTTACTGATAATTCCCCAAATAATCTGACAATCTATAATTCTAATCTGACAATTCTATATTTTCTAATCTAACAATTCTCCAAAATTAAATTTCCAAATAACTAACTGACGTCAACGATACAGAACGAAAACATGGCACCAACAGTACAATGACGGAATCATGAAATATGTTTGATCGAGGATTTTACTACATGTTTTTGTAGTCTTTGTAGGGGTGAAGTTTTTTGAAAATAATCCAAGAGAGACTAATATTTGCTCAAATTCAAAAAAGTGATTCGAATTCATGGATTTACAGTTAAAATTTCCAGTGTGAAGAGACAAAATTGACACTTATTTAAAATTTTGAAAAGTAATAGTAGCCTGGTGGCCAAAAATGAACTGTGATTAGTGGATTTCATAGGCGTACAGTATTCTTACTAGAATGGATATGAAATATATTCGTTCTGTGGTTTGTGTGTTAAATATAGATCATATGCATGTGGGTGTAGAAAAAATCGTTTCAGTAATATTTTCACAATTTGTTGATATTTTAATAAGGTATGTTTTGGACTCAGTATGTGGCATTTTTTGCACAGAGAAAAACCCAGTAGATTTTTAGTAATTTTTTAGATGAAGAAACTAAAAAAACTTTATTCCCTTTTTTTTTCGTAACTCGCTTCGTTTTCGGAGAAAAAAAAAATAAAACCAATCATTTCCCTACATCGATAGTAGAAAACCCGACGACATAAAATACTTTTTATTGTTATAGACGTCTAGAAGCAAATTAATTAATTGCCAGCAAAAAAACGAAAGACACCATCGATAAGAAACATTATTCTGAATTTGACAGGTTACTCGATAGCTCCCACCACCGGGACATAATACATATTGTTCACCCCCCTCCCCTGTACCTAACTACCTAAAGTCAGATGAAGGGCTACACAAAGATTGCGAATACCTTTCAGACAAGATGTAAGAAAGGTCTCTAATGAAAATAAAGACAATGCTTTCGTAGAACATATTCGACAAAATCCTTTTAGAACCGCTGAGCTTATTTTTTATTGATAGAAAAGTAACTGTACTTACTGTTTGACATCTTGTAAATAGGTAGGTATACCCAGTAAATAAGTTTTATGTGCGACCGCGCATATTTTAAAGATATGCATAGTACATGAAAATATATGCTTTCGGAACTAGTTCAAAACATTGTACAAGTGTCAATATCGCTGTTTTTTTTTTTATTATTTGATTTTTTATTAAATGTATTTATTATTATCAACATCATAATGTTTTCAAGCACTACAACTATTATTAAATGAATATTTTAGTTAATGTAATATTTATTTTGTTTTTAATACGTTGAAAACCATCTATAAACTTTATTAGTCAGTAAACTGACTTTTCTTGTTTTTTGTTTTTTTTTAAATTCTTAAGTTAAACCATGATGAAAAATTTCCGTTATGACTGATTATGACAGTATATTTTTACATGATCCTAATTTGTAACCGAAAATAATTTTATTTATAACATCACTAGAGGTCACCACGTGTATGTGTATTGTCTAACCGTTGAACCAACTTATACCGTTCAGGTACTTTTAATTGTTGACTTCCACCATATCAGAAACATGTTTTCGGTTTTAATCAACTGTTGCGTCGGCTGAACGTGTCCAATGTGTTCTTTGACAGTTTGAAGGATCTGTTGGCGTGTTGTCTTCTCTTTTTAGCTATATGCGTTCGCCAAATCGTCTCACTCGTGTAAGGCTCACTCATCATAATGCGCCACAGATACGGTATACTTAGGTATATTGTGCTACAGAGACGCGATCAGCTAGAGAGCAATGATGTACCAAAAAATATAGATTAACACGTATGAAAATAAAAATATTAAAATTAAATTGATATTTATATTTTTATGTTATTTATGTAATTTTAAAATAACGTGTTTTTATGAAATTGAACTGGGTGTTCACTGCACAAATGAACCAATGGAGAAACCGCCCCTGATTACACCTATACTGTACGCCAGCCTGTGTTTCTCTATTTTTCATTCGTCACCGTCATCTTGTTTTTTCTGCTTTCTAGTAAAATCTCGTTGTTTTTAGATTACAATTTAATAAATTCCTGGCTTTCTTCGAGCAGCTCGGGGGGGGGGGTAATTACCCTATTACCCCCCCTTGTATCCGAACCAGCAAACAAGTACTAACAAATCAATCACATTCAGATCAAATTGACCAAAAAACCATCGAGCAGGTTATTCATTGGGCTTATCAAGTAAGAAAAAATATACCTATACATCAAGGTAATTTCAGTAAATATTTCCTCATTTCATTTTTTCCGACATATTGCTTTTAAAAAATAACAAAAAAATGTAATTGTATTTGTAATTGAAAAAGCTTTACAATAAAAAATTAATCAACCTACCCTTTCATTTAAAAAAAAATATTGGGGGTGTCTGCAACCCCCCAGATAAAAAGATAAACAAATCTCTTTGTAATATGCCCCATTGAAAATAAAAATTGACGTGTTCCAGGAATTTCGCGACAAACCTTTATTTATCAAGTTACAGAATTTGTTCCAGTTAGTCTTTCCACTCTGTATACAGAGTGTGGTGAGAAGAGTTTTGATTAAATGTTTTCAGGGATGGAATTCTATTTTAAATCTGAAATTTAGCTGATATAAACTTTTGATTGGGCTGATTTAAATTATATTTTACAAGAAAAATTGTGATAATTAACTAAACTTAAAATAATATATAGATAAATTAATATGTACATTTAACGTTGTATAATTTTTATTTCCATTGACAATAAATAGCTGGTAATAAACAATAAAAATGATAACTGAGTCTCTTGCATCGCTCTGTCAAGTCATGATCTTGCATTTATTGCATTTAGTAGCAAATTTTTAGGATAAAAAGTATATTCACAACAAGTGCATTTCATGTACGCATTTAACGACATATCAGATATAAAGCACGTGTTTCATAATTAGTAATTATAAAAAACGTTCATTGGATGGAAATGCTTTGTACGAGCGATTTGGAATGTGATATATGAGCATGTTTTTAGCATTTGAATAAAATCTACTTCAGTACATTCATAGAAGCTGGAAATTACGTGACGAGGTGGGTAATTTCTATATAACTCATACATGCTACGTGTTATAAAAATGCTCTTCTTACATGATCAATAGCATGTGCATATAAAGTGATTATTCAAAAAATTTGTGCATTGCACTTGCAGAACACTTGAAAATGTTTACTATGGGTACGTTTTAGAGAAACTTATTTTTAAATTTGTTTTGAGATGTATTTAGTTTTGTTGAAATATCCGAATTTAATTTTTTTTAGTAAATATATGTAAATTCTAATCAATTAGAAGATTTGGAAGAGAGGCATGTGAAAAAAAGAGAAATATTAAATATCTCTTTGACGATGCCAAATTATGTTGAGAAATATTTATGAAACTACATACAAAAAAGAATTGTGTATATTTTATTATACTAATGGTGTAACAGGAATGAAAAAACATGTTAAAAAATAATATTTATTTTTCTTGTTTACATTATATGGTACAATTTTGATAGGGCATTGTAAAAGCAATATGTTCGTTTAGTGATACTTAAATATTTAATAAAGATGGTTTGATGAAAACAATGGCTGAAGCTCTTTCACACTAGTTAAAATAAACGTTCTCATTTCATACTGTTAAATTAAAAATTCGATAATTATTTTGCTCCTTTTAATCGAAAAAAAAAATCGCTTGTTTTGAATGTGGCATTAACCAATTTGTACGCATCTTACCAAAGCGGAGATGTTAAAAATAGAGGATGCCAATGATAATACACGTACAATTCAGGTAATTAACAACATTTTTTCATATAAAACACTTAAAAATATATTATTTTTACATATACTATGTTATATAAACATTTTGGAGCAAGTCGTTCGTTAGTCAGCGTTTTGTGGTGCGGCCAGAGCTTTATAATCTAGACCTCACTAGATGGAACAACGTTTAATGAGAAGGCCGCGAAGGTTTCTCCTTTCTTTCCAATCGCCTTCGCTTGGTATTGTCCAATGTCATTGGAATTGCAAGATAGAATTTGTAATATATAACGCTTTCCGTCAGCGGTAAAATTGTATTTGGATGCGCTCTCCTTTATCGGCTTTCCATCTTTCAACCAGTTGATCTGTAACGGATCGTCTTCTGTCTCTGCTTCGAAGGTTGCCGATTCACCTCCAGATACCTATAAATTAAATAGGTTACTTACAGTTTTTCGGAATATTTCAAAATTACAATAGAAATACCGATGGAGCTATGAAACTCTTTAACTCTGCGTTGTTACAGTTATGTATAATATACATACAGTAAAATAAAAATTACAGATATTGGCTGTATTTATTACAACAGCTGCATGAAGCAAGAAAAAATTCATTGGAAAGCACTGAAGTAAAGTGACTTAGTTGATAAACGAATAAAGACAATAGTATATTACACACCGAGGTGGGAAGAGTTTCATTTCTGTCGTGAGATTAGTTAGATCACCGAGACGCGAAGTGTCGAGGTTAACTATGATCTCGAGACAGGAATGAAACTTCCTACCGAGGTTTGTATACTATTTTATTTACAACCATCATATTTCGATCAAAGTTAATAAATCTCTGTTTTGTTCTGAACAGCCGGATATTAAATTCGCGAATAATAAATATCAATAAGTAGTTTGTTTAATTTTAGATCATTGTTGTTTTTTATTGTTTGCCATTAAATAGGTATTATAAAATTTGTCAAACACTGTGTTATTTTTTTTTTTAAATATAAAAAATATTCATCTAGAATAGATGAAATGAGGGCGGGAAGTAGAGGTGTGTAATGTGACACTTCCCAACCTTCAATGACGTTAGTAATGACAACATTACATATATGGTTGTAAATAAAATATATTATATAATTTCAAGAGAACAAATTGGACGAAACGGCATTCCGAAGAAAGAATCGTAATGAGATATATTTTATACATATCTTAAAATAAAGACTACTATCATTGTATGTTACTATTTATTGATATACCATTAATATATGATATGAGTTTTTTTTATCACACCATCCTAAACATATTTTCCATTTGTTTTGGCTACCTTTTTATATACTGTAAATTCCTTTATTTAGATATTTAGACCAAAATTAAACTTTTATGTACACGCATTCTATTATAATCATCTACTTGTATATAATCGACTCGATAGCCCAGTATGTTCGACGGCATTTTAGTAATTTAGCAAAACACGGCTTCAGATCCTAGAGTAGACCCTGTGAATTTTTAATTAATTTGCATAGTTCGTTATAGGATTTGTTGGGTTTCGTATTAGCAGTAATTTAATTTATGGTGATATGGCATTCAGATTATAAATCGCAGTGCGTTACCGTTTCGATAATGGTGAGGTAAATGTCACCATCAGTTATCTTCAAGTCGGCCCGGAGCACTACGGAAAATAATAATAATAATTTCTTCCCTACACAAGCTCAGTCGGCTCCATGGGGTTAAAATTCACTCGTAAGGGGGTGAATTAGATATATTTTTATTATATGTTGTTGGTTTTTAATTTTGATGAGAAATACATAAAATAAATGCATAGGAAGATAATTTTTAAATTTTGCACTATTGGGTGTCATTATGTTTGTCTAGAATTCATAATGCATAAGTAAAGGAAGTTAAAGTACATAAAAAAGTATAAAACACTAGACAGCCCAAGTACCTACACAAAAAATATTTAAAACAGATAAAAAAAGTAAATGAAATACTTACAAAATAATCTGAAATAAGAAAATAATTTATCTAAAATACATAAAACAAACTACCTGAAATATATAAACTAATTATAGTGTTATCTAGTCTACCTAAAAAGATGACGATGGTATAAACACAGGGTAGCCATTTTAACTAAAAAATTTTGCTAATTTACATATACACGGTGAATCTTAAGTTGATATTTTTTTTAACTGTGTCTAGACGTCTTTTTACAATATTTTTTTTTTTAAACTCAAAAATAGGAAAAATACAGAATTACAAATCTAAATACGGGTCTGGACGAAAAGTTAAACGAATTAATAAGTAGTTTTCTTATGAATATGAATCACAATTCACGTGTACCAGTTTTTGTAATTTAATCGACTGATTTCAGTAGGTCAGCAGTTTATCTGTTCAGTATGGCAAATTGAAAATGAAATACTTTTATAACAACACATTTTAAATAATGTTATCGAGACGAAAGATCCAACAAGTGCGAGGGTCCAGTTGATAAGTCAAAGAAAAGTGTGGACAACTGCGGGAAATCAACTGTATCCCTTTCACATTCAACTTGAACATTTGTCCCACAGAATTGTTTTGTGAATGGTTTTTACAACGGCATGAATGTAATCAACATTTTTCGATGAAAATTATTAATTGAACTTTTTTTGAAAAAGTTATTTATTTTAATAATAAAAGAGTATCGACTTGGGATTCACCCTGTATACGGCTCCAGAAACACAAATTTTATTAATCAATTTTCATCTAAAACACTAACACGGAGTTCAAGAGAAAATTTCAATTTTTTACTGTTGTAATCTTACCGTGGCGGAAATCGGGAATGTTTTGAAAACGGGACTCTTTGGTTGTTCCCCTGGAACAAGAACATTTAACGTACAACTACTGAAACTTTCACCAGAGTCGTTAAATGCTTCACAAGTATAAGCGCCAGCATCTTCGGGGAATATTTCTGCAATAATCAACTTGTAAATGTTGGCTTCATTGGTGTATTGGAAGTCTTTGGATGGTTTGATTTCTTTGTTGTTGTGTAACCAGATTACATCGAATTTTTCTGCTCCTATTATACGACAGGTTAGAGTTACTGGTTCTCCGTCTTTAACAAATGCGGATTTTAAATGATCTACTATCCTTGGAGGTTTGTCTTCAGAACTCTTTTTCTTTCCATTTGTAGCGTTCACCATTGCTAAAAATAGAAATATCATCAGTAGTTACACTTCTCAGATCATTACTTTTGGAATTACATATCTAAAAATCGTAAAATAAAAAGATTCTTTTCGGTAATATAATTTCGTCAAATCCAAAGTTATTATGTAAGTAAATGCGACTATAGTTTCGATTTAATTTAAATTAATTAAAAAAACATTCTTACGTTTGACTGTTAGTTTGCATTTGGTGTCTGCAGTGCCAATTGAATTGGTTGCCTTACAAATGTATTCTCCTTCATCTTCAGGATATACTTCATTAATATGAAGCCTGGCAATTCCATTTTTGTATTTGAGATCGACAACTTCTGAAGAGCTCAAAGTTTTGCCGTTTTTAGTCCAGATAATTTGAGGATCAGGATCTCCTTTAACATGAGTTGTTAATGTAAGGCTTTCACCATCGTTTACTATCAAATCTGCTAAAGCTTTTGTAAATTGTGGGGCGTACATTGTCGAGTCATCAGGAACTAAAAATAGAAGATTACTTTACAGTTCAATATTTTTTTGTAAGCAACTTACGGGCTAATTCTTTTGTAGCGCTTCTAGATCTATTTGGGCTTCCAGTAGAGTCTAATCTGCCATATTTTCTAGTACTTCTCTTGTCGCCATCGCCAACACTGAGATTTGAACCTGACCGTGCTAAACTTGTTGCACTTGGGTTATTCGATTTTGGTGCTAGACTTGTCGAGCTTGGGTTGTTAGACTTTGGTTGGATTGGATTGGTATTGGGGTAAGGATGTCTGATGGTAACTTGAGCGGGGGCAGGTTTAATAGGTTGTTCAATGTATTTTCTATCTCCAGAGTACATTAATTTGTTGGCAAGTGCTGTTTGTTCAGGTGTAGTCGTCACACCTTCAACAATTACTACACAAGAAGTTTCATCTACACCATGTTCATTTGTGGCTACGCAAGTATATTTGCCGGAATCTGATGGTTTGCATCCAGAAATTTCCATTGTTATGACCCCATCAGAATGTGACATAGAGTATTCATATTTACTAAGTTCTCGTTTGTCTTTGTACCATTTGACAGTTGGGAACGGTTTTCCGCTCAAGCAACATAATAACTTACAAGTATCTCGTTCTTGCATAACACGAGGTCTGAGTAAAAAGGTAAAACTGGGTGCACATTCTTGTTCTTCTCTCCACAAAGTAAATGGTAAGGGTTCTCTTCTGCGAACAACTGGTGCTTCAGGTTTGTATTCAGGTACAACTTTAGGAAGAGCTGTGAAAAAATATAGTTTAATAAGTTATTTGTTAAATTATTTTTTAGTTCTGGCTTACGTTGAACATTGAGGAACACAACTTCTTCTCTAGCTCCGTAGTGATTTTCAGCCCTAATAATATACTCTCCCCTGTCTTGTAACTTAGCTCTGTTTATGACGAAATAATAGTCATCTCCAGCGTATCTCTTCATATATTTAACACTTTGTCTTAGTTCTACATTATTGTGATACCAACTAACCGTAGGAGCAGCAACGCCAATAACTCTACAATAGAATTTGACGCTTTGTCCTTCGTAACAGAATGCACTTTGTGGTTTGATAACGAATCGTGGTGCTGCTTGTCTTCGGTCTAAAATAAAGAATATATTTTTAAATCCTATTCGTAATAAAAATTATTCAAATATTACCAAAGTAAGCGTCGTGTATCCTATATTTGTCTATTAATAATTTTCTCAACGATGAATATTCTGATAAGCGCCCAATTGGTAGCGCGAATGAATCCCATTCTTCATATTTAGCCCGAATTTTATCACGCATACGTAGGTATTTGGATTGGTCAATAACTTGAGTTTTATCACTGTGATCACCACTAAGCCATGCATGTATCAAACATTCTTGAGCAGTCATACGTTTCCTAAAAATATTATTTTATCAATAAAAATATGCCATTAAATATATAAATTTCAAAAATGACTTTAATACTTAAAATTTTAATGAACTTACTCTTTGTTTTTAAGCAATAATCTTCTAATAAAATCTTTGCCTTCTTCAGAAACACTTGAAAATGCTTCTTCGTCAAAGTCCCAGTCGCAAGCTTTAACATTCTTTAATGTTTCTATATCATTTTCACCTGCAAACGGTGACAGTCCACTTAACAATACATAACCTAATACACCAACGGCCCACATATCTGTATAAAATCCAACCGGTTCTCTTTCAACAATTTCTGGTGCTGCGAATTCTGCAGTACCAGTAGATATCTTAACGATTTCATTAGGATCAAGTTTGGTAGCTAATCCAAAGTCAATAAGTTTGATATTCGTGCTCTTGCGTGTTTGACACATAATATTCTCAGGTTTGATATCCAGGTGAATTATATTTCTTTCATGCATGTGTTTGATACCTTCGCAAATTTGTCTCATGTAATTGATAACTTCAGCTTCAGACATTTGATAACCTTCCGCTGTTATTCTTTCGAATAGTTCGCCACCAGACAAGAATTCATATATTAAGACCATTTCGTCATCATCCTCGAATGCATCATGTAGATTAATGAGTTTAGGATGATGTAATTGGTTCATAATGTCTATTTCTTTTCTAATGAGTTCTTTTTCCATTGCATGAGATACTGGAATGAATTTAGCAGCGAAAATGTTACCTGTCTTTCTTTCACGACATCGATGAACCACACCAAATGCACCGGTACCTATTTCTTCCAGGATATCGTAATCGTCATAAACAGATCTGGTTTTGATTTCGACAGGTTGTGGAACGAATTTTGAATAAATATCAAATACGTAATTATCGTAATCTTTGACAGCTTCTTTGTGAGATTCACGAATCTTCTTGCCATTTTCGTCAACTTCGTATTTCCTCTTTTCTACTTGTTTTTTCACTGTATCTTTCATGGTTATGAGGTTGCTTAAATCTGATGGATCAGAGCGTCCATAAATATTTTCGGCGTATACCCTAAATTCGTATTGATGACCTGGTGTCAATCCACTCACTGCTATTGTAGTTAATCTTGTATTTCCTACCCTTATCCATGTGGATAATGGATGTTCACGTCTTTCAACAAGATAATTCGTGATGTTGCTACCACCATCCCAAACAGGAGCTTTCCATGTTAGAGCCAGCGAGTCGTGTCCAATATTGTCAGCAGCAGGGAAGCGTGGTGGATCTGGACGATCAGCGATTTGAATCTTTATAATAGCAGTATCTTGACCAAGTTCATTTTCTGCTGTAATCCTGTATGGACCACTATCCAATTTACTAGCATCGCGGATGGTGAGGATGGCATGTCTATCTTTAACTTCAACGTGGTAGTGACCTCCAGATTCTATAACTTCGCCTTCTCTTACCCAAATGATCTTTGGTCTCGGGTATCCAGTAAATGGAATTTTGATTATTACATTTTCTCCTTTGTCGAAGTAAGCGCTGTCTCGGAACCGGGGGGGAATGTTCAATTTTGGTGCAGCTGTAAAAACGTTATATTAGCATTTTAGGTTACATAATTACAATTAAAATACTTACTCATTATTAGTAATTCAGCCCGAGTAGATTTAATACCAGCTTTATTAACTGCTCTGCAAACATACTCATCAGCATCTTCTCCAAATATATCATGAATAACAAGATGGTGTACTTCTCCTTCGCTGTAAATGTGATATCTTGAACCATTTGTAATCTCTCTAGCTCCTTTGTACCAAGTTATGTGAGGAGCAGGATTTCCAGTAATCGTACATTCAAATTTAGCATTGTGATTTTGAATACATTGGGCGTTTTTAAGTGGTTTAATAATTTCTGGTGGTGTAGCAGCCAGTGGATCTTTTATTTCAACGCTATTAGAAGCGCTTGAGGGTACAGAAATCCCTGCAATGTTTTGAGCAAACACTCTAAATTCATATTTCCGTCCTTCAATAAGATTAGAAATATTTATTTGAGTAGGTAAACATAAGGAAACATTAACACGTTGCCAAGTTGAACTTCCCTTTTCACATTTATCGATCCAGTAACCTTGAACACGAGCTCCTCCATCTTCTTCGGGTTTGGTCCATTCGAGGTTGACGAAATCGCCACCAACTTGGGTAACTTTGGGTACACCAGGCGGACCTGGTGGATCAAATGGTGCTCTAGCTTTTATTGGGTTAATACCTTCAAGCGGTGGACCTGCGCCATTGTCATTAACAGCCATTACCCGGAACAAATATTCTTGTCCTTCAGTTAAGCCTTGAACGGTAAAGTTAGTGTCTTTACAAGAGCTGGAAACGGTTATCCAATGTGTTCCAAGTACATCTTTCCTTTCAACATTATAATGGGTAACTCTCAACCCTCCATCGTAACTTGGTGGTTTCCAGCCTAGTCTGCAAGTGTGTTTGGTAATTTCTGTAGTCTCAAGAGGTCCATTTGGTGGTCCAGGTAATCCAGTAATGTATACTGTGAAGCTGCCTGATGCACTTCCACTGTCATTTTTAACTGTTAAGTTATAATTACCTCCATCATTCTTATTAATGTCTTTAATAAATATAATGATATAGTCATCAAATACACTGAATCGAATATGTGTGGAATCATCAATGTTTTGTCCATTTTTAGATAATGTAACATCCAGAGGTTGGTCACCAGAGTAGTAAATTTTAATCTTGGTATTATCTCTCTCTGCCAAGTATAGATCGCCAGGTAGGCGTTCAATTCTGGGTGGTGTTCCTATCTTAAGACGTGCCGTTGTTGTAACAGCTCCTAGAGTGTTGCTAGCTTCACAAGTGTAATCACCTTCATCAATACCAAGTAAATCTGAAATGTGCAGGAAGGCAGTTCCACCTTTAACTTCTGTCCTGAATCTTCCACCAATTTTAATTTCTCGTCCGTTCTTGATCCATCTGAAGGCGGGTTCGGGTTTGCCAGAAGCTTCACATTCCAACGCAACTGATTTACCAAGAGGAGCAGATGTATTATTAAGACGACGTATCCAATCGGGTTTCTCGCCTCCAAGAACTTCACAAACTTTAACCGGAGTAGTACAGTTGCTTGGTTCACTCTTACCAGCTGAATTCACGGCATATATTCTGAATTCGTATTCACATTTATCCATAAGGTTGAGGACAGTGTAGTTGGTATCCGTAACGTTGTAATCATTGCATTTTGTCCACAGTGGTGATCCAATTTCTCTTTTTTCAATTATGTATCCTGTAATTCTAGAGCCGCCATCGCTACTTGGTGGTTCCCAAGTAAGGTCAACGTAACCTTTTCCAACGTTAACCACATTTGGATTGCGTGGAGCAGATGGTACGTTGTATTTACCCTTTAATTTAAATGAAGCCGATGAAGCTGAAGGTTTGCTAAAACCAGCAGCATTTTTAGCACGAACACGGAATTCGTATTCGTGTCCACTTGTCAAATTGAATAAGTCAAAATGAGTGTCTTTAATGAGATAATCGCTAGCACTTTGCCAGTGTGTATCATGGGCTATATCACGATATTCAAGTTTATAACCTTGAATACGTGAGCCACCATCATTATTAGGTCTTTCCCAAGATAAATAGATTGTAGATGAATCCCAATCTGTAACACGTGGTGCACTAGGAGCATCAGGAACTGTGAATGGATATTTGGCTGTGACTGGTTCTGTGCTTTCTAGAGGATCACTAACGCCATATTGATTCTCTGCTCTGATTCTGAAACTGTATTTCTTATTTGGCTCTAAACTCATTACATCATAATGACTATTTCTTACAAAACTGCTAACTTTTACCCAAATGCCATTTGTATCCAATTTTTCAACGATGTAATTTGTAATA
The DNA here is from genome assembly GCA_927349885.1 of Psylliodes chrysocephalus. Taxonomy (NCBI): domain Eukaryota; kingdom Metazoa; phylum Arthropoda; class Insecta; order Coleoptera; family Chrysomelidae; genus Psylliodes; species Psylliodes chrysocephalus. The sequence continues at coordinate 11,402,570 of OV651826.1, read as the reverse complement.
GGAGAACCACCATCGTCCAGTGGTGGTCTCCACGCAAGAGAACAGTTGTCGGGCGTCACGTCTGATACATCAAGAGGACCTTGAGGTGGTAAAGGTCTGTCTACCACAAGAACTCGGCAAGATGCAGAATCTGAACCTTCTGAATTTGTAAGTTTGATAGTGTAACTACCCGTATCTGTACGTTTTGCTGATTTATTTATAAATATTGAAGCGATATCAGTAGTATCCATTTTGATTCTGTTGTCAGAAATCACTTCGTCTCCATTAATAGTCCATGAAGCTTTAGGTTTGGGAGTTGCAACATATGGAACTGTAATTTTGAGCTCTTCTCCAGCAATAACGACCATGTCACGAATACTTAAATCTGAAGTGATCTTTGGTGCTGATGGGGCAGCTCTAGCGCAGATTGCATCAGAAGCAGAACTCCAAGGTCCTTGACCAGCTGCATTGATAGCTGCTACTCTAAATTCGTATTCGTGATTTTCGATGAGATTTATAACTTTCAGTGTGGTATCTGGAACCTGAGCATGAGATGCTTTGGTCCACTTATCTTCAGTTATAAGTCGTTTTTCTACTACATAACCAGTAATTGGTGAGCCTCCATCATGTCTTGGTTTAGTCCAGGTAATGGTAATAGAATCTTCAGTGGTTTCAATGCCTCTGGGTGCACCAGGTGCACCTGGAGGATCAAATGGATGTCTAGCTTTGATTGGTTCAGAAGTAACAGCAGGATCTGATTGGCCGTATTGGTTTTCTGCAATGACTCTAAAATCATATTCTTTTCCAAGTGTAAGATTACGAATTCTAACAAAAGGAACGGTAACATAGCTACTGACTTTAGACCAAGTTTGAGACTTTGCTTCTTTCTTTTCAATAATATAGTTGGTAATTTCGGCACCGCCATTATCTTTAGGAGGCTGCCAATAAAGTGTAAGTGCATCTCCTGCGAATTCATCAGCTCTCAGGTTCTCGGGTTTTCCAGGTCTATCCAATACTCTTACATTAATAGTAGCGGTATCGAAACCCGACGGATTTTTAAGTTGAAGTCTATATTGTCCACTGTCTGTTCTCTTTGAGTTCTTTACAATGATACTAGCATAGTCATCTGCAAGTTGTGGAAATACTCTAGAATCAGATTCATCAAGATGTTTATCGTTAGCAAACCAAGCAGCTGTTGGTTTTGGAAAACCAATATATGGCACATGAATACTGAAATCTTCACCAGCTCTAACTGTTATATCGCGAACACCTCCCAGATCCATACGAGGTTTATTAGGTTGTTCTTCAATTTTAATGTTTATACTAGGTTTGCTGGGTTCAGATTTACCTACGTCGTTAACTGCAATCAGTCTAAATTGATAAGTTTCACCTTCTTTTAAATTAGGTACTGAATAGACTGTGTCATTAATTGGCGTTGAGTTAATGTCTGTCCAATTATCAGAGCCCACTGGACGTTTCTGTAGGATGTAACCTCTGATTTTAGATCCACCATCATTTCTAGGTGGTCTCCAGGATAAGGTAACACTGTCTTTTGTAATACGATCGGCTTTGGGTGGTTCAGGAGCATCTGGTTTAAATCTTTGTAGTTGAGCAATAATTGGTTCAGTTGGTTCACTTGGCTCTCCAGGACCAGCTTCGTTGACAGCAACTACACGGAATTCATATTTATTACCCTCCCGCAAGTCTTGAACGGTGTATTGAGTATTTGGTGTGGGGTATGTGTTAACTTTAACCCAGTCGCCACCCCTTTCGCGTTTTTCTATATTATAACCTGTGATTGGTTTTCCACCGGTTGAAGCTGGTGGCTTCCATTTTAGAGAACAAGTAGATGCAGAATAGTTAGTGATTTCTGGTTTATTTGGCGCACCAGGAGGATCGAATGGACTTTTTGCAATCACAGGCTTGCCTTCTAATGGTTCAGAAACTCCATAAATATTCTCTGCACGAACTCTAAATATATATTTCTTTCCTTCGGTTAGTCCGCGAGCAGTAAATGAAGGTTTAGGACAGAAGCCTGGACATGGGCGCCAGCTGTCCGTTCCAAATTCGCTTATTTCTACTATATATCCTGTAAGATCGCCGCCACCATCGTCGTCTGGTGGATTCCAGGATAATGAAATTGTATCTTGAGTTGTAGCAGTATATTGTAAGGGGCCTCTTGGGGTTCCTGGTTTGTCCACAACGATTACTTCGATATCAGCTTCATCTGTTCCGTATTCATTTGAAGCTCGAATAGTGTAAGTGCCAGTGTCATCTCTATTAGATGCTTCAACGCGAAATCTGGTATTTTCACTGGTTGTTTCAGTCTAAAATAAAAATAATGTTAGGAATTGAGTCGGATTATATTAGTTATTTACGCATATAGGAAGTAATGTGGTTTTTTACAGTCGAAGCGCGTCGTTTACGCCCGTGGTCAAGTCGAGAGCGTAACACGCTTAGAGTGTCAACCCATATTACTCTAGAAATGCATAAAATATTTTTTATCCGACGATATATTTACTATTCCTATTGATATGTAACTTTTGGTGTAATACATAATTCATTAGCAGTCATTATTTTATTACTTTAAAATTAGAGGGTTGTTAGGAAAAGTGAACATCTCGAAGGGTGGAAACAGTTCATTTACGTACATATATTCGGTTCGATTCTGGTACAGTAATTTTGTTCTTCGACCATTCACATTTTGGAGCTGGAGCACCAGATAAAGGAATGTTAATATTAATTGGTTCACCTGCGCGGACTTTTATTTTACGCCCAATAATACCATCGAGCCATAATTTTGGTTTTTCTAAAAAGTAAAGTTATAACTTATTTCCCAAGCCTTTAATAAATTATTTGGTGTAGAGAAAAACCTACCTTTCATTGGTTTGGCAACAAATACGTTTGAAGTATCACTTGGCTTTCCAGGACCGGCCGCATTTACAGCAGATACACGGTATTCATATTGGTGACCTTCTTGTACTCTGTCATCGTAGAATTCAGTATTTTTGTTGGGTTCCTTGTTAAGTTGAATCCATCTGCCAGTGGCCTTGTCACGACGTTCGATGTTATAACCAACAATAGGAGAACCGCCGTTACTAATAGGAGCAGCCCATTTGATTTTTATGTGATCCTTGTCACTATCTATAAGTTCTGGTTTACCAGGCTTTCCAGGTACATCTAAAAAATATATTTTTTAAGATTCTATGTCAAATAGAAATTGAAAATTGAATACCATATTGATTTTTGGCAACAATAGGTCTCTCTGTTTCCAGGGGATCTGAGCGTCCCTGCATATTTTCGGCAAAGACTCTGAATTCATATTTAGTTCCTTCCAGAAGTCTAGGAACAATTGCGTGGTTGTATTTAGGGTTAACGTAGTTTACAGCTGGAACCCATCCACCGCCATGAGTTAGGTCTCGTTTTTCGATTACGTATCCCCTAAAGTAATCATAAAATATTTGGCAATTGTTAATAAAACATTAAAAACTAAAATTACTTACGTAATTTCACTTCCACCGTTATCTTTAGGTGCTTTCCATGATAATGTTACGCTTTGTGCAGTTACTTCCTCATATTCAATTGGTCTTTGAGGTGGTCCTGGACGATCTAAAAACCGAAAATCATAATTATTTTAACTGAACTGATATTAGTGTGACATTACCCTTTGTATTAACCATATCCTGTAAGAGTTCGGAATAGAAATCGTAATTTAGGAATAGTACGAATAAGCATACTTATAGACTGTACATTTCTTAACAGGTTTGTATTTACTGACGATGTAAATATATTCTTTCGCCAAATTGTAAATTATCAATCCTGTACAGAAACTTTTTGTCTCAGAATGATACTTACCTAGAACTGTTACTTGGAATGATCCTTCATCAATGCCCGAACTGTTTTTGAGCAAAATATGATACAAACCACTGTCAGTACGTCTAGCGTTTACAGTATGTATAGTTGTATGATAGCCAATTGAAGTTACAGTTGTTCGTTCATCAGCTGTCAATGATTTGCTTCCTACACTCCATGTAACTTCAGGACATGGTTCTCCAATGAAATCAATGTCAATATGCAAAATAAGTCCAGCTTTAATGCGGATATCGTTAAGAGGAGTTTTGATTTTAGGAGCCACTGTAATGAAGATAAAATATATTATTGCCTGTAAAATAAACATTTAAAGTTGCCTTACAGAATCTAGCTTTTGCTGTAACCAGATCAGAGGGTTCTGACGGCTCACTCTGTCCAGCAGTATTGGTGGCGATTACTCTAAATTCATAGTCTTGTCCCTCCGTTAAATCGGGTACTGTAGCTTTATTCTTACTTGCAGGTACGTGAACGGCATTTGTCCAATAAGGACTACCCTTCTCTTTCTTTTGGATAATGTAGCCAGTAATTGGAGAGCCTCCGTCGCTTTTGGGTGGAGTCCATTCCAAATCAACGTGATCTTTATCCCAGTCGGTAACCGCTGGTTTACCAGGAGAACTTGGTTCGTCAAATTCATTTTTAGCAATTATGCTCTTCTGAGTCTCTAATGGTTCTGATTCGCCGACAGCATTCACAGCTTTGACTCTAAAGTAGTATTCTTTACGGTGGATTAATCTTGTAATATCGTGGGAGGGAATCGTAGCCATTCCAGCGTCGGACCAAGTACCACGTGATACATCCATTTTCTCAACTATATAATGTAAGATGGGAGAGCCACCATCATCGAGTGGTGGTTTCCAGCTAAGTCTTGCACTGTCTTTCGTAACACTACTGACATCTAGTGGTGGTTGTGGTGGGCTAGGCCTATCTATTACCGTCACTTGGGCAGAAGCACTAAAGCTGCCAAGGTCATTAGTTAATGTTAAAGTGTATCTTCCAGCGTCTGTGCGCAACGATGATGAAACATCGAAAGATACTTTATTATTATAGACAGCCATATCAATTCTAGTATCTGCTGTAATTTCTTTGCCATTAACAGCCCATTTAGCTGTTGGTTTGGGAGATGCTTCGATAGGAATTGTCCAACCAAACCGCTGGCCTGCCTTTACTGTAATGTCTTCAAGAAGGTTCTTGTTGAACGTAGGCGCTTGGAATCTTGGTTTAGCAATAACTGGGAGACTAGCTTCACTTGGATCACTATTGCCTCCCTTATTTACAGCAATTACTCGGAATTCGTATTCTTCTCCCTCAACTAAATTAGGTACTGTCGCTTTGGGTGTATTTCCAGGAACTTCACAAGCTCTTTCCCAAATACCATGCCTGGGTCTCTTTTCAATTATGTATTCAGTGATTGGTGCACCTCCGTCCTTTTTAGGTGGAGTCCATTCAAGGTCAACATGATCTTTATCCCAATCAGTTGCTTGTGGAACTCCAGGCCTATCTGGCTTTGTGAATGGATCTTTAGCAGTGATGCTTTCTGTAGTCTGCAACGGAGCGGAATCTCCTTCTTTATTGACTGCCTTAACTCTAAATTGATAGTCGTGACCGTCACTTAAATGATCCACTCTCAAAGATGTACCAATAGCTTCTCCGCATGGTACCCATCTCATATTCTCTGTGTCAAGTTTTTCAACTGTGTAATGACTAATTTCTGAACCACCGTTATCTTTAGGTGGTTTCCAGTGGAGAGTCATCGAACTCTTAGTTATATTGTCTGCTTTAAGTGGCCCCTCTGGTGGAGTAGGTACATCAAGTACCGTGACTTTTACCGTAGCTTCATCTCTGCCATTACTGTTTTTAATCGTTAATGTATATGGTCCGCTATCAGATCTTTTAGCGTCAATTATTTTAATAGATGTCTTGTAGTCTTCGTTAACTATTTTAACACGGTCGTTATTAAACAGAACATCTTCTTTGTGTTTCCATTCTTTGGTCGGTGGTGGTTCTCCAATAACAGGTACATTATATTCAATTGTGGCACCAACTTTAATTTTAAGATCTGCGAAGAAGTTCCTGTCTATTTTTGGAGCAACTACAAATTAAAAAACAAAATTTAGACACAAAATATATACATCATACACTTTTAAGTTTATTTGAAAAATAATATTATGTAGAAGTAACTTACGATTCTTGGGCCTAGCAACATGGATTTTAGATGAGGCACTTGGTTCACCTGGACCAGCTTTATTAACAGCTCTTATTCTGAATTCATAAGGTGTTCCTTCAATTAGGTCGTTAACTTTTCCTTTGGGTATGTCTCCTTCAACTTCAGCACATTTTTCCCAGTTGGGATTGAACTTGTCACGTTTTTCAATGACATATCCAGTAATTGGTGAACCACCATCGTTTTCTGGTTTGTCCCATTTAAGTTCCACAAAGTCTTTGTCATAATCGATAATTTCTGGAGCAGATGTTTTACCAGGTTCATCAAATGGATTTTTAGCTTCAATAGCTTGAGTTGTTTGTAATGGTTCGGACTTGCCTTGCCTGTTTACAGCTCTAACTCTAAATTTATATTTGTGACCAGGGACTAAGCCATCAACAGATAAAGATGTTTCTGGTCCATCAGTTTCGCCGGCGGTTACCCACCTACCAGTGGCTTCATCCATCTTTTCCACTATATAACTTTCAATAGGTTGACCACCGTCATCAGCTGGAGGTCTCCAGTTAAGTTTAGCTCCATTAGCATGTACATCAGATACTTTTAGTGGTCCTCCTGGTGGGCTGGGAACATCCAACACTATTACTTCTACTTCAGCAATATCTTTTCCGTTTGCATTTTCTGCTGTTACAGTGTAAGTTCCAGACTCTGCACGGCTTGCATTCTTAATATTTATTTTGGTATTATATTCTCCATGTTGTACTTTCATTTTTTCACCAGTTTTAAGTTCTTTATTCTTGATCAGCCATTTTGTGGTTGGCATTGGTTCACCAGATACTTTAACGTTAAATCCAAAGTTTTGTCCAGCACGTATTTTAACTGGAATAAGGTTAGTTCTGTCAATCTTTGGTGCTAAATTACGTGGTTTGGCGATAATTGTTGGTGTTTCGTTGCTAGCATCACCTGGACCTGCCGCATTAACTGCTCTTACACGGAACTGGTAAGGTTGGCCTTCAATGAGATCTGGCACCGTAATTTTAAGTTGTTCACCTGGAACTTCCATGGCTTTCTCCCAATCACCAAATTTATCTTTTTTTTCAATAATGTATCCAGTTATGGGTGAACCCCCATCGTCTTTGGGTGGAGTCCATGCCAAATCAACGTGATCTTTGTCCCAGTCAGTAGCCTGAAGGTGACCAGGAGCACCAGGTTCATCAAATGGATTCTTAGCAACAATTGTTGTTTCAGTTTCCAAAGGTTTGGATTCTCCTTCAGAATTTACAGCGGCTACTCTGAATTTATATTCATGGCCTGGCGTCAGCCCTGTTACGTCGAAATCTGAAAAATAAAGTAAATAAAATATTAGAAGTTTAGGGGATAGTCAATGATAGAAGGAAAAAATGAGACGGAATATATTTAAAGCCGGCTACACGAGTGTAGATGGTTTTTGGTCCTATTCACTAAAATTAAAAGAAGAAGTGACAGCTGTCTGGCCGCGACGTTCAAGGCCATTCACGTAAAGAATTCAAACTGCGGCATCCTGGCGCGAGTGTAGAGCGTACATAAGAGATTTTTAGTCCTTCAGTATAATATTGCTTTGATGAGAGAACAAAATAATTTTGAAAAACTCACTTGGTTCATTAGCTCTTCCACATGGTACCCAACATCCAGTTTCAGGATCCATTCTATCAACTTGGTAGTATTCGATGGGAGTGCCACCATCATCTTTAGGTCGTTTCCACTTAAGTTTGCATCCATTTTTATTGACGTCGGATACTTGTAATGGTCCTTGAGGCGGAGTGGGTATACCAGTAACGGTAACATTGATTATGTGTGTATCTTTGCCTGAGCTATTAGAAGCTGTGACCTTGTATTCTCCAGAGTCATCGCGACCAACTGGACGAATAGCCATTTTCGTATTATAGTCGACATTATCGATAGTTGTACGGTTATCGTTTTTGAGAACGTTGCCGTTAAAGCGCCATTCCACTGTTGGTGGAGGTTCTCCTATAATATTTGCTTCAAATTTAAGTGGTGATCCTGCAGAAACTGTAACGTCATGTAGGTATCGTCTGTCAATTTTAGGTGCCACTGAAATGAGATAAAATAAATACTGTAGATACTAGAGACGAGCAATTTTTAGAAACAGAAAGTCTTGAATGAGATTATGTTGTACTTACAGAATCTTGGCTTAGCTTTAAAGGTTTTGCTGGCTTCTGATGGAGGACTTAAACCAGCTTCGTTTACAGCAATTACTCTGAATTGATATTCATTTCCTTCAATTAATCCAGGTATAGTAGCAGCTGCCTTAGGGGTTGTTGTTTCCAGAGCCTTTTCCCAAATAGGACTATATTTATCTTTCAATTCAATAATGTAACCTGTAATAGGTGAACCACCATCCGATATCGGCTCGGTCCATTTAAGATCCACATGATTAGCAGACCAATCTTCTGGTTCTGGAGTACCTGGTCTTCCAGCAGTAGCTACAATTTAATAATCAATTAATAAATAATGTTTTATGTATAACGATATACTTACTGTAAGGGTCTTTGGCGGTAATTGTTCCAATTGTTTCAAGAGGTTCTGATTCACCTTCTTTGTTTGCTGCCTTTACTCTAAATTTATATTCATGGCCAGGAGTTAGGCCTTCTACTTTCATTTCTGGTACAGCACCATTAGTTTTTCCTACTGGTAACCATATACCTGTTTCAGGATCGAATTTCTCAACAATATAATTCTCAATGGGTTCTCCACCATCGTCTTTGGGTTTCTTCCATTTTAATGTACAGTTGTCCTTGTGAATATCAGATACTTCCAAAGGACCTTCGGGTTGTCCTGGTTTCGCTATGTAACAAAAGTAATAAAAGAATTAAACCTTTAAATAAAGAAGTGATATAGAGTGATTGCGTTCTTCGGTAATCTTTTAAAACAACGAACATATAATCTATAATACTCACATACAACAGTTATTTCGATTTCTTCCTGATCTTGTCCATACTTGTTCATAGCGACAATTTTGTAAACTCCAGTGTCCTTACGTTCGGGTTTATCGTTGAAGAACTTGGAGTTGTAAGGGATATTATCAATACGTTTGTGAGATGTTTGATTGAGAGTCTTTCCATCTTGGTACCATGAAACATCGGGAGCTGGTTCCCCACTGACTTTAACATCAATATAGATTGGTTCGCCCTCTTTAACCGTTAGATTGCGTAGGTTGCGGCGATCAATCTTTGGAGCCACTTAAAATCAAAATGATTAATTTAATTTATTGTAAATAAATTAGTTTCAATCAAATTAATATACTGTCATAAAACATTTTTAATTATTTATTTATTACTTACATCGTCTGGGCTTCGTAATAACAGATTTTGATGCTTGACTTGGCTCGCCAGGACCAGCAGCATTAACAGCACGTACTCTAAATTCATATTCGACACCTTCATCTAAGTTATCAGCGGTTCCCTTTGTTTCGTGTGGTCCAGTTTCACTAGCTTTAATCCATTTAGGTGATCCTTTTTCTCTCTTTTCAATAACATATCCAGTGATTGGAGATCCACCATCATTCGCAGGTGGAGTCCATCTTAGATCTACACGGTTCTTGTCCCAGTCTGTAACTTCTGGTGTACCAGGAGCTCCAGGTTCGTCGAATGGATTTTTAGCAACGATAGTGTGTTCAGCTTCTAAAGGTTCTGATTCGCCTTCTGCGTTTACAGCAGATACTCTAAATTTATATTCTTGTCCAGGTTCTAAATTGTTCAATTCGATTTTAGGATCTTTAGATCTACCTGCTGGAACCCAACGGCCAGTGGCAGTATCTAATTTCTCTACAGCATAGTACTCAATTGGTACCCCACCGTCATCTTGTGGTGGATTCCATTTAAGAGTACAACCTTCCTTGTGGACATCACTGATTTTAAGTGGTCCTTCAGGTTTAGAAGGTTTGTCCAAAACTTTGATTTCGATGCTAGCTTCGTCTTTTCCAGAGTCGTTTTCAGCTTTTATTGTCAAAGTACCAGTGTGTTCTCGTTTAGCAACTCCGATTACAAGTTTTGTTCTGTAATCTTCAAGATCTACATTAATATCATCGCGATTTTCAATGCGAGCTTTATTGAGGAACCATGTTTTAGTTGGTGGAGGTTCGCCACTGATTTTGATATCTAATCTAATATGTTGACCAGCCCTAATTGTGAGATCTTTAAGGTTGGTACGATCGATCTTGGGTGGCACAAATCTGTCTTTGGCAGTAATGGTGTCTGACGCGACAGAAGGTTTACTTTCACCTCCTTTGTTAACTGCTTTAACGCGGAATGAATATTTTTGGCCTTCTTGTAAATCAGGTACTCTAGCATCAGTTTTGTTACCAGGTACTTCAAGAGCTTTTTGCCATTTTCCTGTAACTGGATCTTTCTTTTCTATAATATATTTCTCAATAGGTGCACCACCATCATTTTTGGGTGGAGTCCATTTAATATCAGCATGATCTTTGTTCCAATCCTTAATTTCAGGTTTGCCGGGAGAGTCGGGTTCAGTATATGGATTTTTGGCTGTAGTTGGGACATCGGTTACTAGAGGTTCAGATTCACCTTCCGAATTAACGGCTTTAACTCTGAATTGGTAATCTTTTCCTTCATTCAGTCCTGTAACGTCTGCTTCTGGTGTTTTTGTAGTAGTTACTGGTACCCATCGTCCACTTTCTACATCCATACGTTCAACAACGTATCCAGTAATAGGTTCACCGCCATCGTCTTCAGGAGCTTCCCATTTAAGTTTGCATCCCTCGGCAGATACATCAGATACCTTGAGGGGACCTTTGGGTTTGGATGGCTTGGATACTACTTGTAATTCTATTTCAACGGTATCCACGCCCGAATCATTTTTAGCAGTGACAGTGTAAGTGGCAGTATCACTTCTTTGTACACTTTTCATAACAAAACTGGTATGGTAGTCTTCATTATCGATTTTAATTCTATCAGTATTCCTAAGCGTTTGCTCTTTTAAAGTCCATACGACAACTGGCGCTGGTTCACCTTGAACGTCAGCCTCCAGACGTAATAACTGTCCTGTACGCATAACCTTTTTGCCAAGGTTCTTACGATCAATTTTGGGAGCCACTGTAAATAAAAAATCATTTATTTAAAATCAATATTACGTTTATAAAACTTACAAAATCGTGGTTTAGCAATGACAGGTTTAGATGGGTCACTTGGCTCACTAGGTCCTGCTTTGTTAACTGCTACAATTCGGAATTCGTATTCGTGGCCTTCTTCCACTGTTTCAATTCTTCCATTAGTTTTCTCTCCAGGGACAGTTCCAGCATCAACCCAGCCACGACCAGCTTTATCGTGCATCTGGATAATATATTTTTGGATTGGTGCACCTCCATCACTAGCTGGCGGATTCCATGCAAGCTCTACGAAGTCCTTACTCCAATCTTTAAGATCTGGGCGACCGGGCTTACCGGGTTCATCTACAAAAAGCGAAATTTTGAATGTTGATCATTTTTGTCAAATATAAATACTTACCAAATGGATTCTTGGCAATAATGGTCCTTTCAGCTTCGAGAGGCTCTGACTCTCCTTCTTTGTTAACAGCCTTCACTCTGAATTTATATGATTTACCTTCTTGTAAACCAGTAATATTGGCTTCTGGTTCAGTGCTTCTGCCACAAGGTACCCATTGACCAGTGAGTGGATCAAGTTTTTCAATTTCATAGTGATCGATTGGCGAACCACCGTCATCTTCTGGTTTTTTCCATTTGAGTTTACATCCATGTTTAGTGACATCACTTATTTCAAGTGGTCCTTTAGGTGTTTTAGGCTTGCCGAGTACAGAAATTTCAATATCTGCTTGATCTTCACCTACTTCGTTTTTTGCAATAATCGTATACTTGCCTGCATGTACTCTCTTACTTTTAAGAACAAATAGTTTGGTATTATAATCTATATTATCAATACGTAATTCGTCTGAAGACGCAAGTTCGGTTCCGTTAAATAACCATGTTACTTTTGGCGGGGGTTCACCTTGAATGTTAACATCTAAATTAATAGACAACCCTGCTTTTATTTGCAATGGTTTTAAGTTTGTCCGATCGATAAGTGGTTTCACTAAAATAAAATACACATCATGAATATAATGCCACATAACCTTAAAAATGTATACTTACAGAATCTTGGTTTAGCTGTATGCCAGTTGGTTTGTTCAGAAGGATCTGATGGACCTGCTTTATTTACAGCACGTACACGGAATTTGTATTGATTTCCTTCCTCGAGTCTTGGCACTGTTCCGTTACATTGTGGCCCCACCTCTGCAACTTTGATGAACTGTCCACCAAATTTATCCATAGCCTCAATAATATATCCAGAGATTGGAGATCCACCATCTCTAACCGGTTTGTCCCATTTAAGTTTAACAGATTTCTCATCCCAGTCAACAATTTCTGGCAGGCCAGGAGGTGCTGGTATATCATAGGGATTTTTAGCAAGCGTGGCAGTATCTGTTTCAAGAGGTTCTGATTCGCCTTCTTCGTTCACTGCTTTTACTCTAAAGTTGTATTTTTTATTAGGTTCAAGCCCGGTAATTTGGTGATCAAGTTTGTCGCCATCGACAAATCCTGCGGGAACCCAGCGACCTGTTTGAGTATCTTGTTTTTCAATAACGTAGCCAGTTATTGGTAAACCACCGTCATCTTTGGGTTTGTCCCATTTGAGTTTACATCCTTCTTTGTGAACTTCAGTAACATCAAGTGGTCCTTCAGGTTTACCTGGTTTATCTAAGATGATAACTTCAACGGTAGCTTCATCAAATCCTGAATCATTTTCTGCTTTGAGTGTGTAGGTTCCCGTGTCTTTTCTCTTTGTGTCACTTAGAGAAAGTTTAGTGTTGTAATCTTCGTTTTCGATCTTAATGCTACCTCCATTTTCGAGTGGTTTATGAGCAAAGCTCCATGTGCAAACTGGTGGGGGTTCACCCTTTACATCAACGTCAAATTTAACGAGCTGTCCAGCTCGAACTTTGATAGTATGTAATTTTTCACGATTGATAAGTGGTCGTACTAAAATAAATAAAATTAATAAAAATGAAAATCAGTTAATATTATTATATTTACAGTGTCTGGCTTTGGCCACATGTTGGTTTGTAGCATCGCTTGGTTCACCAGGACCAGCTTTATTAACTGCTCTAACTCGGAACTGGTATGTGTTGCCTTCTTTGAGCCCAGGTACGCGAGCGTCGCATGCTGGTCCCTATAATTTTCAGTTTAATGTAAAATAGTTGAGTATATTATATAAAAAACTACTTTTAAATGTTTTAATGTACTTACATCCGTAGAATGAATTTCATCCCAAGTAGTAGAGAATTTCTCTTTCTTTTCAATAACGTATCCAGTAATTGGTGCTCCACCGGTGCTTTTAGGTGCTTCCCATTTCAAATCTACGCGGTCAGCATCCCAGTCAGTAATTTCTGGAGTACCCGGTTTACCAGGAATATCGTAGGGATTTTTAGCAACAATAGATGAATCTGTTTCAAGTGGTTCAGATTCTCCTTCATCGTTAATAGCCTTAACGCGGAAATCATACTCGTGTCCCTCTTGTAGACCTTTAACGTCCATTTCAGTATCAGTTGTTCTACCAACAGGAACCCAACGTCCAGTCTGTTTATCATATTTCTCGACTTGATAGCCAGTGATAGGTTTGCCACCATCATCTTCTGGTTTTTCCCATTTAAGTTTACATCCTCCTTTTGTAACATCGGTTACCTTCAATGGACCCTTTGGTTTTCCAGGTGAAGATAGTACCGTTACTTCTACTTCAGCTTCGTCAGAGCCATGTTCGTTCACTGCTTTAATTTTGTATACGCCAGTATGTTTTCTAATTGAGTTGGTAATATTAAGTTTAGTATTATAGTCAACATTGATAATTTCAATATTTCCTTCAGATTTCACTTCTTGGTCAACGTGATACCACGTACACGTTGGTGCTGGTTCACCTTTAACGTCGACATCGTATTTTATTGGTTTACCAGCGCGGACAATAATAGGTTTAAGGTTAGTCCTGTCAATCCTAGGTTTAACTAAAACGAATACCACATAATTATGAATAAGAACTTGTGTGATTAAAGTTAGAAAAGTATCCATTTAACTCAATTTGAATAATACACTCTAAATCTGGACCACATATATTTAAAAAATGGGGTCTAGGTACGTCACAAATTAATCACGTTATAAGAAGATTACAAATTGTAAGTTACATACTTACATATTAAATGAGGTTATTACAATATTAATAGAAACCGTGGTATGTTGTTTGAAGGTGACAAACGACGTATTTAATAAAAGTGGCTAGATGAGAGATATGGTATTTAAAACTTACTGTTAAACGAAAACTAATAAAAATTAAAATAATAAAAAATTAAGTACTATGAGGCCAATCTATATGAGATTAAGAAAGTTTGCCGAGTTTTCAATAAATGTGGACTGTATGTCAAGTGCTTCGGCTGAATTGGTCCAGACGGTTGTTGGAGACGGGCAGTGTTGTTTTGTAGAAATAATCTGGGGATGCTTGAAATTGATGTAATATGGCAGTCACGAGAAATCTATTGTATGATCATTAAATGGGATTTAGTGATTGGTGATGTCAGGTGGCAAGCCTCCATATGAGAATATTAACTTACTGAGGCTTAGTGAAAGTAGAACCCATAATATCAGAACATGTGAAAATGTGAGTGGTAGAATTGCTGTTGTAGGTTTATTGTCCAAAAGTAGAATCTTGGTATTGGTTCAAACTAGGTTAAAAAACTGCAACGATATTAACGATGTTTATGGATGGCATCCTCTCATTACCACAATGAGTCTCTAGAAATAATCGGATAAAATGTCGCACCTAGACTCCCTTTTTTGTGATATGTGCTACAGATTTAGAGTTATATAATTCATATTGTGTGATTAAGTTACTTACGTGATCTATGTTTGACGATTTGCATTTTTGATGCATCAGAGGGTGTGCCAGGGCCAGCTTTATTTACAGCAATAACTCTGAATTGATATTCGCCCCTTTCTTTCAAATCTTCAACACGAGCCTCTAGTTGATCGCCTGATACTTCAGTAGCTTTCTCCCAATCTGGTTTATATCTGTCTTTCTTTTCAATGATGTATTTTTCAATAGGAGCACCACCGTCATTCTTAGGTGGAGTCCACTTGAGATTAACTCCTTTATTGTCATAATCTGCGATTTCTGGTGTACCTGGTTTACCGGGTTCATCTGAAATAAAAATTAGGTAATCAAAGTTATTTCAAATATATGCTATTACGACAATTATCTCACCGAACGGATTCTTCGCAACAATTGCTTTCTCGGATACAAGAGGTTCAGAATCACCTTCTGCATTTACTGCTGTTACCCTAAATTTATATTCGGAGCCGGGAATAAGTCCAGTAACTTCGAACTCTCCTTTGCCATCTGGAGACAGTTTATCTCCAGGTACTCGGCCGACACGTATCCATTTTCCAGTTGCTGTATCCATTTTTTCAATTTCATATTCTTTAATTGGACTACCTCCATCGTCTTCTGGTTTTTTCCAGCTAACCTTAGCCTTCTCTGCAGTCACATCAGATACAACTAAAGGTCCCTCCGGAGCAGATGGCTTGCCCAAAACGGTTAGTTCTACAGTTTCAGTATCCTTGCCGTTCACGTTTTCTACAGTAAGCGTGTATTTTCCGGAATCTTTACGGACAGCGTTAGTGAGCGTAAAGTCTGTGTGATATTCTAAATTTTCAATTTTGATACGTTCGCTATTTGATAATGGAATGTCGTCTCTCCACACCCATTTAACGGTCGGTGGAGGTTCTCCCATGAAGTCAACTGCCCATTTGTGTGTACGGCCAGCTTTGATGGTAACGGATTTAAATGTTTCTCGGTCTATCCTTGGTTTTACTGTAACACAATAGTTTATTTAGGAAAAATTGTTAAGTTTAATAATCTAGAATCTGTACAAATATGTCGAAACGTCACAATTCCACAAAATAAAATGGAATACTATAAACCAGATGAAAAACCTGAAAATATAATTTAATAAATAAAATATCAAGACTTATAATTTTATGGAATAAAAGCTAAATTAATTTGCATTATATGTTCCATAATATCGTTGTATTTTTATATATTCCACCTACTAAAAATACTGCTAAAAAGTAAAGTTAAAAAAATAATTGTTAAAAAAAATTAAAATAAAGTGGTTATTGTGAACAGGTTTTTGTGTAGTTCGCTGCAAATATTAGTATTCAAAAAAATGATCTTCTTATCACGATAATTAAAAAAATCAAGCAAATCAAACAAAAAATTCTTACAGTTTTTGTGTTTGCAGAGGTGGTTTGCCGTGGGTGCAGAGGGTACACTAGGTCCTGCTTTATTGTGCGCTTTCACGCGGAATTGATAAACCATATTTTCTTTCAAACCAGGTATAACAATTTCTGGAGTATCGTCAGTTGTTTTAGCTACTTCTGTCCAATCGGCAGCAAACTTATCTTTGATTTCCACTGTATAATGACTTATAGGACGACCTCCATCGCTATCAGGTTTAGCCCATTTCAGACTAGCGCTCTTGTTATCATAGTCGAATATTTCTGGTTGACCTGGTGCCCCGGGTTCATCGTAAGGGTTTTTAGCGAGAATGAAATCAGTTTCGAGAGGTTCTGATTCGCCTTCCTTGTTTTTAGCTCTTACTCTAAACTTGTATTTCTTCTTAGGAGTTAAATTTTTGAAAGTAAATTTGTTATCACCCGCTCCTACTTCACCTGCCGGTATCCATCTTCCAGTATCCATATCCATTTTTTCTAGAATATAACCTGTTAGATCAGTACCGCCAATGTCTTCTGGTTTTTGCCAGTTAACTGTTACGTGATCTGCACGAATTTCTTCTACATTTATAATTTTAGGTGGCGTAGGTTTGTCTAATACAATAACTTCTGCAATGCCTTCACAAGTACCTGAGCTGTTGGTGAGTACTAAGCGGTATTTACCGCTGTCAGATCTAGTACATCTACGAACTGTTATAATTGTATTTTTTTCGTATTTATCAATAGTTACTCTTTCCTCCATATCAGGTTTTATTTCTTTTTTATCTAAGAACCATTGAACTTCTGGTTCAGGCTCACCGCCATATTTAATATCATACTTGACAATTTGTCCCTTCTTGATAATTATGGGGTTGAGGTCATTACCAATAATAAATGGCTTAACAAATCTGCATTTTGCTATGATTGGTTTAGTAGAGTCACTTGGTTCACCAGGGCCAGCTTTGTTTATGGCTCTTACTCTGAATTCATATGTGCTGTTTTCTTTCAAGTTTGGAACAGTTCCTTTGAGTTGATCAGCGGGTACTTCAATTCCTTTTTTCCAATCTTTTGCAAATTTTTCTTTGAATTCTATTACATAACCAGTTATTGGGGCTCCTCCATCACTATCAGGAGTTGTCCAAGTTATGTCTGCATGATCAACATCCCAATCAACAACTTCAACGTCCTTAGGTTTGGAGGCTTCATCTGAAATGTTCCTTATTGATAAAAATCAGTTCAAGTTGGTACCTAGTGTTGCTAACACTATTCTCTGTAATTAGAATGCACTCGTCTTTCCATATCTAAATTTATAGGTCTCAAGTTAATTTAGTATTTAAAATGGTAAACTTAATAATTGTGTAATGTGTTAAAGTTTGTTTCATTTTAATTTTATTTACAACCAAATTTTAGTTCACTCGTGTGTTTAGTTTAACATAATTAAATTAATCTTTACTACACCAGTTTTTCATCAGTTACTGATACATACGCAAAACAATACGAATACGTGCATTTTAATGTTAACAGTACAATTTGATAAAAGAACATAAAACAAATGGTTTCAGTCCCTACATACCATCTAAATAATGAAAGTGATCCATAATTGTATGTTTTGAACATAACATCTAGTGAGTTAGCAACACTGAAGACATTTACAAATTATGAAAAGTATTGTTTAATATTATACCGGGAATCAAATTATATATGTCTGTTTTAAATTATCCATAATTATTCAAATAAATTTGAAACCCAGTATATTCAAGATTACAGCGATAATTTTTCCAATACTTACCCCAAGGATCTTTAGCTAATACTGGTTTACCAAAGACTGCCCCTTCACTAGGACCTAGTTGATTTACAGCTCTAATTCTAAATCTATACTCTTTTTTAGGTGTTAATTTTTCTACCTTAAATGTCGTTGGTTCGTTAATTTTTACTTCACCGACATTTTCCCACCCAGCTATAACAACAAATATATAAATTGAACAAAATTGACATTTAAGTTTTAAAATAGATTTGGAATTTGATTAAAAAACCAACCTTTAAGACTAATATCTTGTCTTTCAACAATATAATGTAGGAGAGGAGATCCACCGTTGTCTTTTGGTGGTTTCCATGATACTTTACAGTTATCTTGGAATATGTCAAATACATTAACATCCTCGGGTGGGCTAGGTACATCTTGCATTGTAATCTTAACATCTTTAACATCTTCTCCTTGTCCGTTTGACAATTTAATTTGGTAGGGTCCAGACTGATCTCTAGATGGTTTTTTGATTTTGAAAATTACCTTATCATCTGTTACTATGGTTTCTACGTCTTTAAGCGGAAGTACTTTGCCGTCCTTAATGAGCTTAGCCTCTATAGGTGTTTGTCTAGTACCATCAACTATAAAATCATGTTTTTTAATAGTTGTAATTTTATAAAAATAAACACATATTTATAAATTTTTCACTTTAGACAAGTAGATATTAAATATAGTGACAATACTTACTTTTGTATGGTACATCAAGAATAATTGGTTTGCTAATAGGTGCAGCAAATTCAGAGGGAAAATCAATTTGAGGTTTACTTTCTCCCTTTTTGACATCAAGTTGCATTGCAGATTCAAGTTTTCCGGAGACGCATTTTATTTCACCATTATCTCTCATATCTAGGTTATTGAATATAAGTTGGTGTTTTCCTCCACCTAGGTTTTTGATTTCAATTCTATCTGATGGAACGATCAGTTCCCCGTTAAAGAACCATTCACATGGAGCAGTTGAGTCTTGCAATTCAATATCAATAACTAGTTTTTCTCTTTCAACACCAACTGTATTTTTAAGTTTCTTATTAAACCTGTTCAAGTAGTTAACAATAATTTCTGCTTCTGTTTTATCTGCGTTAGTTGTACATTGGTACATACCAGCGTCTGTAACTTTAGCATCTTTAATTACCAGTTTTCGTTTACGTCCATCTTTGCTAATTACTACTCTCTTATCAGGTTTAATTTCTTCGCCATTTTTGAACCATTGCACATCACCCCAAGCATCATTAAGCTCGCAAACTAAGGTTATATTCTCTTTTTCTACATGCTGTTGGTGCTTGAGTACTTTTACGAATTTGTATGGGTATTCTATAATATTCACTTTTGTCTCAGTTTTGTCGGGTTGTTTGTCTAATTTACACGAGTAATCACCAGAGTCTTCTAATCTACAATCTTTGATAGTGAGTCTACAAACTCCGTTAATATCTTTAGAAATACTGTATCTATCACCATCTTCGAGTTTCTTATCTCCTTTAAACCAACCTACTATAGCTAAGTTGCTACTGACAGTACATGCTAGTTCAGTTTCATGTTTGGTATAACCGTCATACTTCTTCTTTAATGCTTTGGTGAAGGTGTAGCTTGGATCTGGTTCATCAACCGTCAGGAATCCAGTTGAACTAACACCTCCAATTTCAATTGTGTATTTTCCTGTGTCCTCTACTTTTGGATTGCTAATGATAAGTTGATAAATGTCGCCTTCATTTTTAAACTTATATTTAGAACCAGGGAAGAGTTCCTAAAAAAGAATTCACATAAAAAGGATATAATACTGATAATTAGATACGTACAACTATATAGTTATAAATTTGTGTGTTAATGTTATAAGCTATACTGAATCAAAATAAGGTACACTAAAGAGTAACTTCATTATTTCGACTAAAGTGATATAGGGCCAGAAAATAATAATGCTCAATTTTTTATTTCAGATTTTGATGAAAGGAATACATTATGGTCACCAAGAAACTACATTTATATAAAAATTGGGTAAGTGATTATTTTACTTACGTCTTTCCTGAAGAGCCACTTAGGTTTGCAATTAGTCTTTGAGAATGCAGCATCAAATACAACTTTTTTATCTTTTCCTTCTTTGGCAAATTGATCTACCAATGGTTTTAAGAAGCTTTCTTGTTTCTATAAAATTGAAACAAAATTTATTAATCATTTTTAATTAGGTATATTGTTGAGTGTTAACCAATGCTATGTACAAAAAAATATATTAGAAATTGCTATAGCTGTAAAAATAATATTTATTTATATATATATACAACTGAAACAGATAAAAATATGTGAGAACATCAATATCTACAGGACATATAGATACGAAGACATCAGTAGACGAAGCACAACATAGAATTGACACCAGAAAGGGAAGTTAAATTGAAATTTGTTATAGATAGGAGTTACGACAGCTTTATTTTGTTTATAAAACTTTACCTCTCAATGAAAAAATATTAATTTCCAGAGAAATTGTGCAATTTGAATTCACTTATTTAAAATATTGTTAATCTCAAAAGCATAGTAAGTAAATTTAAGAATAATATATGTTTATCAATAGTATTATTTATAAACTACTAAGAGTGTTTAATAATTTATGATACAGTATACCTAGGTAGATTTTAAATTGATCTGCATAAAGTTTTATAAAACAGTCGCCCAATATATGACATTGTGTATGTACAAAAAAAGAAAGTACCAACTAAAACGAAGAAATTTGTTGGTAACAAAAATAGTTTCTCAAAAAAATAGAGAAACAAATATACAAGTATTTGGAAACGTTTACTCGTGAAGAAAATAATATGTACAAGGTCTACGTGCAACTGGTTAAACATAGAGAAAGGGATAGGAGTTGTTTCATCCAACCTCCTTTTTTTCAAAGTGGTGTAGTATTGGCCAATCTGGTATTAACTCAGCCAATGATGGCCTTCTTGAGGGTACAGGATTCTATAAAAAGAAAACTGTAGCTAAAGTACCACCTATATACTAAACTCAACATAAATATTTAATTTTTGTATTCTGGATCAAAAGTAACTCTAATTGTAGTATTATACTAATATACAGATTCGGAAAAATACTTTAGAAGTACTTATAGGTTTTACGTATGTAACGTTAAATTATAAAAATTAAAATTCCTATTGTGTCAAACTACAGACAAACGTAAGTTACCAATAAAAATGATGTATTTATCACATTTATTAGCAATAAATTTCTCGAATGTAATGAAACGTTTTAAATAATAATTCTAGAAAATACTTTTCGCTGGTTTGAATCCGGCTCTGTAGAATCATATAGAAAATATTTATCCTTTGTTTCAAGTTGTTTTTCTTGATTTTTTGCTGTCTGTGTAGTGATCTCAAGATTTTTTCCTTCTTCTCAGTGTAGAATAAATATGGTGCGAAGATAATTTGTAAAGTTTATTTTTTATTTGACACAAAATAAAATTAGATGACATTATTTAACGATTTTTATAAATATAGTTGGTTTACGAATGCTTTGTATGCATACTTATATTAGAAGGTAAAGAAAATTATATTTATTTAGGTCTGCACTGGTTAAAATACTCGAAGATGTTTTAGAGAACGAATATTTTTCTGTGATAAGAACATAAACTTTGATTGGTCTGTTATTTGTGTTGGCTGCATTGGAATTGTAATTTGCTGTTGCCAACTTTAAAACAAAATACCCCCTTACTCTTTTTGACTTCAATCAATCTTATGAACGGAATGAAATAGGGTATATAAATTCTACAACAGTTAATATTTCAAATTCATGTCGTTGCAAACTGAGTCAAATTAATCCCTTTCTCTTTTTGACTTCACAGAGTGAAATGGAGTATATCAATTCTATAAATTCGAAGATTCTGAGTTTTTATCTTGAAAATAAAGATGTTAGAAAAGGACAGAGCAATAGAAAAAGTATAGCGTGATGTTTTATGAGTATGTTTCTATTTTTAGAAGTGTTGAAATTATGAAAGAATTTGACTAAAGATTTTATTTTTACAACGTATTCAGGGCGAAATAAATGTGTTTTAAATGATCAGTTAAACATTTCTTTTTAATATCTTATCACTTAATCTTTAGTAATAAATAGGTATCTATTTATTTTTTGATATAACAGATAGGTACTGTTTAAACTTAATAGAGATGCCAATATGAAAAACATTCACCATTAACCATTATTTTATTCTTTCTTCCTTTGTAAATATTATAAAATGGACCTAAAGTTAATGTGTTCAATTTTCCTACGTAAAGCACATCTTTCAAATCTTTCCTTGGTTTATAAAATATGAAATCTTGACAAAAATACGTTACATTTATTCAACCTAGACTGCTACTGCATTATGTTTTATGATTTTACATACATAAATATTTCAAAAAAGTATAATTTCCGAATTAGTATAATCACTTTTTAAAACTAAACATTTGTCATTAGTTCATTCTTTGTTTTTTTTTATATATTATGAAATCCAAACATTTTTTACTATAGTACAATATTTTTCACGTACCTTTTCCACCTTCTTAAGTGCCGGTAATGGTTTTTCAGTTTCTTTTAGATCACCCCAATCTGGGTCTTCCTTATCTTTGTCCCATTTAGCATACTTTCTCTTCATTAGCATAGAACGAAAATCTACACCTCCGGCACCTAAAATTTTAGCAATGCACAGGTTTAAAAACAATTCTAAGAAAAATATATTTTTTCTAAATTGGTTTTTATGCAACAGGAAAGTTTAATATTCATTTAATTATCACAGGCAAAGGGTCACAAGATCTATTAGCCCTAACCACTATATGTTCGGCCTTTTTTATAATTTAGACCAATATGCTATTATATTTTTTAAAAAGTAACAGTGTTGGGGTTTTCCTAGCCTCTTCAGCCTCACTGGAGCGTCCAGGAATCGGATATGAGGGGATGGAGTGGAAGGAATGGTAATAGGTATCTGAGATGATGTTGCTGACGCAGCATTCGCTTATTGCTTTAAGAAAACCTCTGAAAAACGCACAGCAGACCACGCGGTAGTATTTATAACCTCATAGACGCTATGACGAAATGGGTTAGCTCTGTGATACTTTTCAAATTTGATTGGCTAGACTGCAGGGATTTCCAAAGTGGTTGATACCGACCCCTTGAAATCGATATCGGTTTCCTAGGGGTTGACATAAACCGGCTAAAATATCACATTATTTTCCACAACATAATAGTCAAAATAATCAACAACTGTTAAATCTACGATATTTTTAACAATTTAACAGGAATTTTCTTAATAAATATTGAAAATAAAATAGCCAAACATAAATATAGTGCTTAGGGCTCGTATTATTGTTCTGGAACTTTCCTGGTAGTTTGAAGAGAGTCAGACGACACAGGCAGAGTCGTGCGTCAATATCTGCAGTGCAGCAGTGTCGACAGCGTTTATTACTATTTAAGAAATTTGAAAATAAACTTACCAGCAACAAAGAGCGTCATTTCAGCCGAATCTTCACCGTAAATATTCGAAACAATGACTCTATATTGACCTTCATCTTGAGGCTTTACTTTTCTTATACAAAGGGTTATCAAATTTGAATCACCATCGGTTACGTAGCGGAATCTACCACCTTCAATAATTTCGGTGACATTCTAAAAAAAAAAACAGCGTAAAATTATGTAAATAGATGGAAAATAGAATGTATGTACCTTGTAGAATTTAAATGTTGGTGCAGGGTCGCCCTCTACTTGAATGGTCATATAAGCGGTTTGATCTAAAATTAATTCAATACTAAGTATGTACCTAAATAAAAAAGTATTGTTCTAATTTCGAACCTTCTACAGATGAGTAATTTTCTTGAACATCCACAATTTGAGGAGCAGCCCCTTTAGGGCCTGACGGTTTCAGTGGCGTTGATGGCTTATTAATAAGATCTTCTAAATCAGCCACACTTGGACGACGTACGTCTGAACTTGGACGGCGACGCTATATTTGAAAATTTTGTTATTTTTTTTGTTTAAATTAATACGTTAAGATTGAAAAACAGGATGGATTTTTTTTTTGTATTTAGTTTAATTATTATTTGGAAAACTATTATAAAATTTTGCATTTAAACTAATTATTATTACATTGATTTTAATTTAAAAAATGGACATTTCATGTATGTCATTATTTTAAGAAATATTAAAGTATCATATAAAACTTGATTTGAAAAACATTAAATA
Organism: Psylliodes chrysocephalus; assembly: GCA_927349885.1. Lineage (NCBI taxonomy): Eukaryota > Metazoa > Arthropoda > Insecta > Coleoptera > Chrysomelidae > Psylliodes > Psylliodes chrysocephalus. The sequence goes on along the minus strand of OV651826.1, from coordinate 11,378,243 downwards.
TTTATTTTTATGATTTCGTTCAACAGTAATTTTAGTACAAAAACTGTCCACCCTGTATTACATTATTATTTTATAAAGGCAGTATTATTAATATCGCATAAATTAAAAAGCGCATTTTGTGTTAGCGCACATTCAGCTCCTTGATTAAACATTTATTGCGAGTATATACACTGATAAAAATGTACATATGGAAGTTATATATCGTTATATGTCATTTTTGTAAATTCTATTCTAGACAGTTTTTATTGTTTTAGGTAAACCCCTAGCACAACACTCTATTAGCACACTGTATAAAAAATAACACAAAAAGATTGAGAGCCACTGAAGGTCATATAATCGTAAATCCTAAATCAAATAATTGATAGATAATCTAGTAACAATTTAAGTGGATATAAATGAACTTGTATAAAGAAAATTTGATTGTTAATTCGGAAACAGACTTTTGCTAAGGATCTTGCTACTGAAGGTGCAATCGTAAATCTTAAATCAAACAATTGATATTCTAGTAAAAAATATTTTTTCAACAAAATCTTCCTACTTTCGATTATATTTTTATTATATATTAAGTATATGGATTCTTTACGCAGTGTAAAGAACCTTTTTCTAATCAAATCAATATATCTATTATTTTATTATTATTTCGTTTATTTCCTCAAAATTATTATTACTGTTTTTAATTTTTATATACTATTTATTATTAATCTGTTTTTAAGTGAATAGTTGCAATATTCAATGTAAAAATTAGGAGGAAAAATATACAAGATCAGCCTTGCTAGGCTGAAATATTGGCTGGTCAGACAGGTTATAACCATTAGTCTTAGCGTATCAAATACCTATGAGAAGTAGTCAGTCATTACTTCCGAAATAAAATTTTTAAAAATATAAAATTGAAAGCAATGAAAACGATATTAAGAAAACATCAAAAGACAAGGATAATAGAAGGATACGAATAACAAAGCAAGAGATGTATACAAGGTATTATGTAGTTAAATGGTTGATTACAAAAAGGTTGAAATATATGCTTAAATAGCTATTTTAGTTATATAAATACCAGACGACAAAAAAGTTAGAACGAGGTTGATATTTTTTTGCATTCAAATATTATTGAAAAGATCATATCGTCATTCGATGACTATTTTTAGCTAAATTAATGTTTTTTTACATTGAATATGCAGCAGTATATATGTGATTAATTTTTAACTTATTCGGGGTTTTTAGATTCTCTTTTATGTTTATTATAAAAAGCATGTTGAGTAAAAATAAACATAAAAGTCAAAATTAACGGCAAAGAAGAATATTGTAGTAATGTGCCTTCAGTTGGTCTCTCGTAAACATGTATTTTATTCACATAGGTCTAATCTATACGTGTATATTAAAACAAGGTTTCTCGAGAAAAACCGTTTAATCTGTATCTACGTTAGACACAAACATATATAGGTATTATTGACGTTTCTAAAAATCCAATCTTTGAATTCAACATTTAATTTCACCCTAACCTGATGGTCAATAACTCCTGGACGTTTCCCCTTTTTCTTTAAATAAAAAGAAAACAAAAGACTTAATACATGTACAAAACAAAAAAAAAAACAAGCAATGACAAGACATTCTGTTAAATATCCCACCCAAGGTCAGTTTTGTGTTTTTGTCTTAGACACAAACCTCACCTTTGGATCTAGCACTTCCCCAGGACGTAATTTTCCTCCCTGCGGGCATAATAATAAAGATAATACCAATTCAAAAAAAAAAACAATAATTTTAATCAGCTTTCAGACGTAACATTTAATAATTATATCAAATTAATTAATTTATAAAATATAATAACCATCAAAAAATATTAATTATTTATATTACATATCTTTGTTATGTCTGCAAACTATATAATATAATTTCAATGGGGATATATTTGAGAGTAAGTACCTATATATGGATAAAATTGAAAAATATAATTAAATTTTTAGACAATTTTTAACAAACAAATAAAAAATCAAACTTGTCTTTCGTCTATGCCAAATCAATATATTTCTTTGCCAGTTGTATTTTAAGGAAAACAGTAGTAATCTATATTTATTAAAAAGATTTTAACAATCTACATCAATTCTAGATAGGTCTGGTAAACATCAAGCTAGTAATTGAATAACTGTTGTTTAAATAATGATGGCGATGAATCATCAATAAATACTTGTATTTTAAAAAATCCAGATTTATAAAATTTATCATAAGATGACTTGATATGACTTTGGTAGCCATTAAAAATTAAACGTATATACTCAGACAATATTTTCTGATACACATGTTCATTCTCATTTTATGCTTCGGACCCCCTGCTATCACCCTAAACTGTCTAAAGCATGCTGACACAACATCCCTCCAGACTTATAGTGCCACCATTTGAAGGCCCTATTGTCATATACATTTTTTTAAATAGTTAACCGTTAGTCCCATAGTAGCATGGCTCATGGTGAACCTTCCCAGCATTCACCCATCCATATAAATTTTCATTTTCTGAGGTTAGGTGCAGAGTTCACATTAGTTTAGCGTGAATCCATAAACACAAGCACTATTTCATAGTTTCCATGATAATAAGCCATTATTTACAAACCCTGCATAGAACACTAAAATTTGTCGCCAGTACACAACTAAAATAATTTTATTATATATCTGACCTATACGAAATCAGTTTGTCCACAGATATCCTATAAAAGGCAAAAATCAACTTTTAAATCACCTTGTAGGTATATAACGATTTCCTGGCATTGCAAAGAGTACTGCCAAAGGAATCATCTCAAATTGGTCAGAGAAGCCCCAGAGATGTACTGGATTACCCCATTCGAAGGATTTTATAACAAACACCCTTGAATAAGTGAAGTAGGAACATTCTTACGAGACTAATGGCAGGACATTGACCTAGGTAACCACATGAAAAGGACAAGTCTACAGGAAACATCGGACTGTCGTTTCTGCAGTATGAAAAACGAATCTTCAGAGAACCTGCTCCGCCTTGGAAATAATTATGTTCCAGATCTTTGGTTTTACCCGACTGGAGCCTACCAAAGGTGTGGTTTGTATGGTGAGCTATAATATTATAGGCATGACCAACAGTAGATCCATTCATTTTCAACCTTACCTAACCTGTATGTATATATAAGTATGAATGAACAAAATATTTCCACGCCCTAAATGAATAAAGGGAAACAAATAATTAAATAAAAGAACCTGAGAGACAGTGGACAAATTGTTTTTTCTGCAGCCAATACGAGTTCAATGGCTAATGAATATGAATATCTATTAAAAAGATATTACCAGCTACCAATGGTAGTTGACATAGGTAACTATACAATTGGCAACTAAATTATCATTGATTTGAATTTAAATAAAATGATGTGTTTACATTCTGAAATTTATCTCAAAAATAAATATATATTTTTCAAATTCTAGGTATTGACGTATTATATGTGTGTATATATACTCGATGCCCTGAAAAAGTAAGTGGTGATGGCTGCTGCCTGCCAGGTGCTCTGTAGTAAATCATGCGTGTTGCGTATTTTTGGAATAATAACAGTCGACCACATAATGCATTAGTTTGTCGGTGCATCGCCACAGCTGGATTTCGTGACTTAACAACTAGATGTTCAATACCAATAACCCTGCAATATCGTTCTTAAAAATAAAGCATAAACTGATAAAGATCTAATTGATTTCAAGAATATTTTTATAAACAGATATTGCAAAGTTACAAAAAAAGCCTCAAAGAAGAAGTTTATATTTGCACTTCCACTTGTATGGTAAATAGTCAATGTAATTAAGAATTTAATAAGGCCAGGCGTATGCTGGAGATTATTCTGATGGTTACCTTTTTCTCCTCCAAAACCTCTCCTGGACGAAGTTTCCTTTTTTCCTAAGACATAAAATTTTAAACATAAATATAAAAAAAACAGTTTTTCACCACTGACGGGACACCAACGGACACAGCTAAAGAATAAAAAAATATGTTAGAAATAGAAAAGTTTATATATACCTCATCAGAGATGATAAGACTGGCACGCCTTCCCATAGCTTCGGGTGGTATGAGAGAACCCCTTCTACTTCCTGGACCTGATCCAGGTTCCAGTGATTTCTTTCTGGGTTCTGGGGTTTTTTCTCTACTCACTTCGATCTTAGGAGCATCAGGTGTTTTAATTTGAGGAAGACTAGGTCTAGGTGTGTCGGAAAGAGTGGCCTGTGATGGACGTTTTTCTTTACCTTCAAACGCTAGGCTTGGTTTTTCCTGAATGAAAATTATTTATCTAGAAAGGCTCTAAAGAATTTTTTAAATTGCTAATAAGCAGCGTCTAATGCGTAATATAGTTTAAGTAGATGGAGGAATATTTTAAATTGTCTCCGATTTTAAAAAATTAGCTTAGTGACTGGCATCGAAGAAAAACTAGTGCGTTCCTGAAGCTGAAATAGTGCCGCGTTGCTAGAATTACCTTTACTAATTTCGTTTTTTCTCTGCCAGTATATTCTGACGAATCACCTTTCTCGTATTTTTCCAAAACAGGTCTTTCATAATCAGGAATATTTTCCCATGCATTGACATCTTCCTGTTCTCCTTTTTTAGCGGATTTTTTGACCGTTGTTTTTTCCTTATCAACAGCCGATTTCTAATAAAATTTTCTTAAATTAATTTTGGAAGTTTGTTAACTTTTAGTTAGAAAGAAATCTATGAGTTAAAGAAGTAGAAGAAAGCGATGGACAGAAGTTGGTTATTTACTATAAAAGTATAATCAATTTAATTACTTGTTTTTTTTTAAATAAGAGTAGAAAATGAAAATCTCAAATTTTCAAAATTATTTGCAATATAGATTTATATGAGCATTCTACTTTTATTTTCCATTATTGTATTAGTTCTTTTTATTATAGTTTCTAATCGGTGAAAAATACATAAGCGTTTGGTCAGTAGATTTGCTAAACAATAAATTAATTATTTTTTTTTTATTATTTTTATTGAATTACTGATAGTCCCCCATCTGACTGCAAAAAGTGGCACGTCGTGTTTTTTGCGTGCTATTTATAGTTTAGCAGAGGAGAGGCAGGTGAACAATATGTACTATGTCCTGGTGGTGAGAGCGGTCATGTGACCCGTAAAATTCAAAGTAAAGTTCCTTATCGATGGAATTTTTGAATTTCTCAGGTCACATGACCGCTCTCACCTTTGGGACATAGTACATGTTATTTACTCTCCTTTCTTGTATCCAACTACAAATAAGCAAAAAATACGGCGAGGCATTTTTTGCAATTTGATGAGGGACTATAAGAATAGCCAATTATAAAACTAGTTAGGAAATAAACTTATGTGCTTAGCGGACCATTTGGTTGTATATTTTCTAATTTTGATAGAAATAAATTTAAAGTACGAGGGTGGATCCCTATGCTCCGCTTCTAAACTAGTTATAAGTGTGATTAATATTTTTGACAGTTAACTGACTTTTGTAGGTCGTATCTACCCAATATCAACTTTGTATCTCAAAGCGTTGTTATGCTGTGGCTAATTCTTGAATTGTGTGTCGTGATTGTTCATAAAAATAGGACGAGCCTCAATAAAATACCTCCAGAAAAAAGGCATGACGCCAACTCAAATTCATGAAGACTTGCGGCAACTATTGGGGAGTCTGCAGTTTCGTATGGCATAGTCAAACGCTGGTGTCTAGATTTTAAATGCGGAAATGTGAAAACCAGCATGCTGGTAGCCCTCCCATAACGGTAACACCAAACAAAAGTATTAAAAAGGTACATGATATCGTACTGCAACATCAACGAGTACGCATGAGGGACATTGTAGAAGATATTGGCTTATATCATGTGGTGCACCACATTCTGAATAAAGAATCAGGTATGAAAAAGTTGAATCGGGTGTTGGCTTGTAAGCGACTTTTGGAAAGGTACTAAGCAGACAAAGATAACTTTCTTAGTTGATGTGTTACATGGACGATTCATCGCGGTTCTCCTCCTCCACGCAAATTCAAAGTCGTGCCGTCTGCTGGAAAGGTTCTACTGTCTTTGTTCTGGGATGCTGAAGAAATCATCCTGACTGACTATTTGCAAAAACAGAGCATTACAGGGGCCTATACAATTTATTTTGCGAGACGCTCTTGAAGAAAAACGCCGAGAAAAGTTAAGGATAATGCTCCCAACCTTACATCTTGTATTGCCATGGCTGCTATACACCAAGCAAGCGTTAAATTAATGGAGCACCCACCATGTTCGCCAGATCTCGTATCCAGTGATTACAGGCTTTTCTCCAAATTAAAAGAAAACTTACGTGGGGAAATTATTTCCAGTAATCGTGAACTGATGGAAGCTGTAGATAAGTGATTTGCAGAGGTCGGATAAAAAAATTTTCAGGATGCTGTTGATATGTTAGAGCACCGATGGACCAAGTGCATCAGTGTAGAAGAAGACTATGTCGAAAAATAGAATGCCACTTTAGGTTTACTATAAGGGAGTCAGGGGTGCAGCATAATGATCCACCTTCTACATATATAAAGGAATATAACATAAATTATTTGTAATCAAATCAGTCAATCTATGAGGTCTGTTATTTCAATGTTTTTACATCTCTTTCGACATCAGTTCATAAAAATGTATTTTTCCTAATTTTTCCTAACTAGTTAGGTCCTGTTACTTTATGTGTTAAAATTAGAATAATTATTTTTAGAAGCTGTATTTTAGTAAAACTCTTGACATTGTAACATAAATGGCAGAAAGATGAAGCAATAGAAGATGAATAAACAATATAGAATAATATGAAAGTTTTCCTTACAAAACGAATAAGAAATATTAGTAACAAACAAATTTATATAAAAGTATAATAGTAGCTTACAAAAATATATATTAAGTAGATATTGTTTGAATAGAATTATTAAAAAATAAGAGAAAGAAGATAAAGAAATAAAACTTAAATACAAGTTAGTAATATAAAATTTGAAATTGATAGAATGTTACGAGTACAATAATTAGTTACATAGATAGACAGAATAAGAAGGAGATCAAAATTAATATAAAGAAAGAAAGGAAGAAAGTAAGTAAGAAAAAAAGAAAGAGTAAAGATAGAGAGAAGAAAGAAAAAGAGACGCAAAGAAGGTAGCCGAGTGTTTCTTCAATTTTACCTTCAGGTCTACGTCAAGCTTTTCGGCTTTATCTGCCTTTTTACCCTCTTGCGTAACGGGTTTCAATTGAATATTCAAAAACGAACCCTTTTTAGCCTCTTCCTTAGGTGGAATTACCCTTTTGGGTCTTTCGAACGGCTAGATAATTAAATAAATTATTATAAAATATGCCAATCGAAGATATTAAGAATTTTGATTAAGTAATGAGGATAATATTCAATGGAAAGGACAAAGGATATTAAGCTTACCTTTTTGAGTGCTGCAGTTTCTTGTTTTGCTTCAGCCTGGATAAGAATTAAGGACAGCACAGACGAAACATGAAACAAATTATATTGATTTAGTCAAAGTTATAACTACAATCTACAAGAGTTTAGTTTACATTATCATACAAGTTGCTTTTTTATAATAATTATTCGTTAACTAATTCAAATTGTCTTGGATCAGAGGTTGATTTTATGTATCAAAAAACGATAGAGGCAAAACATGCAAGAATACTGTAACTGATTGTTATTTCCTAAAATAAAACTGCAGAAGTAGATTAGGCTTTAAAAGTAATTTTTCATTCTGCGATAGACGTATATAATACTTAATGACCATGCTAAATTATTATAGAAGATATAGAGAGCCATGTCCTATATTAATAGCATTTTAAAGCCAATCAAAGAATGACGCATCGATAATTGCGATAGGTAATTAAAAAGCCAATTCATTTGAAACGCGCTGATGTAAAATGTAATTGTGGCATATTCTGCGTAAAGTGTGAAGGAAGAAGGAAAGTAGTGTGTGTACCTTCTCGAGAGGAGGCCGTTTTTGTTCTGGAACAAGTTCTGGCGTTTTTAATTGTGGTTTCGTCAGTCCGGGTTGTGGGGTAAGTTTTTCTTCTTTAGGTTTCTCAGGTTCTAGTGTTTTAGGTGTTAATGTATCGTGTTTAGGTTTTGTTTGCTCAGGTGTTAAAGATTTTCGTGGAATCTCGTCTTTAGCTTTAGATTCAGGGGTTAATGATATTCGTTTATCCTCATCTTTAAGTTTGGCTTCAGTAGTTAAGGATTTTCGTTGAATCTCATCTTTAGGTTTAGTTTCGGCGGTTAGAGATTTTCGTGAAGTAGGTTTGTCACCTACTGGCTTAGTTTTTTCTGGTTCAGGTGTTAAAGATTTGCGTGTAGTAGTTTTGCCAGGTGCTAATTTTTCTTCCGGTTTTTTCTCTTCTGGCTTTTCTTTTTTGGTGTCTTTTAGTTTAAAACCATCTTCAATGTGATTAGTTGGGAGGATATCAGGTGTTTTCTGTGTATAAATAAATATTTTATGATGGCGTAAATAAATATCTAATCGCGAACATTTTTATGACCGATCTTTTTGAAATACAAAATTGAGAAACTTAATATACTCACCGCTTCTTTAGTAGATTCCAGCTTTTTGGTGTCTTTGATAATCTGTGAAATAAAATTTTTGATTGACTTTCACAGATTTTATAGACTAAAAATGCAATTGCGAACCAAAAAAAGCATAAAAGAAAAAGTAATAATTAGCGAAATTAACATTGAAATAGCTTTTAAATATTAGCCATTAAAAATATTTGTTATTTGCAAGAGATTGAGATGCTGCAGATAAGAAGATATTGAAACTGCCATATTACAGCCATAAAGGAAATTTTTGTTAGATACGTTGCGAATTCTTTATTAATTATATTTTGAGTGTGTACCTTCTTCTTTTCGTCTACTATTGAAGTACGCCTGGACTCACTCTTACTCTCCTCATTAACTTGCGAGAAGGAAGATTTTCGAGTAGTTTTTCCATCTTTAACAACTTTTTCTTCAGTTTGTATAATTGAGCTTCTACGTGATTCTGATTTAGCTTCTTCATTCTAATTAATCAGTATTTTAATAATTAGATACAGTTAAAATCGCATGCTTTATGAAAACTTATTACCTGTTGGATAGAAGATGTCCTAGTAGATTTTTTCGCGACCTTTTCTTTTTCCTATAGACAAACACAAACATTTAAAACAAGGACAGTGCATTACAGATATTTATACTAACCTCTTCTTTTTTAGCCACGATTTTTTCTTCCTTCTTCTTTTCTTCATCCTTCTAACAAATTACAAAATATGTTGAACAAAATTAAAAACAGTAAAACGTAAATTTCTGGAAATAATCTGACAAAAACTAAATGTGTATATGAAACACCATGTATATACAATAAGTAATAATAAGTATTTCTTAAATTTCCCAAGATCTGGGTAACAAAATGTCATTTTTGTATATTGAATATACATAATATATGTGGTTGTAAACAATGTTGATTTGCTTAATAATATTTCTTTATCAAATATTTCAAAATGATATTGCTTTAATAAACAATTTAAAGTAGTTACCTTAATAATGAGTTTTTCTTCATCTTTCCTTTCTTCTATTTTATTTTTTTTCTTTTCTTCTATCTTATCTTTTTCTTTCTTTTCTACCTTATTTTCAACTTTGATTTCTTGTTTTTCTTCTTTCTTTTCTACCTTCTTTTCAATTTTGGTTTCTTTCTTTTCCTCTTTCTTTTCTTCTTTCTTTTCTACTTTCTTTTCTACTTTCTTTTCTTCTTTCTTTTCTTCTTTCTTTTCTTCTATCTTTTCTTCTTTCTTTTCTACTTTCTTTTTCTCTTTTTTCTCTTCCTCAATAATCTAAAAATTATGGTATAAATACGTTTTTGTATATCGAGTAGGTAGTAGAGTTTTTTAACATTGTAAAAGATGAAAATTAGTTTTCACATTTGTACACATGCGTTTTTCAATCAGTCGTAGGTATTTGGATATCCAAAAACTACTCACGCTCATTTTTTTAATAAATAAATAAATACCTCTTCGGATTCTTCTTCCTCTTCCTCCTCTTCTTCTTCTTCTTCGTCTTTTACTTCTTTCACTTTTAGTGTAGCACTTGTTTCGTCTTCACCAAATTCATTTTTGGCAACACATTTGTACGTAGCGGAATGTGACACTTTACATTTACTAATACTAAATCGCGTTACAGTACCATCAAAAGTAATTTTAATATCTGAAGATTCCTTTATAATAGTCGTATTTTTGTACCATGTAATTGTGACAGTTTTGTCCTCCATTTTGAGAGAAGTGATGAAGTCGATTGATTTGCCTTCCTCTGTAATCTAATAAAAAATACATTATTAATTAGTGACTATAAAATGACGATGAATATGAGGATTATTAATTAAAGTAATCTACTTACTATATTGGTCAATTTGGTGAGCTTAGGTTTCTCTCCTTTAGGCTTTTCATCGGGAGGCAATTCAGTCACTTCAACAGTTTGTGATGCTGCTTCACCTTTTTCATTTTTGGCCACCAGCTTGTACATACCCTTATCTCTTTTTTCGACTTCGTTTATTTCTAATTTAACAGTAAATTCGCCCTACAAATAATTGGTATTTTAAATGATTTTTTTATTTTAAATTCTACTACTTACTTCTTTGGATTTTTCAACATGGACGCTATGTCGTGTATCTTCTTTAACAGCTTCGTCTTCTTTATACCATGTACAGTCAGGTGCAAATTTACTGAGAACTTTACATTCCACGATAACTGTCTTTTTCTTAATAATTTTAATGACTTTAGGTTTCTCTTTGATAACTGGTATAATTTCAATATTTAGAGTTAGATTAGCATTCAGCTCACCAAGCGTATTTCTAATATTACACTTGTATAAGCCTGAGTCTTCAGTTCCAGGATCATTCAATTCCAGTTTGACATAGTAGATGTCCTCTTCCTCTTCAGTTTGTTTGATACTAATTTTTATCTTCGATGATTCGGTTACTTCTTTACCTTCTCGGTACCAAACAATTGTCGGTTTAGGATTAGCACGAACTTTACACTCCATGACAACTAATTTTCCTCCGTCGTGTGAGGTTATTCTTGGTTTTTCTACGAACGTTGGTCCTTCTCCTTCCGGTTCTGGTTCAGCCTCAATGTTTAAGTTTAGGTTTGCATTGCTTTCACCATATTCGTTCTTTACATGGCACCTGTAGGTGCCGCCGTCTGCACCCGAAGGATCCTGTAAAATATACTAGTGAACTTGTATCTCTTATAAATATATATAATTAAAATATTACAAATGTTTTTACACAACTTATAACTTTCATAGGCAATAATTAAACTAACCTTGATTTCGAGTGACAGCTCGTACTTGTCTTCTTCGAGATCAACAATCATAATTTTGATCTTGGAAGATTCTTTGACAGCAGTGGTTCCACGGAACCAAGTAACGTCTGGTTTTGGTTTAGCTTTGCATTTACATTTCATAGTAATGAGAGTACCACTCTCATTAGGTATGATTTTGGGCTTTTCTACGAAAGAAGGCGCAAAACCATCAGCACTATCACCACCTGTAACACAGATAAGTTAGATTTGCTCTAAAAAACAATGATGAAATCAAAGGCCATGCTCATGCAAAATGACAGTAACACAGGTCGAAGACAGAGTGTTGGTGGTTGATTGGCAAGACGTCACTGGAACAAATTGGAAATGAGTAACGGAATTGGACGTTTCACAGACACATAATACAGAAACATAGTAATTGTACAGTACAGTTCGGACGATTTGGGGGCGCATCCTACCTTGGAAGTTCAACGCAATATTAGCGTTGCTTTCACCAAACTCATTGAAGGCATTACATCTGTAATGCCCGCCATCTTCTCGAGTAGGATTCGCGATTTCTAAAGTGAGAAGATAGGTGTCTTTGCTAGTAGTTTTTCTGAGCATGCGAACACGCGGGCTGTCCGCAATACTTTTTTCGCTTTGAAACCACGTGATATCAGGGTCCGGATGTGCCTCGAGAAGACATTCCATGATCAGTACGTCTCCCTCTTGTCTGATGGTGGGTTTTTTCGGGAATCTTGGCGCTTTTCCGTCAGGTATTCTACAAGAGAGATAATTGGGTCTAGGAATAGAGCCTCGTTAAGATAAAAGTTATTTGAATCTTACTTGGGTTTTTCGATACCCTCAAAATTAAGGTTGATGGTAGCCATGCCTTGACCGTATCTATTCTTCGCTATTGCGCGGTACTCTCCACGATCATTCCTCTTAACATTGACAATTTCAAGCCGGGCTATGTAATAGATCTTCTCGTCTACATCTAGTGACATGGAGTACCGACTGTTCTGTGTGAGCTCTTCTTTGCCGTGGTACCTAGGTACAGTGGGTAATTGGTTTGGCTGTAAGCAAATGCATATATATCTAAACTTACCACTGGATTTCTGGTTTAGGGTCTCCGACGCAGCGACACAGGAAGGTGATGGTAGAGCCATCGTCGGTCTGCCGGATAACTGGGCGCTCTGTGAACGTTGGCTTGATGCCCTCCTTTTCGGGCACTGGTGCCTCATCGCCTAGTGAGCAGAAACTCTCCTAAACTGGCTGTATCAAGACACAGGACAGCCAGCAACACTCGCGCAACTTACAATGCTTATCGAAATAGAAAAAGCTCAGCTTTTAATCATTCAATCGTGTTAAAGTGAAAGATATTTTTTTGATTGTGTAAATACAACTCTGAAAGAAAAGTGTCACATTTGCAAGAACATGGCCTTTAGACTTAGTATTAAATGTTAACAAACAAGTGTTGATGGTGCGGGTGGTAGGTTCCTCTTAGTTTGGCCTAAAAAAACTGAAACGTTCAATCCAGCCACACTCTGTGTCTGCCAGGTACTTAGGTTGGTTGGTATCTAATTCGCATAATCGTAGTTTTGCGAACAGTTACACTCAATCTAATCTAAGCTTTAACTCACACAAAAAGATTTCCATATTTTAATGTACATATTAATTAGAAATGAAATTGTTAAAACTGCATATTAAAAGCTGAGCTGATATTAAGCATCGGTTAGTCCATTGTACTGTGCACGAGTGCTGACTTACTTGTCCATAACTTTTGCTGCTTTTAAAGAGTTTTTAGGGAGAAATTGGCTGGGGCTGTGTTTATGGGATATGCATGTTGTTTTTGGTTTTGGTTTCTAATTTTGTTTTTGATGTAATGTTGATTATTTATTTTCGCAAGCCGAAGAAGTCATTATTATCAAATGTGTTATTAGAGATATAGAAAGAAGACTTTTTCGATATAGCTATTATGGCTGATGGCTATTGATGTTGCTCTGGCTATTATAGCTAAATCTTGTATATTTTATGCTATTTTATCTGAATTATGACTTGATTAGAGCCAAGCTTCTTCTAGTTAATTCTATGGTTATTCGCTTATTGCTTCTAATTTTCAATATCAGTACTGGACGCTGAGGCTGAGGCTGACAAAAGGGCACACAAAGCAGACACAAGAAGCGGAACAAAAAACTTACTGTCAAAGTTCAGGCTGATTGTTGCGTTACTCTCTCCCAAATCATTTTTTGCGGTCACCTTGTATTTGCCAGCATCCTCTACCGTGACATCAATTATCTCAAGGGTCGCAAAATATGAATGTCCATCTTTATCTATCCTCAACTGAAATAAAATTACACCGCATTTACATTACAATAATATTTTATAAGAAATCTAACTCAGATAAATAGATGGGAATAAGAAATTAGTGGCAGTGTCAAATATTACTGCAAATTTATTGAAATACAAGATATAAAGTTTATCCAGCCCTATACCGTTCAATTTTTGAGTTCAGTTTTTTTGAGTGGCTCAGTGCCATCCTTGTCTAACACAAATTTTGTTTTGTGCATGCCTTCATAAAAATACCCAAATCTTCCAGTGCCAAAGTTTTCCATCTCTATTGTATTAGGCCGGTATAGTTTAAAATACAGATTGGCTACTTTGGCAATGAAAGATTTTTGTACTTTTATGAAGGTATGTACAATACTGGCAAATTTTAAAATTTGTGGGTTAGACAAGGATGGCACTGAGCCACTCCAGACGTATTTTACTCTTGCCAAAAAATATTTTTTTCAAAAATAACTTTCGAACAGCAAATTCAAATTTAGATAGTAATATAGGGTACCAAAATACATTATTTAAATATTTTGCTTTGTTCAGTCATTTGTTACTCGTAAATGTATTTACCGAATTTTTTTTCAGGTTTTTTTTACTTATATGAACTATTCACTATTCCTCAAACACCTTTTAATTGAGTTTAGTCACTGTTTTAAATTTGAATGAGTTTAATTTACTTTAAAGTACATACAAAATCGAAATTATTGTGTCTTTTATTTCAACAATATTTAAATATTCACACCAATGCACTTAAAATTCACTTTCTTCTTACAAGTTGTTCTGCGAGCCACTATGAACTAACTTAGTAGTGCTCCAAACGAATAACTTTATAGTAATTTAATAAATTGAGAAATAAAATTCTCCCCTACCCGCCTTCTCATTGATAGTATCTGCATATACCTCTGGTACGTATTTGTATAAAATCTTGGCGATCATTCAAATTTGTGTGTTCATAGTATTATGTATTTAATCCCAAACAAGCATACGTTTATATTCATTTTTATCATTTTATAAGAGAAGAAAATCAGCTTTATATATCAAACTCCAGATTTATTAAAAAAAAAAACAACAGGTGACATGTTCTATGCTCTAAAATTAGAACACGAAATGTTGCCAAGTATAAACACTAAAATACTTTAGCAAAATTGTTATAACTTATTTGATTGTGACATTGATATGACCTGTTAAATGTGCAAGATGTCACCATCTCGACCTAAATTTAAAACCGAACTGGAATTTGGTTCGTAACATACTTTCAGAATATGCTAGCTATAGCTCACGTAACTTATACTTTACATAAAAGCATTTAATAAAATACAATGTTTTGAGAAATGATTTAATATATCTTACGTGAAATAATAATAATAATAAGGCAACAACTGTCTCTCTTTCATATGTACGACTTCTATGTGAGTAATAGACCTTAATTCGTCTGTTTTAGTTTCTCGATGACTATTTATAATGATCTTTAAATCAACCGTCTCTTAGTAGTGACATGTTCGGACTGTACTGGAGATTGACTAACTATTTGTTCAAACTTGTCCTAGTAAGTGTTCATGTATCAGTATCTACCGCCTAAGTCTTTCAGAACGATTATAACTTCTTTGGTTATTTTATTTTCCAACTTGCTTGTGAAAACAATGAATTAAAAATGTATGTGTCAAAATAAATCGATGTTTTCTTTCGGTAATTTCTTCAACAACGGTTTGTATCTGTAACGTGTGGAGGGTGAGTTGCTTGACGCCACTTAGGCCTCACTCTATGCACATTGGTATCCTTCTAAATGGATAGGCCCCTCTTAGCTCGTCAGCCAGCCTACAGATATGATGTAGTTGACAACGTCGCCAAGAGGTGCTTCTTTTATATCAGCCGGTGTTGGCAGAAACTCGCCGAACACAAATCTTCTAATAAATGAAAGTGTCGGACAATTCTAGAGGATAAACTCGATGTTCTTATCTTCTTGTTCGCATCCCCTGCAGAGTGGGGATTCTGGTAGCCTCATGCTATAGAGATACTTCCGTACTTGGAAATGACTAGCCTATGATCAGGCGCAGATTCTGTGTTGTCATATTTGTTTTCTGTGGTGTTGTCAGGGTAACTTACAAGCTCCCTGGCAACTCTGCAACTAATTGCTTTATACTACCTATTCTTGAATTTCAAAATGGAGTGTTCTTTAATTAGTTTTGTCATTACCGTTGTTTTCAGTACAATGAAAGGGCCAGGTCCAGAAAATATTTGATTGACTGCCTTCTTGGGTGGTAAATCATCAATACGGTTGCCTTTTGATGTGGCGTGACCTTTGCTCCATCTTAAGGTGACCATATCGTTGATGGAGACTTTGGCCAAAGCTTCGTGACATCTTTGTGGTGACTATCCTTGGGTAAATAACTAATTTACATTTGAGTTTCTTCAGACATTATGTTCGATAATAAATTCGTGATCTTTCCAGGGTGAGTGTAGTGCTTGTCTGCTATCTGTATAGATATGAGCGTGTTTCTTCCAATGATATTGTTTCTGATTATTTCTTTTGCTGCTATGAGAATCCCCGTAAGCACGGTTTGAACTTCACTGGCACTATTGCTCTTAACCCATTTTATGTTTAGGTTTAAGGATCTGGAGTATATTCCACATCCTAAGCCTTTTGTTTTGTTTTAGAACCGTTGCGTTTCGGTGTAGATATGAATCGTACCTGATACTTCCGGCTCTTTAATCTGTTCCGTTATAACTTTATATGTCTTATGTATGGATTATGGTAAATATATCTCCGTGAGATGGAACCAGTGTTTGTTTGAAGCAGTGGAAGCGTATTGAACGCCTCCCGCCAAAAACGGCACGTCCTTACCAGATCCTACATCATAGGTTCTATTCCAACCATGCGGAGTCGTGTCATTGTCATCAGAGCAACCTCCTTGATGTAAGTATCAAGGAGAGTGAGATCAAGAATGACTCATGGTTCTGGGAGGTATGGCTTTTAAGTCTTCTGTTATGTCAAGACATGCTGTTTTTTGAATTTATTCTAGTTCGCAGATAGCTGTCAATTTTTGAGTTTTTGGTACACAGACAACTGCACCGTATGTTAGCATAGGTCTTATGATAGCGTGTAAGTCCATGTGACAACTGTGGAAGAGAGACTCCAGTTGCAATCTACGGTTTGGCGGCATTGTTCATAAGCAATGTATACTTTTTTGAAGTAGGTTATTTCTCTTGCATGTTTGGCCTGTGGTTTGTATTAAGAATTTCTTAACAATAGTTAATATGTTGAGTATAATTATTGTTTACTCCAGAACTGATAATGACAACTCTCTCCAAGAATCTTTTAGGAAGATTGAAACATTTTTTAATAAACTTATTGTTGTAAAGATTAGATTTTATTTTGATTGTAGTTTAAACACATATAAAAGTATAAAAAACAAATGAAGGGTATTATTTAAGATTTTAGGTATGAAAGTTGTTTACCAAGAGGTAACTAATTAGGCAATGTTTTTATCACATTTTGATAGTACTCTAAGAATACTTGAAATCCTTTTTTGCTCCGGTAAAATATTTCCATCATTTTAGAAGATATTATATAGCTTGGTCAAATTAGTACTTATTACTTATTAAGTTCCAGAACCAAATAAGAGTCAACTATGTTCTAACTTCCCAACCCTAATCGGAAATTGCAATTACTCAACAGAATTAGATAATGTAACAATATTTTCTTTTCGAGAAGTTATTATTGCAAAATTCAGGTCATGTATTTATTTTAGTAAGAAACTAAGATCATAAATATTTAGAAAATTCGATAATTTGATGAAAATAGCTTATTTTATTATGTCTAAAATAACCACAAGGTTGGATATTCCAAGTACAAATAATTTTCTAATGAAAAACATAAACGAGTAACCCTAAAAATGATTTGATGATGTTTTGAGTTTTTGGCGTGGAGCAACCCGGTCTCGCTTTCCAAGGATTAGGTCTAATCCAATCAGAGGTTACAACGTGTCCCAAAAAATCACACACTTCACACGCAGAAATTCTTATTTTTCTAATTATTTTTTTACATGATCTTCATCAAATTTTATAAAAACTAATTTTCAATTCTTAATTTGTTTATAGTCCAAAATGATGTTATAATCTGTACATAATCAATTTAAAAATATGATGTACGTTATGAAGCTGTTTTAGTTGTATAGCTCTCTTTCATTTGAATTTGATGAAAGCTATCTCAAATATCAATAGTAGATAAATATCGGGATCTACATAACGCTCTGAAATTTGAAAGAAATTGATATTTGTGAATATAAACAGTAGAGTGTTGAACATTATTTTCTATCTCTTCTTTTTTGTTTTGGTTATAATCAAGTGCCTGTCACGGGATTAGCCAAAGGAGTAGTTGTTTTCCAAAGGGAAATGGTCGCTCATATTATGTGACATTCGCTTCGTGGTTTATTTTTCTTGGTCACATTTGAGTTTAAATTATTTTGTTTTTTTTATTTTCTTTTTTATATTATAAAGGCGAAGAAACAAAAAGAAAAATTCTTTAAATTCCGCAAAGATATGTATTTTTTTTCTTATTGTGACCGGTAACTTCAAAACTACCTCATAATCAGGCACACTTAGTGGAAATAGGCAATATATATGTATGAAATGATATTTAGAGAACGTTTTTTTTATAGAAAAATTTTTACTAACAATATTTAATATTTCTAATTAAACTACTAATAATAAGTAGTTTGATTGGTAGTTTAATTAGTAGTTTGATTCGTTCTCTAAATGTTTTAATTTTTTTTTTTTTTATTTTTTTTATATCAGTATATAACGAGACTGGTGCTATAACTTCTTTCAGAGGTAACATTTTATAACCCAAAAAATGAGACATGAAAGCCTTATATTTAATGTACTACCCCGCAAGTAGGCTTTGATTTAACTTTTGACATTTGTTACAAATTAATTATTGAATTGTCAGTGTTTTGCGTACCCATCGAAAAATGAAAGTGGAGCAAAGATACGCGATAAAATTTTGTGTTCGATTGGGTAAAACACCAACTGAAACTTTTGAAATGATTAAAGGTGCATATCTAGATAATAGTTTATCACGATGTAGAGTGTTTGAGTGGCATAAAAAGTTTAAAGACGATTGTGAATCAGTTGAAGATGAACCTCGTCCCGGTCGACCACAAATTGCAGAAATTAACGACTTGATACAAAATGATCGCCGGATTTGCATAAAACGAATTTCTGACAATGTTAATTTGTCTTACGGTACCACTCAAAAAATTATTCATGAAGATTTAGAGTACCGGAAGATCGCGGCAAGATGGATTCCAAAAGTAATGACCGATGAACAAAAAGCGAATCGAGTGACAATTTGTCAGCAGTGGAAAAGGCAATTGCAACGTAACCCACAGTTTTTAAATAATGTGGTTACATGTGACGAAAGTTGGTTTTATCATTACGATCCTGAATTGAAGTCTCAAAGTATGCAATGGAAGCATAAAGGCAGCCCAAGACCGCAGAAGGCCAAAACTGCTAAAAGCGCTGGTAAAGTGATGCACCTGATTTTTTTGGATAAATTTGGCGTTATTTACGATCACATTGTACCTAGAGGACATACAGTAACAGGGGAGTACTATTCTAATGTACTTCGAGGACCCTTAAAGGCAAAATTAAAGAAAAAAATGCCGCTTTATCAGGACTTTGGCTGGACGCTGCATCACGACAATGCTCCGGCTCATAGATCAATGATTTGTCAACGAACAATTGAAGAATTAGGGGTTGAAATTATGGTTCATCCCCCCTACTCTCCTGACCTTGCTCCATGTGACTTCCATTTGTTTCCTGAAGTCAAAAAAGAATTGAGAGGTAGAAGATTTGAGTCGGATTTAGAGCTCAACAACGCTGTGATGGGTATACTAAACAGACTATCAAAAAATGGTTTCTCAGAAGTTTATGTTAAGTGGATAAAGCGATGGAATAAGTGTATTCAACAGAATGGAAAGTACTTCGAAGGATAGTTGTTGAATTTTTTTAAATAAATGTTTCGTTGTTATACTATAGCACCAGTCTCGTTATTTTCTGATACATCCTCGTATTTACTAGAGATGTTTCTGTACACATTATTTTTTTTAATATAAATATTTTCAGTAATATAAGATTGCTATGTCGGAGCAGTGACTGCAAGGGTTTCATAGTATACCCATACAATTTTTAAGGTTTCTTTTTAGTGCAAGAAAAAATATTCTACGTATAGGTATAACGTAGTTAAAAAAAATATATTAAAAATACGCATTTTTAACGATTGTCTCAATTATTATTTTAAAATAAATATTTTCAAAAGTAGCTAAAGAGTAAAATATATCCAATGAGAAATTTTGTTCTTTCACTAAAAATATAAAAGAAACTTTAACATTGGATACTGTCATGCTCATATGGTATATGGCAAGATTTTTCTGCACTTAGATTTTAAATAAATTTATAATATTTATGAATATAAACAAAAATTTTTATCTGTTTATTTAACGAGTTGTAAATTATATACAAAAAAAAATGAATAGAACTAAAACTTGATTGATTGATTTTCAAAATTCATCTTTAAGATATGTTTTTAAAATCAAAATTACAAAAAAAGTAAAAAATACCTTGTGACGTGGACCTTCGCTTACAGCGTTGCCATTGTGAGACCAACTAACTGTTGGACGGGGATCTGCCTGTATTCGACATTCGAAAAGTAATTTTTTGCCATCATCTTCTTGACGAATTGCTGGTTTCTTTGCAAAAGTGGGTGCTAGTCCATCTATTTGTCTAAATAACAAAAAGACATATTTATTTAAATAGATGTAAAGAACACCGAAAAAGCGTTTGTTAATATAATAATGAAGTAATCCACAAATTTATTACTAGCCCTTGAAAAACTTCACGCTTGTTGGAGCGTACAATTTTTTTTTTTTAACTATCAGTTTGGATTTAATTCAGATCTGTGAGTAGTTATCATAGACATTTGCGTGGAACGGGCGGACAGAATGGCTTCACTCGGGCTTTTACCATCGAGGTGATAGAAGCCCAACAAATGGCTGTTTCCAAAAATGGGGCATCTGCAGGACTTTGATGAGCTTGGATGATAACTATCTCTAAACACCTCTCAGCGAAAAAGAATAAGGTTTCTGTCAAGTTGAGAGGCAGGTCCTGTTAGCCCCTGGAGGAAGACCAATGGACCTAATGAGGCATAAGTGCTGTGTAGCAACCCATCCTCCCTGCCTTACAGATATAGATATGTCACGGATATGACTTATTTCTCTGTCTTTGTCATTCCAACACTTTCTGTAATTGACAAGCAAATAATATATTTTTCCAAACTACTAAGTGATTTTTTAACTTTTAATATTAAATTGCTTCCTTAACATTTAAAACAAATGCGAAATCAATTTTAATTTATAAAATTTGTTCCTTCTTATGAAAATAATTATTGACTGCCGTCATGTTTAATGCAACTCCAATTTTTGATGTTTTCACATTTCTTTTAGTAATTACCATTTAAATCATTTCCAGAATTATTGTTCTGCTGCTTCTCCCAAATATACCTGGGTAACAATCGCAATGAACATATTTATTATTTATTTCTCCAACACAGTTTTAATTAGCATTAGTCAAAGTTCGCCCTGTGAACATATACTACTTTTTTTTTAATCATTCGTCTACTCCAAATCGTAAATCTTTCTATTGGCAGTATCTTCGTTTTTAAATAGTTCCACCAACAACGAAGAGTTTTCCAACGGCTATGAATTTATTAACTTTCCCTCATACATATTTTGCTCCGCCCAGTTATTATCAAATAATTAGGAGTAAATAACAATAACACTTTGTTGCAAGAACGCTTCTTAAATATCTCAATATTATAAGCTAATAATCCCATATCTTTAAACATTTCATAATTTGAAGTTCATGTCATTCAGACAGTTCATATTCTCAGCCTTATTAAGGTGTATAAGTGCCGAACGTTATTGCAACCGGCTGTAATGATTATAGTGTCATTCTATTTTTCAAATCCTTCACTTAAAATACTTAATACCTAATTATAATATAAAATAAGTTAAAGTAACGCAGGATTGCAATTTTTCCCAAAATTAATTTAATGGAAGAAGAATTTTCTTCTTAATTTGTTGAAAAATAATAGAAACTGACGATTCACAGTTGTAGAATCATCATAACCTTCAATGAAATGTTTTTCTAATTGGAGAACATCGTGGAGAACATGAAGGAAGTCCGAGAAGATATAAAGTGCATTTGAGTTGAATTGAAGGGTGACAACTTTGAACACATTATTTAAGATAGACAGGGCTGTATTATCGTATTGGTACATTTTGCAATAAATTAATGTAAGTGTCGTATTTTTGATGTTTTTTGTAAAAAGTTTTTTATTTTAATGACTTCTATACACTGTTAAAAAAAAGATACCAACTTAGGATTCGCCCTGTATAATAGCGATCTAGTGGCTGATAAATGCTCTCACATATGAAATCCTTGCTGAGTACAGTTTTTACAAAACAAATGTACAAATTATTTAATATAGTTAGGTATAAAGTATTTATAATTAAGGTAAAAATAGAACAAATGGATTTAAAGTGTTAGCATAAATGAAAAACGAAACAACTATTTTTAAACACACTATAAGTATAGGAGTTTTGTGCCAGATATAGTTAATGATTCGTAAAAATTTAGTGTTTGTTAGTTCAAAATGACTAATAGTAAACACTATTTTGGCAGGCTACAATGAGTGCTATACAGAACTTAAAAATGTAAGGGAAAGGCGCGTGTGCGTCAAAACTATGTAATTTTTTTTTAATTTCGGATAAGGATGTAGCCAGGATGTGAAAACAATTAATTTAAGTTGTGACTAGATTCTGAAAGATATATTTCTTAGCATTCATTGAAATGTAAATACAATTTTACTTACTTTTCTTTCGGTTCGTCCATGGCTGAAAAAAAAACGTTTGCATTAATAAAAAGTTTTTATACATTATATTAAATAAGTTTGAGTAGATATAGAGGGTAGGAGAGATGGACAATAATAAAGGATGAATGACAGTCCAAAAATCGATCATCTAGACAGCTTCTTGTTCGATTCCCATGCTCTGGAAATGCTTCGTACTTGGCAATGACCAGTCATAGTATTTGTTTGCTATGATGTTGTCAGGGTAATTTAACAATTGCCTGACAATTATGCAGCTTCTTGTTTCATCTCACCTTTCCTTGAATTTCATAAGGAATCTGCTATCTGTATATGTGAGCATGCTTTTTTTTTGCTGCTATGGGAATACCTGTTAGCTTGGGTGAACTACACTGGCTCACAGCTCATTTTATGTTTAGCTTTAAGAATCTGAAGTATAGTCTACATCCTGAGCCTTATTTTGTTCTAGAACAGTCGGTGTAGATCTGAAGTATATTCCACATCCTAAGCCTTATTTTGTTCTAGAACAGTCTGTGTAGATATGAATCGTACCAGCCACTTCCAGCACTTTTATTTGTTCCCTTATAACTTTTTATGGTTACGGAAGATATATCTCCGAGATGGAGTTCAGGTTCGTTTGAAGCGTATTGAGCGCCTCACGCCAAAAGTGACGTCTCGCCTCACCAGATTCTACATTTGATTATATTCCAACTGTGCGGAGTCATATCATTGTCATAAGAGCAACCTCCCTGATGTAAATATCAATAGAGGTGAGACTAACAATGACTTCCATGGCTTTGGTTAGTGTGGTTTTCATGGATCCAGTTATGTAGAAATATTGTGCCCCTCTTGTATTACCCTACTATATATAGTTGATTTAAACAATAAGGGAGAGTAAATTTCCAGAAATGTTTTACAAGAATCAGCTTCAAAACTGTGTATTTGTTTTTATTGCCAGTATATTTTTGGAAATGCAACTGGAAAATGTAATATTAGTTCAAGAAGGAAATTTAATCAGGAAACGAAGAGGCAATACTTAAGTGAAAACCCAAAGAGCAAAAGTTCTATAGCTAGGTATTTAATGAATAGTACTTACGGCTGAAGTTAAGATTAATCGAAGCTGCAACTTCCCCCATGGTGTTTTTCGCTTTGACCTTATAAAGGCCGGCATCGGTTTCAATAACATCATCTAATTCGAGTACAACTAAAAATTTGTTGGTGCCTATCGATTGTATTTTAAAATTTGTTCTACTATCTTCGGATAAAGGAACATCGCTCCGAAACCATTCGATTTCCGGTTTCGGCGCCGCCAGTAATTGGCATTCGAATATGAGTTTGTTTCCATCGTCCTCCTGCCTCAATTGAGGCTTTTGGGTGAAGCTGGGAGCGAAATCCTCTGCCACTCCCATGCTATTTCTTTTTTACTTCGATAAAGATGACATGAAATCGGCCCTAGAACAAAGAAACGACTGAGTTATATCTATTATGGTGATATTAGAACATACAAAACTGTCGCCAAAAATAGCTTATCTCACACTTAATTGAAAATGAATAAATTCATCATAGTTGTATAGATTTTGAAAATTATGTTACTCGTATCAATTTTGGGGTATATTGGTGGTCATTTTGTTTTTTTTTAATGGCGAATTAACCATCAATTTGACATATTCCAAAGTGTTACATCTTTTTAATGTAGGATATTTTTGTAGATTAAGACGTCTTAAAAAAGCCTTTATAGAAAATGCTCTCATAGAAGAACAAGCTTAAAACTTTTTTCTTATTTACATCAAAAGTTAATAGAAAAAAGTTTACTGTCACTTTCTTGAAATTAGATTTACAGTGCCTTCTTGCTTGCTGATAGAGCATTTCACCGCTAGATCTATTACAGCAAACGGTTTTCATTAATAATATATTATTCTATCACAGAAAAAAAATTAGCCTTACGTAAATAAAACACATTATTATAATAATTTTATTTTTTAAATTTGAAATTTTCCACCTCTACTAAGAAGGCAGCAAACTTTTTTCTGTTCTTATTTTTTATATTTGCTTTTTGAAGATGTCGTCATCGAGCGCTCCATAGCTAGTGCGTCTGCAGCAAAATATTTCCATCTTCTGCAAGGTAAGAATTATCGATATATTTATAATACAGCCTTTTGTAAACGTGTACCAAAAAAACTATCACTGGGTCCCCCAACATATCGATGGCTCAATTAAATACTGCCACAACTAAAAATACTATTGTTTTGAGAAATTTCATTTAAAATTTTGTGTCTATATTATCATTACTTTGTTTTTGACATAAAATCTTCATAATTTATTTAAAAGCTACGACATTTTACTGTTAAAATTAACAATTATGATTATAAAAACTCGAGTTATTGCGTAGTTTGTTAAAAATTTGGGTGTTTTTGGGAAAAATAACCCGAATTGTGTCAGTTTCAGATATAGTTTGAGGAAGATTTTAAATGATTTTCGGGTATCTCTAAGGATATTTTGGTTTGTGGCGGTATTTAAAATAAAAACTCAATGATATTTTGCATCCATTGAACCAAAAATGTAATTTTCTTTGTTTTTTGACTTGTGGCGGTTTTTGATTGAGCCATCGATATAGACACGATGACAGCTGTTTAAATTAACGATAACATGGGGTAATCGTCGTAGCCAACCCAATAATTGTAAGGCGAGGATGAGAAAGGGAACAATTAAGTTGTTTGAAAAATTACTAGATTCAATATTCCCACTCTTTTTTCGCGCATGAGTAATGCGAAATTGTCGAATAACGGGAAATGTCCATTGTGATTTAGTTGTAATAAATGCATAATATTTACTGGTAATTGAATATTATATCTAATGAGGGCGAATAAAAGTACCTTGCAAGCTTTTAAATAGCTACACTTAAAGAATAAATGATTTAAATCCGCAATTGTTATCACAAGAACAAAACGGATTATCAAGTAGACCTACTTATGAAGATGAGCTGGGATGCTAACCAAAGCCCTCTTGTAATGAAGCTGTAGGCTTTTTGTACTCGGCTCAGTTTTTGTCCTATCGTATTCTTAATAAATTCAAGAATATGGGTTCTATTCTGTAACAATTCCTTTATATTTAACGGCTTTTAAAAATATTTTCTTCTTTACTTCTGTCATTATTTAAACGGATCTTTAAAATACATTAGAGGACTATCTTAAAGAAATCTGTTTAAATAATGACAGAAGTAAATTAACGAATACGAAAATATTTTTAGAGGCCACCAATATTTTTAAAGGCCACCAATATTTTTAAAGGCCGTTAAATATAAAGAAATTGTTACAGAATAGACCTCTATGTCTGATTTGTGTTTTCGCGAGTTCTTCGAGTTCTGATTATTGTAACCAGAAGTACCATTCCCGTTCCCACTATGGTTCCGGTACACAACAGTAATTTTAAGTATCCTAGCCTATAATATAACTTATAAATAGATTAGACAACACCGCAATAAAATTAAAAATGTTTAAACAAAATAAAATGTATACAAATCAAGAATTCAATTATATATTTTAGATGAGTGTATAATGTCAGCAAAATGAATATCTTCACATGATTATTTTAGGTATTTTTACATGGTAGGCCCAGAACAAATAAATTTTGCGTAACAAAAGGTGTTTTTTATGAATGCGCGGTTGCCAAATTAAGGAAAATATTTTTTTAAAAATTTGAATATCATGGGACACATCGTTTAAAATAAATTTAAGTAAAATCCAAGATGGTCGCCAGAAGAAATAACAACGTTACGGTAGGCTAATTGAAAACAAAAGTCAATCTGAAAATTTTATTCTGCAAAAATATTCTTCATTATAAAGTGTCTTAAGAATGTAACACATTGGAGTATGTCAAATTATCGTTTGAGTTGCCATTTTAAAAAAAAAACAGAACTGGCCATTTTTAGTTTTTTGGATAAACTCAAAATTTACGTAACTTTAAATCATTTTAAAGACGAATCCACATCAAATACAATTGTACCTCGAATTTTGGAGACACTGTATTTAAATTTATTTAAATATATTACACTAGAATTGACAGTATTAATTTACTCAAATTTTACTCTTTCTAGTATATTTATAGGCTATATTAGTAATTTGACCTATAAAAGTAGAGGTTTATAGGTATTCGTTAACATTTTACTTATTTTATTTTCCAGATTTTATTCATTTAAACATTAAAAATAATTTTATAATACTCTAAAAAGATTAAAATCTGTTTTAAATGAAATTTTCAATTCTATTAAAAATAGGAGTGACTAAATCAACAGTTACATGCCCCCCAGTTTAAATTCTACAACCTAACAAATAAATTTTATAAATAACTTGTTTATAAACTAATTAATATGTTGTAAAAAAGTTTATTTTCATTTATGATAATATATAATATTCTGAAAATAAATATATATATGGGAATAGAAAAAATAGTACATGCAACTCTCATGTAATGGCCATTAATAGATATTCGTTGCATAATATATTATTGTTAAATAACTTTAAACTACTTTACAACCTGCAAATATCGTAAAAAAAAGCTAAAAACGTATGTTTGTTAAATTTAATGATAGACTGTTAAAACTTAACTGTCAGTGGAACACAAATTACGTCACAGTAATATAGGGTATTCAGAACACATTTATTTATCCAGCCAAATTTAAATACCTATCAGTTCGAGCTGATTGATCATTTTATAAATAGTCACTAGCAAAATGCTTCTAATTTTTGAAATTCCTCCTTATAGACTAAACAATACAAATAACTTTGAGTATTTTTTATTTTAACTACGCTTACAAAAATATAATTTTTTGGCGATACATGATAGTTGCAGGATATTATTAACTGTTGGTATAAGTACTCGTATTTCAAAACAATATGCCATAAAAAATATTGTAGCTCAACCACACATTATCTCGAAAAAGAAATGTTTTAGATAAAAGATATTTTGTTTCACTTCTTGAGGATACAAATTCACACAGTTCCCATTTTGTAGGAATACAAATATTTTAGCATAATTTTTTATGGTAAGATAACAAGCAAAATGCATGAATTTCTTTAAAGAAGGCTGGTACACTTTCTTGACACACGTTTAAAAAGTTTGAGTACCTATCAATGTAAATTACGGAATTAGGTTAGATGAGGAGAATAACGTAAGGTTTATTTATTTTAAACAATCCTATTTAAATACTGAAATATTACGCTCCAGCACTGTCTTAAAATTTCTAGAAGGCACCTCCACCATTTCTTACACTAACCAATATAGTGCATTCGCCATTTTCTGTACTCTATTATACATCTATTTACAGTAGGCCACTTCTGACACCTTTGTTTTGACTGCGAACTGCTACAGGTGAAAGTGCGAACATCCATAGGAAAATCCAGGTTCAATTAGGAATTGGTCAGAAAAGTTCACTCATACTGTTATTGTCGCTGATATCGAAGATGTATGTAATGATTGTAGTGTAGTGATCAAAGTTTTTGCCGAAGAGGTATTTCTTCATCCATATGGGGACAGTGCCGTGCCAGTAGCTGTACAGGAAGATATGGTGGTACCTGGTATAGTATTATGACTTTAAGATACTGTAAAAGATGGAACAACTATTATGATGGAATCTTAGAACCACGATGAAGAGGTTGATCAAAGAATTCTGATCCGAAAAGAGTTGGTCATGTCTGCTAAAGAAATTCAAGTACGTATCATAAACGTTAATGATCAACTAATTACCACTAAGAAAAAGACCAGAATCGGAACCTGTGTACCAGTAACTTGAGAAATTAACATTAAAATAGATTGTAAAGTATTATTAAATATCCGATTTCTCCATATTGCAATTCGAATTTTGTGCTTTTTCTTAAATTTTTTCATTACGGCCTATTTAAATCATGTATTCAAATAATTTTCTTCTCCAATCATAAATAACATAAATATACATTAAAGTAGAAAAAGACATCCCCTCTGAGATGCTTCGACTATGCAGAAAACCCAATTAACTCGTCGCAATATGGATTAAATCTTAAGTATAAAATTTTGTGTTCTTCTCTCCATTTGATTTTTAGTTACCATGGATACAGACAGATATCGCGAAAATGGTCAAAACGGATACATGGTACCCCAAAACGTAAAGATCGTGATTTCTATACTTTCCTTACTTGTTACTAGAAAGTAAACATAAAAAAATTCAAATAGTGACACTAAATAAAATAGCTATGAAAAATAATAAATTTGGAAACTAATTATTCTCAGTCATTTAACAATAAAAATTCTATTTGAATAGGTTAATGCAAGTTAATAAGTATGAAAAATCCAGAGATGCAGTACACAGTTTAAATAGAGTCATCTTACCATGCATTACGTTCCCATTCAAACCAGAATGTAAGTTTACTTTTAGAATTCAAGTACAGCATCTCAGCCATAGATCTCAGCTCTAAAAATAGAATTTAAACTGTTCACGATTCGTGCAAAGAATTTTTTACTAATAGAGACACCAACAATTTGAATATGTTACTTTTACTTTCCTCTAACCAATAAGGAAAGTACCGTAAATGATAAATTTGATTTTTTTCAGTATTTCAGAATAAAATGTTTGTGGACATTTTTTTGAGTTATTTAAGTTGATTATGGCATATTGCATTTTTCCGGTAGAATAAATCTATTTTGCAATCTGTGCTATAACGCCTCGGTTGTAAGTTTTATATTGCATTTTCTTAATTTGCAATTTCTGCGGAATCATTAATTTTTACTTGCGTCATTATTCCTCCAGAGAAGCAATTTGATAACTTTACAGGAAAGTAATGTGTTGGATACATCAGATATTTTATTTAATATTTCGCAGGTGAAGTATACAGTACCTAACAAATTAAAAATCCTTTACAGCAATTATTTTTATATTTTACATTTATACTTTAATGAACAGGTTTTTAAAAAAACAGTATGACAAACATTTTACAATTATGGGAAAAAATTAAAAACTTCCTGAAGAAAATATAATATTTATGGGGAAATATTTTGGCGTATTTCTGCTTGAATTAGTTTCGCCATTTTAGATTAGATTTGAATGGAGTTATACATTCTTTTCAGATATATTGTGAGACTACATTATTTAGAGAATGTCGTCAGCTTTGCATTTTTCTTTAGACTTGGAGCATTAACAGTGGCTGTAACTACATGCGGGAGCCAAACCTCAATCTAGACATGCCTTGACACTGGTACAGGACGTGGATTTGTTTCCTCTACTTCTTTAAAGAACCTGCACAGAAAACATACTGTTATCCTAACGGTTTGTTGTTTTTGATCCAGTAGGTCTATCGTGAACTTGACCGACGGTTCCTTATTTGTCTCTATCCTGTACAGTTGTTTCACCATTTCTGAGATTCTCTTTGCATCAATTTTTTGATGGATGCCTTGTATAATGCCTTAGCAATTCCACAGAAGGGTTCTAAACCTTCTCGGGCTAATTCGTCGGCTTTTTCATTGACCTGATATCCATCATGGCCTGGTACCCAGGCTAAGGTCACTTTGATTTGACTATTTAGTTCTGACAGGTCTTCCAGGCAGTGTTTCACCAATCGTGATTTGATTTCTGTTGAGAAAATTGCCTTTAGAGCGGATTGGCTATCAGAAAAGATGGCAATAGTTTTACCTGATACTTGTTGATTTATTATTCTCCTTCCTTGGTTTTTGAACCTATTTCCAGTATTCTTGGGGTACTATTTTTATGTGGTTATGGCTATATCAGTAGGCATTACTAGAATCTTATCCTTTTTTACTTGCTGGTATAGCCTTGTATTGTATGGTCAACATTATTATGTAGTTGGCTTATTAAATTTTGTCCCTAGTTTCACCCTTATAAAAATAGATATTTTATCGCAGTCCTAATCAGAGATTTTAATAACTCACAACAAATATTTTATGAAATCAAAGTTTGTACACCTACTCAAATTCTTTGACCCAAATTTACATTCCCTGAACATTATCTACTGTTTTTTTAAATGATGTGTTATCCTACGCGTCAAGTAAACTAAATGGTAACTTTATAGCTGTAATTAACAGTTTATTTAAATCCAGAAAGATTTTAATGAGCTGAACACTGAAAATCATTACAAGGTTAACAATAATCCTGGTAACACAATCTGATTAAAACCATGAACTTCAAGGATGGTGTCAGGATCAGATATTTTTTTATTAACGATGCAAAGTTACTGAATTAATATTTGCTAGAGATGCATCTTGATTAACTAAAATATTACATAAAAAATCACATTTGCCAAAGGCCGATCTTCAAAATAAACTGAATGGGTGGAGTTCAAAAGGATTAATTTAAAATAACTGTCTCGTTAATAATTAGCTGGACATTTTACTCGTTTTCAGAATAATGAATGGAACATTAAAGTAAAATTATTACCAATTCCAAGCCAGCAATGTCAAATTAGAAAATGATTTATTTTTGAAGCTTAATATTTTCTATTAAGCAGGAGGTTTTGTTTGTGGTGTATACAATATTCAGACTTAAAAATATTGAACACAGTATGCCATTAGGCTGCAGTGTCATCGATGACTACGTCAACTTAGCCCAGGAAAAAGATATTTTTGCTTAAATAAGAAATGATTTAGCTTCGGCAAACATAGATACCACTTTATGTAAATAATTTGATACTTGAAAGGTCACAATAAAAGGAATAAAAAGATTAAATGCATGATTTAATATATAATTTAAAGGGTCATCATAATCTGTCTGGGACCTAGTATGCTAAAGTATAAACAATTTTCAAAACTTTCACGGCCAGAACGGTAATTATCAGTCTATGCACAATTAAATAAATCCACACTTGAAAATGAAGCAAAAACCGTTGTGCAATTTTTGTTTATTGTTCTGAATAGCTGTTTACTATTGCAGAAGCAATTAAAGTCACCTATATTTTACTCAAGTAATTAAATTAGTGCTTATATTTATATCGTGTTCCAGTAATCTTCAGAATGAAAATGCTTGTATTTAACTGCCTACCAAATATCAAAATTAACCAAAATTTGCGTACAAAAAAATATGTTCATAATCTCATTTGAATTTAAATATCTCAGTGCAATATTTATTAAATATTAAATTTGTAATATTCAATAATACAAGAGATTTAATAATTATTTAATCAGCCCAATGTTTTAATAAAATTCCTATGAATCAATCAATTCAACATTATTAAATAATTTTTATTAATTTCTAGTTAAACTATAAAGATAAAATTGACGTATAAAATTACATTTTTTGTAATCGCAGCAAGTGTCAAAATGATCTTGTCAAAATTCATTGCAAAAAGAAAACAAATAAAAATAAACCTTTTTTTGGTTTTAAAATCAATAATATACATCATTATTGAAAGTTTATATCAAAGAAGGCAGATTGACTTATAAAAATAGAATTTGGTTAAACTTACAACCTAGTAATAATGTTGTTTTGGTACTTATTTTCTATTCTAAATCAGCACAAAATAATTAAAACACAATATACGACAAACTAACCCACTTTCTTCAAATCTAAATAACTTTAACAAACAATATAAACACACTAAAACAAATCGTTGAGAATAAATTAATATTATTTTCAATCTGTCAATAAAAGAATTAATTTAATCGTATGCAACTAACAATACAATATTGTTAGTTGTATAGTAATATTGGTTGTCTAGATGTCAGTAATTTTTTACCAAAAAAAACAATTTTATAAATTATCTAGTCAAAATTAGAAAAAATATTTTACGTTCATGTTGCGGGACCTCGCTCTGCTCGTCCTGCAAATATTCATTCGTTGCAATAAAATAAAGCATTTTGCAACTGGTTTCATAAATATCTATTTTCGCAGTTTTTTGAGTTTTGCCATAGAAAAATGCAATACAGAAAGATCTTTAATATCTCTGTAATTATGCTGAAATATTTTCTCACAACAATGTATTTTTTTAAATTAAATCGTTTTTGTCTTTCAGATGGTTTTTTAATAAATAAATTATTATTGATTATATTATAAAACCATGATTTTGACATGGTAAAATATCATCGAATCCAAAAAAAATATCCAAAGCCCACCAGAAGTAGTAACCTAATAGGGATTTAATAAGGTTAGAGATTCATTGCGAGTGGGGCATCGGCGGATCCAAGGTTGCAATGAGGCAATTGCCCCCCTCTCTTTCCCTAGAGACTAACAATTTTAGTAGTTCATAGTGTTGATAAGTTTTACCCATTAAATCTAATAAAACAAAATAAGCCTACCCTTGGGAAGGTTCTTGATTCGCCCCTGGATTGGGGTTTGAACTATGTCCTAATTCAGTAAATCGATGCCTTTGCTAATCATATTTTTTACTGTAGCAATTAATTCTCGTCTTTCTATTTTTTTACTTGATCGAAGATGATTACCGTAGAATATCTATGCCCCAGCTAATTTGACACTCCAGAATCCAAGGGCACTATACTTGGGAGCATACCAAATAGATTACATTTCCTGGGGAAGATAGAATTGGAAGGGTCGGTATAGACATCGAGACCATTCTCTTGCTGCTTAACGACAGAAGGAGGCACAATAGATCTTTTAGGTCGCAATGTATTAATATCAAATACATACATATCATAACCTAACATAATTTTTCGATACTAGCCAGTAAATTATAATAACTTCAAACTTCTGAAATAATTTGACTGGAGAGATAGAAAACTTTATACCAAAATTTTTATTTTTTTTTTTTTCGCGTTTTTACAACTACCAGGTAATTTAAGATCCTCTATTTTTGGTTGTGCGAAAAATTTCCCTCAAATTTTTTAGAAAAACAGGCTGGCGCTGAAAGTATGAGACGCCCACGTTTTCACGAGTTAATTTTGTTTCGGGTGAGCCAGCACAACGTTTGAATAAAAATAAGAGTAGTGTTGGAAAACTGTTTGTTACGAAAATTAAATTTTGCATAATGGTTGCCACATGTGTGGCCTCTATAATGTTATTATAGGACGCCCCCGAGCTATTTAAGTATTAATTTCATTTGTATATTTTTTTTTACCCAATTTTTGATTTTTGTCAAGTGATTTAAATAATACATAAGTATTCGTAACCTTAATAAACTTAGACTAGTAGAAAATTGTGAATGCAGATTATGTGAGGAGTACTATACCAACCATTCTTTCGCATTCTGACTTTATGTATAGTACTAAAAGGGTACTCTACGTAGAAGCTTACCAATTAGAACTGATTGGAGCCACTCCTTTGGAAGATTAGATGGAATGGTCGTTTAGACCTCGAGACTATCCCCTTGCTGCTAGCAACAGAAGGGGACACAATAGGTATTTTACGTCGCAGTATATTAACACCCATAATTAAAACAACAACTCTCTTGCTGAAATTTGATGTCTTGCTATCATTTTTATAGCACAGACTAGTTGATGAGTATTTACTATATTTTATGATTATTTTTTTAAAATCATTAAGCTTTATAAATATATACATAAAAAAAATTGTTTTCACTGATTATAATTATAATTTCGTGGTTTTATTGACCCTGTAAAATTTATTAAATGTAAATAAGAAAAGAAGAAATATTGATATAAGGATAGCATGGTCATAAGTGGAGAAAATACATGTAGATAGAAATAGGTCTAGGGTATTAGAGAAATAGATTGACACACCTGGAAAGTGGGTGGATTTAACAACTTGGGTTCACAAGCTTTTCCTCGGGATCACTCTTATTTGACTTTAACCAAGTGGGCATTGCAATATTCAAGAATGATAAATGAAGACGATAATTATCCATCGATGAAGTCAATCTGTTCAGATAAGTAATTTAGAAATTAATTGGCTGGTTGTTTTGACACTGTTGGATTCTACTGCAAAAAATATTATCCTACATGTTATTATCCCATCTGACATCCTTTGTGCACCCTCCACCGGGTTATACTAACGTGAAACCATTTTGCTTCCAGACTATTTTACATCATTATTTATATTTCTGGTTTATTTATTGAAGAGGGTAGGGTAAGAGAGAAAAAAAAGATGAAGAGACAGATAGAGGAAAAATAAAATCGACTCAGAGTTAGGCGTACAAACATGTCAGACCATTTTGGATACGCTCTTGGCGAGCTGTGGAGTGGTCCATGTAGAAAATACCTGTACTAACACTAATTAATTATTATATTTTTGTTGACAATAAATTAGTAACATATTGAAGGTAATGCGCCATCTATTTTTACTATATATGTTAAAATATGCAATAATATAATTAATCATTCAAATTGCTTTTTAGAAATAATGGTGGAAATAAGTATTCATTCGCCAAATTTTTAAATAATATATGATTTATTTATATGATCATTTAAAAACTTAAATGACTATGTCATCTCATTATAACAGAAAATGCTTAAAACTATTTCTAGGATACTAAGGGGGAACTTAAATGTCAAAATACAGAACTCACCCCCTTCAACATCCCCCCATGAACCACCAAAAAGTAACCTCTACATAATTCATTGGAAAGCTAATAAAAACGCGTTTCTACGATATAAGTTATGCTCTCTACAGGGTGGTCCAGCAGTACATAATAATTAAAAACCTTTTTAAAAAGAAGATGACATGTTTATCTGAATTAAATATTTTTAAATATTTTTAGTCCAGGAATACAAAATAAATTGTAATACCTGATAAAAACAATTTATGTATATGAGTCAAAATAAGAATTATTGGGACAAAGTTTCAGTTGTATTTTATTATCAAACAAATTTAATTGTTTCCCTTGTAATCTAATTGATTTACTTATTTATCTAAACAATATACTTAACTAATTTAGTGTATTCAATAAATTTCAAAAATGCTTAACAAAAATTGTTTTTTTGTATTACATTAGAAAAACAATTAATACAAATTATCTTGTAAATTTGAGAATAGTCAGTTTTAATATTGTCCCAATTGTATTACGTAAACAAATTATTAATTAGTTATTCTAAAAATTTGAAGCTTATTTGATCATTTTTCAAAAGCATTTTTTTTATTGAATTATTTTTTATATTTATCGTTTCTAGAGGGATGCATTATATAGAATGAGAAAAATTAGGAATTTTTTAGTTATTTCATAATTACTTCTACAAGTGTAAAACTTACTTAATATGGTTAGTAAAAGAAGTGACAGCTGTTATATTTTGAATTTTATTTCGTACTCAAGCAAAATTATACGAAATCCTTGTTCAACGCGACTAACTAAAAAGCTAAATAGGTTAATGTAACATTTGGATTCAAAATTAGGCCTGTTATCTAAATACCACAGATGCTGAACGTCGCGTCAGTGCACTTTTAGCACACACTGGATGTCCTACAAAAACCGATCATTCTCGATTGCTCATTTGCTACAAGTTGGCCGTAACCTGCAACGCGCATGTCCAACTTATCTAATGCATATCGAATTTCCACAGTTTTTCCAAAAATCTCAAATCCCACAACTTAATGCATAAATATATTTTTTATGCGGTGAGCTAAATTTGTCCTATAAACGTTTTCATAACCAATATTGGAACTCCACTAACAATTGTATAAAATAAACACATTAATAAACTGAATTTTAAAATAAATCCGAAAATAATTTTAAATTCCAAATAAGTTATTTTCATTTTCGATAAAAATGATCGCTGTCTGTGACATTTTTATTAAAGCCATGATAGGTTTAAAAAATTATTTTTCAAATATCAATAGAAATATTACGAAATTAACTTTTTTACTTGAAAAATTTGAAGATCTAATTTTGATTATTGAAACCGTGGAAGATTTTCTTCTTAAACTAAAAATGTATTTGTAGGACAACCAAGGGGTGGTGTATTTCTAGAGGATAGTTCTTTAGCACAAGTTAACTGCACAAATGACACTCACATCCACTTACTTTTTATAAGGGGTTGTAGTTGAAGATTTAGTAGCACTTCACTTCACTGCACACACTTTTCTGAGTCGCGTGGCTGCGTGTTGTGTATTTTTTTGTCGTGTGTCGCAGCGCGTCGGTTTAGCGTCGCGAGAGCGTCGTCGTTCGTCTATCCTAGAAATTGCTTCGTGGCCTCTAAAGCACTGACTAAAGATGCCCAATGTGACTCTTCAACCTAATCTAGTGTGTAACGCATTCCCGCCAGCGTGAATTTTCCCACTCTCCTCCATTCGTGTATATTTAAAAAAATTGTTATTCATAAGTTGGGAAAAAAATCCACCCCCACCATTCTATGCGCGTTATGTCTCCGTCTACTCTTATGCACATGACTAAGACGAATAATATTTTTTAAGTGGTGTGGCGTAAATTATCGTTACATTTTGGACACCTTTTGCTTCTATTACACGTTTATACAGGGTATCCACAAACTCACTTCTCTTCTGCTAAATAAATCTTTTGTGTAGGGTAGTTTTCCGCAAATTATTAAAACAGGTAAAGTGATTACTGTCTCTAAGAAAAATGATCCAAAAAATGTTAATAATTACAGACCAGTTACGTTGTCAAACAGTTTTTCTAAAATTTTTAATATGCATACCTCAACAAATTAATGTAATTTTTAAACTAGAATGAAGAATGAAGATATATAATGCTTCTATATTATACTCTTCACCAGTGGCGGCTCGTTGTAATTTAAAATGGGTGTTCACTTTTTGCAATAATTTTATCATTTGTAAGTAAGTTTAGTTGTTATTATTATCAACATCATACTGTTTTCAGGCACTACAACTATTAATAAATGAATATTTTAGTTATTGTAATATTTGTCAAATAAAATAATATATTTTTAAAATACCTTTTTTTGGCAAATAAAATAAGAACTATAATGTTTTAAATGTTTATTTTATGAGATCAGTCCCATCACAATACATAATATTACACAAGACACAGACTAGAATAAAGATATATAATGCGTGGTATTCTAAATGATACTCTTCGCTGTTTAACAGACCCCCTTAATCCTCATTTTCAACCAGATTGTTTTCGCAATCAATAGGCCTCATCTCCTTATAGAGCTTGATTTTTACTAAAATAGAGCCTTAAACATTGGTATATATTTTCAATTTTTCACTTTGCATTTGGGATTTCCAAAATGAACTCAAATATTAAGATTACAAAGAATAGACTCGTCTTACAAAAATTTACTAAGAGAGCTTTTTTGTGGGGCATTTAACCAAGGATCTAAATTACCAATACACCTAATATTTTTGAACATGATTGATAATTACAGGCAGACATAACTTTATACAAACTATTTAAATGTACATACCATTTTTTAGGTAAAGTTTCTCATTAAATTCAACTGGTGGATCCATTTTTCCGATTCACACTTTTGAAGTGAAAAACCATTTGTCTCTTTATCTTTATTCAACGTTTAGTGTATATTTCCATTTCCATAATGATGTCAAGTAGTTACCTTATCAGAATTAACAAATTTTTCCTTTCAGCGGGTTTTGTGGAAAACACAAAAAATTTACAAATTTTTTGCTGGCACAAAATAGATTAACATTTTTAATTAGTCTTAGACACTGAAACAAAATATAAAACAAATAATTACAGTCGTAAAACTTTATTATAGGTAAATAAAACAACATAACCTTAAAAAGTTTTATTTACCTCGCCATAAAGAAGTTTTTCGGGAACAATCGTTGAATTGACACACATACTTCCAATTTATTAAAGTCGCAGTTTTATTATAACTTAATTTTTAATAAATTCAATACACAATTAAAATTTTTATTATTATGTTGGATTTTTAGAATTTGACAGCTTGATTGGAGATTGAAGATAGAGAATAAACTAGGTAGAGACATAATATGAACACTATTTTGTGATATGACAAGTGGAAGCACTTTGAGTCATATTTGGATTAATTTTAAGTTAATCATTTTATAAAATGTTTTTATATCATTTAAATTACGCTATTTTAAAAAAATTACATTTATTATCACCAAAACTGACTAGCTCGAGTTTGACATATGTCGTAAAAGGATAATGCAAAAGTGCAGACACTTCTAGTACCGTCATTGTATCTCTTTATTCTATATCTATGATTTGAAAGATTCGCAGGCTCCGCTCTACTTTGTGACGTCATTGCGTGCGTAGCGCAAAATAAGATGATTTGAGTGATTTTAAGTAGGCCATTGTTCGTTTTATCGATCTGTTAACGTGTTGACATCTCTTTTTAGCTAGAGGCTTTAGGGAAGCATCTCACTAAAAAAAATGAGCCAAAGAGATGCGATTAGCCAGAGCGCAGTGGCGTACCAAAAAATAGAGATTAACACGTATGAAAACAATAAAATTATTAAAATTTAATTTATATTTTTATGGTATTATAAAATAATGTGTTTTTATGATATATAACTGGGTGTTCATTGCACAAATGAACCAATGGAGAAACCGCCCCTGCTCTTCACAGTTTAATAGACCCCTCTTAACGACCATTTTCAATCAGAATCAATAGGCTTCATCCCCTTATAAAGCTATTTTTTTCCTTCAGATTTCAATTTGATATCGTTTTTTGTTTCGGAGTTAGGATTTTTTCTCAATATTTCAACCCTCCTTATCTCCCAATTTTTATTTATTTATTTATTCCCTTACAGAGCTTGTTTTTATTAAACATTTCATGTTGATATCGCTTTTGGTTTTTTATTTCTATTTTTTTTATATTTCAACCCCCCTCCACCCCATTTTATTCATATTTTTTAAAATCGATAGGCCTTGTCCTCTTAAAGAGCATAAATTTCAAGTTTACATTATTGTTCGTTTTTAAATATTTCAACCCCCCATTTTTATTAAAAAAAAAAATTCAGAATCGATGGGCTTCATCTCCTTATAGAACTTGATTTTTACTAAAAATTTCATATTGATGTCGTTTTTCGTTTTTGATTTGTGTATATTTTTTAAATTTCAACCCCCCTTAAACCTGATATTTTTAATCGGATTTTTTTTTAAATTTAAAGGGCTTGGAGACATGCCTTGGATAGTGTTATTTCTAAAAAGCAGGTCTCAGTTTGTATCTATAAGTAAAGATCAATACAAAAATTTTAATTCAAATCTTTTGTCAGCACAGATTGGTGTGCCACAGGGATCAATTTAGGTCCAATGCTATTGTTCCTATAAGTTAACTATATTGACTCAATTATGGAAAACAACTCTTGTACAGCGTATGCTGATGACTTCTATAATTGTTTTTGATAAATCCACTAAAATTCTTGAGACAAAATGTGAACTGATTTTAGCTAATGTGTGTACACTCTTTAATAGTATTTTTTTAATTTTTAAATAGCTAAAAAAAGAAATTCTTAAGCTACACAACGTACAAAAGAAAGTTAAAAATATATATTTATCGGTTAATAAGTCATTAATGACGAACATCCACAGTGGCGTCAACTTTATAGACAATAGATGAAAATCTTAAGAGGCTCCATTGAAAGAACTTAATCTCTAAATTAAACTCATTGAAGTTTCATTTCCTTAATTTGAGAAACGTTGGATAAATTGCAACTTTTAGCGTTTTATTATGCACAAGTCAAAAGTTGTGAATTTTGAGTTGTGCAATTTTTGAAAAAAGGGTGCGAAACGTAAATATAAATAAATAAACAAAAGAAAACTGCAAATTAAAGGACTCACGTTATGTCAATTTGACGTAAATCACCTTATCCAAAGTTACATGCTAAGGGAGCTAGTGCTCCTTATAGATGGCACCCTAATAACGAGTTAATTCAAATACCATTAGTGTAATATCTTTCTTATCATAACATATATTTCTCCGTTACATTGGGACAGCTCTTAACTCACCCTGTATATGTGTTCACCATTGATTTCAGCGTAAAATGTTACGTAATACTAAGGTTTCCTAAATAATACGACATTGTCAATGCATGGCAAAAAATGTAAAAGAAATACTGAAAAATTTTTCAAAACAATATTGAAAAAACTTTTTTATTGACAGTTAAATTAAAATATTTGGGAAATACAAAGAAAATTATTATTAGCTGAAACATTTGAGATGTTCAAAAGTTTATTTTTGTAAACAGGTGATTTTATACAGGGGCACAATTTGTTATTATAATATAGACCTTAAAAAATAGTTTTTGACAAATTTTATTTTAATTGACAACTTAAAAATATTTTTTTAGAATTTAACAAAAGTTATTTGGTTGAATCAGTCACTAAAAAGTTGACTGCGCCAGAACATACCTATGTTCTGCTTTTAAATAAAAATATTTTAGTAACCGATTTAACCAAAGAATTTTTATTTATTTCTAAAAAATTCTATTACGATCAGGAAATTATCCTCTTTTTAAAAATAATAAAGATAAGAGAAATATAATAAAGATAATGTAAATAAACTTTCTGATATTAAATAAGTAGGTAAGTAATGCGAACCATTTTCGACCAGTCTGATTATGCTCTATTCCTTTGAGTCAATATTTGCCTTATTACCAAAGAACTTTTATTTATTGCTAAAACATTATATTACGATCATGAAATTATCCTCTTTTAAAAATAATAGAGATAAAAATATAATAGAGATAATGTAAATAAACTTTGTGATATAAATTAAGTAGGTTAGTAATGCGAGCCATTTTCGACCAGTCTGGTTATGCTCTATTCCGTTAAGTCACTCCGAAACCCCCCTTGATACGACTATGAACACTACCATTCTACGTTCTAGATTGTTCTGGAATGGGGAGAAGCGCCTAGACATCGCTTTTGGTGGATACTCCAGTCTATAAAATGGTGGATCCGTCGAAATATTATCTAAGCGATGCCATCAATTATTTCTACCTGTTTTTTCATTAGGTTTAGTTTATGTTTCGATATCAATGCCAACATATTAATATTATATTATAAACAAACGTTACAGTATGAACTACAACGCAAAAAACGACACCCTATAAAGTACCCCCCAGATGCTTCGATATTTTTTGTTTACTTTGTATTCAAAAATATGTGGTACTTTTTTTAGAAGTTCATTATACAGCCTTCTTATTTCCACCATAACACCCATTGTTAAAACATGTCCTTTTTATAAATGATATTGAGCTCTTGGTATATTGGAATCTCTATATAATTATCTGATATTCTGGTTTCTTTAGCAGCTAAATCCACCTTTTCATTGCGTTTTATCCCCGTATGTCCCTTATCATCCTTCATCAGATAGTTGATGTTGCATATATAAATCAAATTTTATATGTATATGCATATTACATATGAAAATGAGAGGTCAATTTTTTCTTTAATACTCTTAATTAAATTTACTTTATATAATTTTATTAAAATTAACGAAATATTTATAATTATAGACCAAACAAAAGTAGAAATGATATTATTATTTATCGGGTCTACACAAGAATAACTCCTTTTAATGTATATTTAATCTCAATAACTAAAAATGTTTTACTGACAATTAGTTTGACAGAAATGTTACTTATTTAATATTTTAAAAATAATAGTAGTTGGGTGATCAAAATAGGAACTGTGATTGGTGGATTTTATTATTTTTTGTAGTGTTGTTACTACCTAGAATGGATATGAAATATATTCGTTCAGTTGAAAGCAATACCACTCTTTTTCGTTTTATACTCTTTGCGTATATAATCTAATATTCTTGTGGGTATAGAAAAAATTTATTTTCGTTTCTTAGACGTTTTGCAATTTCATGTTTTCTTTCACTATTATACTAACTTTCTTATATTACCAGCTTACACTATAAATTATTATTGATAACGTAGTAACGGATACTTTTTTGGATTTGCATCCCAATTGTACAAATAAATTAAAGGTATAACCATTATTTTGAATATAGATTCAGGATATCAAGATACTGTTTCGCCAAATAATACTATGTCAAATATTCGTTCACTATTAAACATTTGTTATCATATTTTGGACTTGAAGTTGGTTAGGGATATAATTTTGATGTGAAAAATCAAAATTTTCTTATCAATTTTAGGATGAAGTTAAAAATGGCGCCTCACATATACTCGTTTTTCAAGCTGTTAGATACAACTTTATAAAAATACATATTTGTTTAAATATAGCATAAATTCAACCAAATTTGAGAAATTTAAATTTTTTCTCGACATTTATATACTAAATATGAATTTAATAAAAACAATATAATTAAAAAAATAGTGTTTTTAGATCAAAAATAATTTTTGAATGAGCGAAATTATTGTTCTACAGATTAAAAAACCTACTGTGTTAAAATAATATCCAGTTATTTCAAAAAGTTGAAATTTGTACTATTGCAAAAAGCAATTGAGATCAATGCGATTTTTATATAAAATTATTATTAGCGTATACTCTATATAATCTCATATTATTTGCTATTGTTGTAATGGGAAAAGCGAGAGAAATTCAAATATAAAATAAAGAGTATTCTATTTAAAAACCTAACTTTGATGTTTCACTTTTTTGGGGAACCCTGTAAGATTAAAATTATTTTTAAATTGTTATCTTTCCGGACATACATCTCGTTGTGAAAACAAATTTAAAAAAAGTATCAAATAGTTTTGGCTCTACAGACCGAAGCGTTACCGGTGGCCCACCCTATACATAAGTCATTACCTTACAAGGTTCATTTTTAATTTGTGTGCAAGAAAAATATGTAGGCCTATATGAAAGTTAAAAATGGATTCCGTGAAGCTCGTTTTTA
Source organism: Psylliodes chrysocephalus (assembly GCA_927349885.1). Taxonomy (NCBI): domain Eukaryota; kingdom Metazoa; phylum Arthropoda; class Insecta; order Coleoptera; family Chrysomelidae; genus Psylliodes; species Psylliodes chrysocephalus. Next base: position 11,335,045 of record OV651826.1, on the reverse strand, counting down.
AAAATTTCAAATAGAAATATCTATAAATATTTTCTGACTTGTTTTTTAGAGAAAACAAAATATTTAAAAGTACCTAGGGAGAAACGCATATACTCGTATAAACTTAGCCAAAAATATTAAACTTTAGTAAAAAGTGTTGTTTTATGTATAAAGACAGAGCAGTAGGTATTTATTATTAAAATTAAAATCAATAATTATAAAGTATGGGTAAGTTAAATTTCATTCGCAAATAAACATATTTTTTAAAGGCAACAACCATATTTGTTAATAATATATGGAATTATTTATTTAATTAAATTTCGAAACGCTCGTGTAAAAATTGTATTTATTCCGGCCCTGTTCTATTTCAACTGTTACAGTAATACAAATAACAAAGGTTTTATAGCGCCATCTGTGAAATTACCTTGAACTTCTTGCTGCACAGATTCCTACGAACTGTGGTTATGGCAGAACCCACTTTTGATCTGTATTGTCTCTAGCCGATTAGGTCAATTAATAATTAGCTTTTATTTCAAACCAAGCTTTCAGGAAAACCAAACATTATTTTGAAGTTTAATGTTTGGTGTTTTTCTTCAAAATTCGAAATTTGCACTTTTCCTCAAATATCTCGAACACGGTCCATTTCAGGGAAATCATATACATAACAAGAAATATATACTGACATTACAAGCAACTTTTATTTAAACAATTTTCCTAAAAATTCGAATTTTGAATTTTCTGGCGAATACGGATCATTTTAGAAAAATTATGTATAGGACAAAAATTATAGAGAATAACATCGCAAGCAACTTTTATTGGAAAAATTTTCTTCTCCAAGCGCCCATATAGCCCCCCCTCCCAGATATTTTTGGTGTTTTTCTGTTTATCCGTTCATGAGTTATCGAGTATACAAAACGGATTCAGGGAACCCAAAAACGTAAAAATCCGTCGAAAACTCTAGGTCGAAAAAATCATGATTCCTATTTCCTTATCTGTATACAGAAAGGAAAGTAAAAAGTTATCTAAATAATAGGATTCAATATGTAGATGTTGATGGGATACGTAGTGGTCATATAACCGTTTTTTATGGAATTCCTCAGGGTACAGTACTTGGACCACTATTGTTAACTCTATATTTAAACATCTTGCTTAACCTTAATGCTATAAGAGATGTTATAAACTTCGCCGATGACACTGTAATAACGTATACCTACAGCTTCAAATTAGAATGAACTGAAAACTGTCATTCACATATTTACTAAAAAAATTACATTAATACAAAATAAGAAAAGGACATCAAGCTTATGATTACATAGATTTTAATATTATGTAACGTTAATAATCATATTTCATTTTATTCATGCATAAATAATAACCTAATAACCAAGAGTAATTACATCAATACAATACCATGTAGCTTAATTAGACCGTCAGATAGTGACCGATTTAGGTGCCCCATTTTCGCATACAAGTCCCGAAGAGGGTTGAAAAGTACATCGATGTTGAGTAGAATAAAAGAAAATTTACGAGTAGCTCTTGGGGATAACACATGGAAAATTCTATTTTTCTTATCAGATAAATTTTCGGGCCCTAAAATGCACTTATACATTCGGGTCATGCAAGAAAATATGTTTTTTGGACTAGTGACGATGTAAGTTTTCATAGGTATATTCGATGGGCTTGTGTGGAAAAATCGGGCAAAATCTCGATTTTTTTTAGAACATTACGCCTTTATTTCAACCCTTTAGCTACTTGCAACATTTGTTTTCCGAAGCCTAATTCTATTAATTAATCATGAAAACGGCTTATGTGGAAAAATGGGCAACAAATAACCTTTCGTTTTTGTTAGGGAAAATCGAATTTTCCATGTGTTATCCCCAGTAGCCACTCGTAAATTTCCTTTCATTCTACTTAAAATCAATATACTTTTCAACCCTCTTTGAGGCTTGCATGCGAAAATGGGGCACCTAAACCTGTCATTATCTGACGGACTAAATACAGTGAAGTATTATTATCTATGTTATAAATAGTCAAAGACAAAATAGTTCAGTACCATTTTGAGTGATCCACAATTATGAATTATGATTAACTAACAAAATTAACCTATAGCGAACATGAGTACCGTTTAATTTCAAACCGACATGGACAATATTACATGGACGAATAGAGAATCGCGAAAAGCGAAAAAAATATTTTTCTTTTTTCTCTGCTACGCCTAAATGGTAAGAAAATACTTAAAACGATTTTAAACCAGCTTTCCCCCTACTTAATTCACTCCCCACCCCGGGGGAAGTAGATATATAGAACCGCTAGAATTGGAAAAATAAACTTCGGGTAAGATGGATTGGACTTTGAGGCGAAAAAAATTTCACCTATCACCCCCATAAAGGACAAGTCACCCCCCCCCCCCCTCCCCCCAGTGTAGAAATAATTTGGTTATTTTGAGAATTGTGTACATAATTAAAAAAATTGAAAAATTCGAAGAGCATGCCCACCTCCTTCCCCCATCCCCTTTTTTATATACCTTTTCTAGGCTGTTAATGTACAAATGTATAAGAATAAAAAAAATTAGAAACATGCGAATGCATATATATTTTCCTCCAATTCTCAATAATGATTATGATCAAATTTCGACCACTGGGCGAATACTAGTTATTATTAAAGTCTAAAAACATTGGTGAAGTATTCAGTAGCAATAAATATCAATATATATTTCATCGGTATTAGACACTGTAATTGCTCAATGTCCGAGTACTTGATAATGTTTCGAATCATTAATACCGGGACTGACTACCTACCGAGATTGAGTTTACCGCCAATTTTGTCACAGTCCAATTAGAAGGTCGCCAAAACTCTAACGCACTTCTAATAATAGAAGCTAAGTGAAGCTTTCGTAGTTGTTTTAAGTTTTCTTTTTGGATTGTGGTTTATTTTAATTTATGATTTATTTGATTGTAATTTATTACCAAAGAGCAAGAATAAAAAGAAAGGGACCTCATGGTAGGGTTGCCAGATTTCAAAAATTAAAAGCGAGAGGAAACAATTTTTTTAGGGCGCCACGCCCTAATTGGGCCACATTTTTTCATAAAAAAAATAACATTTTTTAATAAAACTTAATTTTAAAAGGCTAAAAATAAAGATATATTTTTTGAAGCGAAGCTATTTGACAAATCTTGATTATATTTTTCCAGGACAAAACGAATGTATATAAAAAGAAAACTAAATTAATACTAACACCTACTTAAATATAATAAAAATAAAATATCAGCACTCAACACTAAAAATAAAAACAATAATATTGAAAAATAGATAAATTAGGATGGATTTTTGATTTTAAGCTCAATTAGTTCTGTCTTTGTTTGGAAATGAAAAAGATGCAAATAATATTACAAAGCGCGCCTGTTGCTCGACGTAAATTGTATTGCGCCCCGGTGTCACTGTGTTGCTGGATTTATTATAAAGTATTAAAATTATGGTAAAAATAAAAATAGGTCACCTAATTTAAAATAATTATTTCATGCATTTTTTATTTTGCAGGAAAGCGGGAGCGTTTTTTAAGTGCACGAGAGGCGGGAAATTTAGTAAAAGAGCCGAAGCTTTCCGCCTAAATCGGGAGGGTTGGCGACGCTACCTCATGGGCGTCCGCTAAGTATTTAAGTAGTAGTATATTGTCCTCAGCTCATTCTAATAGAATTAATACCATTGTTGATCGAGTATCTGCAATTTAATTGTTTTAGTGCTAGACTTATTTTTAATAATAAAATGTAAAAATTTTACAGTAAACGAAATGAAATGTTATGGATTTATACAAATTTCGTGTTTCTACAGTAAAAATCTATCTACTTATATTCCTCAAACATCCGGCCAGTATGTATATTAGGACGGGCCAAAAAAATGAAAGTTAAAAGTTTAATTTGCTATAGCATTTAAAAGCTTGAAAGCGTTTTTTTAAAAAAAATTGCTTGTAATTTTTTTTAAATTTTAAAATTATATTTTCAGCCCTCTACCAGCCCCCAAAATAGCTAAAAATAAAATTAAAATTAAATGTAAAATTCTAATTATAATAATAATTGGTCCCTTTACCTCTTAAGCCTACTCATGTAAAATATTTGGGCTCGTTACTTCGCCTATTTATATTCTATTAATAAAGGACAGAAGTATGAGTATTGAAACTATGTTAAAAGCAGTTCAGAATTATGTTCAGTACATGACTGATATTTATTTATAAAATAAAAATGCCATAGTACCATCTCATTAGATCTATTAGAAAAAATTCAATATAAATCGCAATATCACAACTATAATACAAGAAGCCAATCTGACTTTCATGTACGGCCATCACTAAAAGTTCCCAAAATACAATTTTTATTAAAGGTTTAAAAAATTTAATAGACTGCCTACAGAAATTAAAAAAAAAAACAACAATAAATGTATTCAAAAGTAACCTCAAACAATACTTGATAAATAAACAGAACAAATATACTTTCTTGTGATAATACTTTTTAAACCTGCCCTTTTTAAGTATTTCCCTTAATTTATTGTTATTACCTCTCGTTTTACCCGCATTTACTTGATGTTATATTAATACTACTTACTATGTTTAAATTATTAATAGTTTTGCGACGATAGGTAACTTATAGCCACAAACCTATTTTTGTGTTAAAGTAGATCTATAGAGAGTAATGTAATTTACAAAGACCTTCTTTCAACATACAAATAAATGACAACTTTATAATTAAAATGAAAAACACAACAAAATACCTCGGTATCATAATTGATCAAAATTTGAAATGGGTTGATCACATTACGTCATTAAAATACCAAGATAAAAAAATTCATTTTTAAATTTTATGAATTGAGGAAATTTATGACTATCTGCAAAAAAACAGCATTATATCCTACCTCTCTTTTATATAATAAAAATTGCTTTGTATAAGAGCATTATATTATCTGTTTTGCTGTACCTTTATTTATGGAAAGCCTGAATTGAGATACACTACAAATTATTTGCAATAAATATCAAAAGAAGCATACATTTTTAAATAATTTGACATTTAAGAGCCATTCACACATCACAGTTGACATCTTGATACTTGACAGGCACAGCCAAGCATTATTCTGATTTTTGCCAAATAAAATTGCCGGTTAATTATTCTATGGGGTTGCGACAGAGAGCCAGTAAATTTGATAGTGTTTTTGTGGCGCGAAATAGTAGTACGCTTAAGTTAGTTAATTGTTTGTTTTTTTAAGGTAATTTTCAAAAATGTTTAAACAATTTACTCTTATTCCGTTTCTTTCTAAAGTTCTTAATAGTAGACAATGATCAACAATGTCAAACGCTTTGTTAAGGTCAATAAAAAGACAAAGACAAGGTTTACCTTTTTCTAGTGATCCATGAATTTTTTCTGTTAGTGTAAGTATGGCATCTTCGGTTGAAGTTTTTTTCTTTAAGGTTGGCGTTTGCCCATAGAAATCTGCCGTATATGCGCGGTTGACTTGACACCAAGCTTTCGAGAAAAATATACTTCCTGGCATTAAATTTAATATTGAAAACCGTTCATGAAGTGTGCCTAGGGGTTGTAAAGACTTCTTAAGAAACGAACTTGTTCTAAAGTACTCGAAAAGTGGCGTTGGCTTACTTAGGAATTTTCTTTAAACTTTAAAACTAAACATATTTACATGTTGTCTTTCCGTTACATCCCGTACAACCAACACAGAAAAATAATTAAATACATCACACTTCAAAATATTGTTTAGTTTTTTTGAAAGCTTGTTTTAAAATTACATAGATTTTTTTATGAAAGCACAATTGTGTGGTATATCACGTGACATAGCGAAAAGTTACAGAGGTAAAATCATTTTTAAGTATTTTCTTTTAAAGATTTTGTAAAATAATTGCGAAATTGACCAGATAAACAGTTTTCGAGATATGGCCAGACGCCGCCCTTAAAGCCGTATTGATTTTTAGTGATTAGGTCGTATGTATTAATAAATCTATTGAACCTGTTTTTTAATATATTTTCAAATATTTTTGATAAGCGAGTAATCAAAGAAATCGGTCTATAGTTACTGGCTGATTTGCAACTGTAACTGATTTTAGAAGTTCTACTTTGATTTCCTCAGTTCCGACGGATTTGTTATTCTTGAGTTCTTTAATTAGAAATAATATTTCTTTTTCATCAGTATGTGTTAAAACAATAGAGTTCGGTAAACCCGTGATACTAGGAATACATTTTGAATGTTTTTTAATCTCTTTTGCAAGGTTATAACTCATATTTATGAATTTTCTGTTGAATTCATTAGCCATGTCAACAGTTTTTATGAGGAGTTCTCCGTTATCGTTCTTTATAGGGCCAATAGTTTTTGTTTTAGTGTTTGTGCCTGTAATTTCTCGTACAATGTTCCATAACTGTTTCGTATTTTGATTGTCTAATTGTATTCGTTGTTTGTAATAATTTTGTTTAGTTTTATTTATCAAATTAGTTAGTTTATTTTTACAATTTTTATATAGTTGTTTTATATAATTATCATTTGAATGTTTTATTAAATTTCTATATAAATTATTTTTTTCATTAATTATTTTTAATAAGGAGTTTGTCATCCATGGTGCTATTTTGGTATTTATTCTTAAAACTTTTTTTTGTATCTGTACATAATTGAGTGACTTCATGAATAGTATTAATGAAGATATTAGTTGCATCATTTGGATCTGTTTCAGAGTATATTGTCTCCCAAGTATTCATCTGTAATATTTTATTAATTTTAGTATGATTTAGATATTTAATAAATTTATTGTTAGAATTATTTTTTAATTTATTACAAGTTATTATTTGTATTATTACCGTTGCATGATCTGTGATATTTGTTGTAACAACTAAGGGCAAAATCATATCAGAGGTTTCCGATATTTTTGATTTAATGAAAATGTGATCGAGACATAATTTACCCCTAGTAGGTTTATTAATAGTCGATACGTAACTGTATTCGTTTAGTGTGCTTATGTACTCAATTGTATTGTTATTGTTTTCTAATAAGTTTATGTTAATATCACCAATAAAAATACAGTAGTTATTATCTGTTTGATTTCTTTCAAAGTATGTTTGTAAAGTTTGTATAAAGTCAGTGATGTCAGTATATATTTAATATATATTATATACTTTTTTGTTTTTAATTTAATTTAAAATGTATGATGATGATAATAATACTTAAAAAAAAAATTTAAAAAAATAAATCTAAAATATTTATATATTTAGGTACATACATTAATTTTATTTGGTCCGCGAGTTTTTTCTAGGTCTTAAATTATTGTTATCTATTATTTGTTTATCTTGAGTATTCTTTTTCTCTGTTATTGACGCGATTTCTTCGGCTACTGTTTCTTCCAGTGTTGTTTCTTCGTTATTTTCTTTTTCTGAGTTTTTTGTATTATCTGATCTAGTTTCCGAGACTTCTCTTCTGGTATTATTTTTTTATTAACGTTGCTGCTGATTTGAGGGGGTGTATTTAACGTAAATCTAGCTGGGCTGTCTTCGAAGAATGTTTCAGACGCAACAGGAGTTTGTGGAGCACTGTTTGATCTTGGCCTATTACGTTCCGGTGATCGTATGTTTATTTCTTCTTGAGTAGTTTTTTCCATATCTTTAAGTTGTTCTATGGTATAGACTTCATTGTTGACAACAAGCTTATAGCCTTGTCTTTTGGCAAAGTGGTTTTTTGATCTCGCAAGCTTCAGGTGTTTTCTCAGAATGTCAAAACATAGATCTTGTACAATAGTTTGTTCCTTTCAGTTTATTGCAGTTTTTCAGTATAAGGTTTTTTTAAGCACCCTAATCTGTTTAGAACTTCACTTATTAAGTCTGTATTGTTAGATACTTCCAAACCAAATATCAAAATATTGTTTTTAGGGGTTGTTCCTTTCTTAATCATTTTGGGAGTTCTAATACATAAGAAGGTATGCGTCATGAAATGCAATTATATACAGATCAATTTGGCAATAACGTTAACCCTTCAATTTAAAGGGAGGAGGTCATAGTGACATTTTTTGGACATGAATGTAATGTCTCATCTTGGTAATCATGGTATTACATTGATATACCTAATTATTGTTGTTCTAACAGGTAACATGTTTGTGTGCGGAAGGAAGAAGGATGGCATTACAAAAAAAAACCATTTGACACAGATAGTCAATAATTATAATCTCTTTATTTTTATGTTTAATTTACACTCTTTTAGAAAGTTTATAAGAGCATCGTTTATATTTCAGAAGTTGGCAGGTAACATATGATTTTGTTTGTTATTTTTAGAAATCTTAAAAATACAAAAAATGTATTCGAATATCAAATAACTAATCTATAAGATTAGCAGCGAATTATGCAGATATATCCAAGTAACATTCTCATTAAAACTATACAAAAAAAAATTCGAATAAACCCAAATGATCTTCAAGACAGCTCCAAGACCACCATGAACATATAAATATAATAATATATTATAAAAGAGAAAAAAATAATAAAAAATATAAATATAAAAATAAACAGATTTTCTAAACCAAATTCATTGCATATATACAATATTTTTTTATGACCATTGCTTATTTATTGTACGAAGATTCTTTTATTCTTTTAGGCGTTTCTTGAAGTTAACCAAGTTGTATGATTTAATTTCTTTATATATAAGTTTAATGTACTCTTTACATGTAACATAGGAAAAACATCTTTTAAATAGAGCCGTGTTATGATTCGGTACCACCAAGGTGATTCTATTCCGCGTAGGAAATTCATTAATATTGGAAATCGTCTTTAATTTGTTAACTAGATAATCAGGTTTTTGTATGAGTAAAACTTGTCACGTTAAGAGTGACCTTTTTTTCTATGGAATACAAGTAAAAACTAAAAGACGAGGACATAGCTTGTCGGCATCAACTACAAAGGAATTTAATGAGAGATATCCTTCTGGTTATTATTTATTCTTGTGGTGGAGGTATGTTTACTAAAACGAAGATCAGAATCTAACAAGAGACTTAGGTTTTTTCTTCAACTAAATTCGTAAATTATGTCCCAATTCACGGAACTTAATTGAGCATTAAAAAGATTAATATCAAATCGCGAAAAGTCACGATATTGTTATATACTTAGCTTTTTTTCTAAAGTGATCGACTATGTTGCAAAGAACAGCTTGATAATGTGATAAGCCACGGCCTCTGACATCTAATACCTCAACACATATTGTTTGATGGACATCTAACACAAATATAATGTCGATGAGAGTTTTGCTGTGCTTGGTTATATAAGTTGGTTTATTAACAATAGGAATTTAAAAAATATATTTCATAAATCAAAACCTCTACTAAGGTTTATATTTAATATCCCCTGAGACAATGAAAAAAATCACAGGAGAGTAACAAGTTGGCGACGCTATCTTCCAATTCATCAAGGTAGCTAATAACAGAAGCACTAGGGGGCGATATATAACTCCGAAAATATATGTTTTTCTGCAAAATCCAAAGTTTCTCAAGGTTAGGAGTGATTCGCAAAGAAATTTAATTATATTTGATACTTGAATTAATATAGAAAGCCACACCTCCGCCTCTCCCATCCCTATCAGCTTTAACAACTTGTAAGAATGAATAAAAATATTAGTAGAATCAATTAGACAGTTTAACCAAGTCTCACTAACGCCAAATATGTCTATTATTATTTAATAAGTAGTCGGTAACTCGGTCAAATACAGAGATATTACGTTTCATATCCTTAATTTATTATGAATAAAAAAATTTACTAAAAATATAACTTGAAATATAAACTACAATATATACAAATGTGACATACAGAATAAAGTAAAATAGAGAAGATAAAATGTGTGATTAAATAAAATTGTAAATCTACTTTTGGGAAATAGTTCTGGGTCTATTACCTTGGTTTCTGGTTTGTGGTTTGTTAACATGAATTCCACTTTTGTTAATTTTAGGTGTACTGGGTAGATTTTTGACAATAGTTGCAATGTTTGGATCTTGAGAAGTACCAGAAGGGTCGTTTCTATTTTCGGGAAGTGTCGGGTCCACAGCAGTTGGAGTCGATGGAGCACTGTTCGCTAGTTTTTCTTCGTCCATTAAGTCTTCAACAGAATGAATATTTTCATTTACATATAATCGAGTATATAACTTATTTCGTTTAATATAACAGGTGTTTTGTTTATCTTCTTTTACCAAATTTAAATTTTTTCTAAGAATACTGGACTCGTATCTTTGTTTGGAGGTTTGTTCATGTGCAATGTTTATATTTTTTCCCTTAAGTTTGTTATATTTTTTTAAAATTTCAGTTTTTCACGAACAGACAAAATTTACCTACTTTCAAAGGGCTATTTGTTTCTTTTCCCAGGGCATAAATTCATTCATTTCAGATAGTTTTATATCGATATCCAACAGCGATTTAATTTGTGAGCAAATATATTATATGTTTAGGTTATCTTGATTGTTTTGAATCCCAAAAATAACAATGCTCTTTTTTTTATTTTGTTGCTTAAGATTTCAATTTCTTCCTTCAGTAACTGGTTGTATTTTTGTAATTGAATGACTTTACTTTCCACCGATTCCACCTTCAATAATAGTCTAGCCTCAAAAGCATCTATTGCATTTTTTAGTTCCTTTTTGCTATTGATAATCTCTTTTAAAACATCTTTTAACGTTGTGTTATTATCTATTTCACTCATTGTATGTAATTACTTAAATATTTAAAATTTTAACGTGTTTCGTGTGTGTTGTCAGCTTTAACAATTGTGATACTATCAGATACAGTACAACGTACGACTGATTAGTAGATATCAATGTGTTTAGGGTTAAGCTGGTTTTTAAAAAGGAAAATGCTATCATATTTCTAAAATTTGCAATTATTTCTTTAAATTTCAAAGAATTATTATTTTTATTATTATTATTATTATTATTATTATTATTATTATTATTATTATTATTATTATTATTATTATTATTATTATTATTATTATTATTATTATTATTATTATTATTATTATTATTATTATTATTATTATTATTATTATTATTATTATTATTATTATTATTATTATTATTATTATTATTATTATTATTATTATTATTATTATTATTATTATTATTATTATTATTATTATTATTATTATTATTATTATTATTATTATTATTATTATTATTATTATTATTATTATTATTATTATTATTATTATTATTATTATTATTATTATTATTATTATTATTATTATTATTATTATTATTATTATTATTATTATTATTATTATTATTATTATTATTATTATTATTATTATTATTATTATTAAAATACCAAATAATAATCATTTAAAAACATTAATATAGGACCATCTATTAAATAATTTTGACGGTTATGCCTCACCAAAAAGAAAGCCGCGCGCATCTTAGAGCGTCGAAGTATAATTAAAAAAAAAGACGCAAACCGCAGAAACTATTTCTTTAGTTTTAGTTGGGAGAGTATTGGCAACGCAAGTATGTTAGCGCCGTCGAGATGCAACAGAGCCAGCAACAACGACGACGTCGTCGTGTAAACTCAACGATATGCTTAGTATATGTAGGAGAACAGGACCCCAAGCGCCGCCCTATATGGATTGGCACGATTTTGCTGTGTGGATAAAATTACATCGCTTTTGCTTTGGTATCCGCTAAAAATACCGCAGCCCACGGTTATTTTTGTACAATTGTATACAGTTTTTCTTAAAATTAGATATATAACAATTTCCTCTATTTGTTTCTTTAAAATGATTTACTTTGTAGATCCGGTACGGAAAGTGAAGCCAGCATGTATTCTTATAATCACCCTTATTTAGAACCAAACCTGATATAACAAATTTTTTTTTTGACTAGTTGGTTGACCCAATTTTGTAGTACTTGGGTTAAAGTTCTTTCAATACAAACAAATAAAATGAACTTCGAATATATAATATTTACTAATATTAAAAATACCAGTTTCGGCAAACACAGCCATCATTAGGCAAAAAAATTAATCACTAAAGTAGATTCAATAGTTGACAAAAATTTCGATACTGGTTTATGTACTCTTTAAATAAAACAGCTCAAGAAAGATATAGGCGATTCAAATTCATTTTCCCGAGACTTTTAAGTAGGCTAATTGTTTGTTTACATTTTGTTAGTCTTGTGGTGATCTTGTGAACTTTTCTATGTTTTAATTGTTTTAGTAAGGTAGATATTAGCATTGTAACTTTAGTTTTTGTGCTTTCGTATAAACATACTTATATAAATCATGTGTCTATCTAATAAATACGAAAATAGTTACAACTCAAATGTGACCAAGGCGTGAAATAAAATGAAATCGAAATAAAACTCAATGCCAGAGTCACATACTAATACGTACGACCGTTTCCCTTTAGAATTTGGAAAACAACTACTTTAAGAACAAAGGAAAAAGAGCAAACCTCAAAAGTTCGTGACACAGAAACGTAGAGTGACTGTTTTCTTCCTGAAAACAACTACTCCTTTAGATAATACCGCAAAATGCATTGTATTATAATCGAAAGGAAAATAGCAGAGAGAAAATAATTTTCAACGCTCTAACTTTATCTCTATTGTCACTCGCCTACATCTGCACTTAGGAAGCAAAATCAAAGCTTGTTGTGGTTCAAAGAACTTGGTCGAATAATAACCACACTGACAATAATTATCAAATGAAATAAATTCCAATTCTCAAATGTGACCAATTTAACAATAAAATCAAAGGGAAAAAATTTAAAGTGCGTATCACAGAAACGTCTAGCAACTGTTTTCCTCTTGAAAACAACTACTCCTTTGACTAATACTGTAACAGGTATTGAATGTATCCAAAGAAAAACAGCAAAAATAGAAAATTATTTTCAGCGCTAAGATAGATAGCTGAATAAGAGAGTTTCTAATAGCGTCTGAGCATCCCTCGGATTCAAATTTATAAATCTGATTCCAGTATTGTTAAGCCCTTTGATTACTTATAGTGTTGAGTGATTAAATGCTTTCACGAAATCAATAAATATACAGTCACCTAGGCTTTCAGAAATGTTTTGTGTCACGTACGCCATAGCTTCGTTTGTTGATTTTTGTTCTTTAAACCCCAGTGGCAAGTTACTTAAAAATTATTTTTTTCAACAAAAATACTAATTCTAGTTTTAAATGTTTTTTCAAATATTTTTGCCACGTTTAGACTTATAGTTCTATAATTTTCAACTTTGATTTTATGCCCTTTTTTAAATATAGATTTAAAACCACCTTCTTTAAACTGTGTCGGACAAATACCCTGCTCAAACATTGAATTTATTAAATAGGTAAGAATAGATGTTAACTGATTTATTAATTCTTTAAGTCTGGGGTTTCCAAACTTTTACGAGTTTAAGTAGAAGTAAAAATATATAACTAGCGTATTTTCATTATATAACACACACAGTTAAGAACACAAACGGTTATAGTAAGTAACACATACAATAGTTTCTTACCGGTGAGATATGGAGTTCGCCAAGGTACTATTCTAGGCCCACTCATTTTTAATTTATATGTAAACAATGAGATTTGGAGCTTTACAGACGACACAGCTGTTTTCTATTATATGAGCATTATATGAAGATCTGACCGAAAGTGACTTTTCTAAAATCCAAAATGGACATAACTCAAAATGACTAACTGTTAATGTAAAAAAAACGTTTTACCTACTTACTAATCTTTTGTAGTAAAGCATACGCGTTTTTCTTTAATAATTTAAATTTTAACAAGTTTATTTCCAAAAATATAAATACAAAATACCTATATAATTATTTTACAATTTAGTGGAAAAAAACAAGAAAGGAAACATTTTTGTGTTGCATAACTGTTATTATTTCAATAATATAAGTAACTTGGCTAGCTTAGGAAAATATTGTCTGCTGCTAGCTGTCATTACTATTACCTATTTTGTTTTAAGAGCAAAAGAAATGTATAAATACTGACAATGGTGGTAGTAGTATAATGTAATAAATATTTTTATAAAGTATTATAAATCAAGAAAAAATCAAATCAAAAACAAAAAATATATAGGTATCAAATTTTAAAAATAAATTTAACTCAATAAAATTCCTTGTCATTTTAAAATTTAGTTGCAAACCCAGATAAAAATAACGAATGTTTTTTGTTGCTTTTTTGTTTTGTTTTCTGTTTCTTGTATTTTAATTTATTTTTTATTATAAATTATTATAATTTATATAAGTCAAGAAAAAATACACAAAAGAATACAAAGGTACTTTATAAAATTTTGTAAATAAATTTAATAAAATTATTTGTGATTTTTAAAAATTAGCTGCAGAACCTAAGAATATTATTTTTTTTTTATTTTTGTTGCTTTTTAATTTTTGTATTTATTTGTCTTTTTTCATATTTTTGTTTTTTTTAATATTTAAATATTTATTTAAAGTAGTTACAATATATCGAGGGCGTAAATAATTAACCATGCAGTGAGCAGTTTTTCTTTAAATTAATTTAACCTCTAATAACTGTCAATTTAGAATTAACCAGATAACAATCATAGAATATATTTAGGAATCTTTAAATATTTTAAATCAATGCTTAATATTAATCAACTTAAAACTCTTTACTCTGCTGGTGGATGGCCTTTCAGTATGAAAACACGCTTTAAAAACTTCTATGCATACACATACACTATAAATCATCAGACAACTGATATTCGGTAAAGATTTCACATACCCAACAATCCTGCTATATGCCGAATCTAAAATTCTAGATCTATTATCATTTTAACAAAAAAATGTAGTTAAATCCACATAATATCAGTTGAACAACGAAACTACTTATATATGGAACCAAAAATTTAAAATTTATTACCATCTAATTTAAAATCAATTGATTACTTAAACAGTTCAAAAAACCCTTGACTTTTTACGTTCAAAAACACCGTGATTTAATCCATCATGTAATCAAGATCCTGTAATTAAGCAGACATCTATTTTCGGTCTAGTTTTCCACTGCATCAGAAACTATAAAAACATTTTGTTTATTTATTTTTAATTAATTCTTAAATTTTTCTCTTAGTGATGCCCAGTTATTGTGTATTATTTTTACTTCCGTCGATAAGAGGGAAGTATTGTAATCGTGAAAAAGTCACCTTCCGAGACTATTTCAGATTTTCACGTTTCAGGGTCCCTAGATTACGAAAGACATGTTTCCCCATTACGTCGGTCTGTCTGGCGCGATAGCTCAAAAACGGCTTAATAGAAAAACTTCAAATTTTGTATGCAGATAAGGTTCCTTTCTGGCTCAAAAGTAGTTATACTTCCGATCTGTTATGTACTACAGGGTGAGCACTTTTTACAAATTTTTAAAAGTCCGCAGATTTCGACTAAAATTGATATCTGAGAATTTTAGAAGTCAAAGATAACAAATCCTAAATAAGTTTTTAAAAATTCAAAATGGCGTCTACAGGAATCATATTTAATCAAAATTGGTCCCCCTTGAATGAAAATAATAAAAAGCGTCCTTTTGGTTGTTGCAGTTGAACCATTTTAAAAGCAGCCAATTATTATTGTTCAATAACGGTGAACGTAAAGAAGAATACCGAGCGGACGCGAAGTGAGGTTTCAGGTGGAATCAAGAAGAATATCAATTGAGAGAGAAACGTGAAAAAGGTTTTTTGGTTTAGTGGTTTTAATTTTAAATTATTAAAATTTAAGTGCTGTTTTTACAATTTCTATATCGAGGGAAATTCTGGGTAAAATACTTTACCGATTTTTTTAATATGTATATGTTTTTCTACTTCTATTGTAATATATTATAAAAATAAAAAAAATACATATAGGTACAGAAGGACTTTATAATCTAATGGTAACACAAAACCTCAGTTGGAATTGTTTAGTAATTACAATGTATCTTTATGCGTATTATGTTCTTTATTTGATATTGACTGTGTCCTCGTAACTCGTCAGCCAGCCTACAAATTTTATACAAATTTTATATCGGCCGTTGTTAGCCAAAACCCGCCGAACACTAATATTCTAATAAATGAGAGCATCGGGCAATCGTAGAGGATATGCTCGATGGTGTCATTTTCTTGTTCGCGCCCCATGCTGAACTACACTGGCACTATTACTCACAGCCCATTTTATATTTAAGTTTAAGGATGTTGGTAATATTCCACATCATGTGCCTTGTTTTGTTTTAGAACCGTCAGTGTAGATATGAAACGTACCTGTTACTTCCGGCTCTTCTCTTTGTTCCATTATACCTTTATAAGGCTTATGAAATGTATATTTCGCTGAGATGGAGTCCATGTTCGCTTGAAGCAGTGGAAGGGGATCGAGCTCCTCCCGCCAAAAGCGACGTCTCGTCTCACCAGATCCTACATCAGGTTCTATTCCAATCGCGCAAAGTCATGTCATTGTTATCAGAGCAACCTCCTTTTTGTACATATCAAGGGGAGTGAGACTAAGAATAGCTTCCATGGCTCTAGTTGGTGTCGTTTTTACGGCTCCTGTTGTGTTGAGACATGCTGTTCTTTGAATTTGTTCTAGTTTTCTATTTCTATTTCTATTGTTGAGTTTTCGGTACTTAAACAACTGCACCATATATGTGAGCATCCCAACAAATATTTTGTTTTGGCAAATTAACGTCTTTTAAACGTATTTCGGTGTGGATCTGCAATTGGTAAGTCGATTTTTTGTCACAACGGGCGGCACAAGGTCGTCGTCACTTTACCAGCAGTAAGTAGTGAAATGCCTGCACATCCCCAGCAGTTTCCCATAATATTAACTTCCAATCAAAGGGCTTGCATAACCCAATTAACAAAAAAGTTATATAAGGGTTATACCGACGTCGCAACAACGTTTCTTAAAAGTTACATATTCTAATACACTATACCGTTATTATATATTATTATGCGACTTTTGGTGGATATATGTATACAACCTAATAGTACCTATACGTATACGTTTTACAGTAGTTGCTATATAGCAACTACAATAGCAACTCACAATATAATGGATTCATTTTCGAACGTTTATACAATTCTAAAAATTTTCGTATCAATACCAATCGTTAATTGCGAAGCAGAATGTTCCTTTTCGAAGGTTGCCTAAATATAAAACAAATATCAGACTACAATGGTAGAGGAACGTCATTTTAATGTGTATTGAACGCGGCATTTAAAAAAAAAATTTTGACGATATTAGTAAAGATTTTGTTAAATATAAAATGAGAAAAAAGTGTGATTTTACGCAATATAAATGCTTGAACATTTTTGCTTTATATTTAGCACCCCTCTCCCCCATCATACTATGTTTGATCGGTCCATAAATCAATTTAGCCCCGGGCCTCGTAGAAGCTTAATCCGGCCCTGGTTGGATATGGATACTCTGGGGGAGAGACCTCAGGGGCGCCCAACGGTTCGACGGCATTGCTCATAAGCAATGTATGCTTTTTTGACGTTGTTCTCTAGGTGTAGTTCCATGTTAACTTGCTGTTAAAGGTGTTACCTAGCTACTTCACCTCTATTGCAAAGTTTAGTTTTGTGTTTAGGATCTCTGTAGGTTTTAGTTCCAATTTCTTCCTTTTTCTTGTAAAAAAAACTATTCCTGTCTTGGAATTGATAGACAGTGAATGGTTGTTGCACCATTGTTCTATAATTGTCTGTAGAATGGCAGGTTATCTGCATACACCATTGTGTAGAGACGACTGATGAGGTTTTAGAATGCAAATTCATTTAATTTTATTATCTAGTAGGTATGTATTTTTGTCTTTTTGCATTTATTGTCATATTATTGTTTTTTGGTTTAAATTATTCGAGAAACAAGTAGCGTTAAATTACTTATCGAGCATAGTAATTTATTCTATTTTTAATTACTTCTATTTTTGAGAATAAATTAAACATAAAAAATTAAAGAAATTAATCACCGCGAATTTTAAGTAATATATTTTAAGCCGAATTTTATGAGCCATAGAAAAAATCACTGATGAACTTTACATAGTATATGTAATAAACCTAATTCACAAATTATCTTTAAATATTCTAGAACCTGTGAATCCTTAAAGAAAAAATAGAATTGGAACGTTGGAAGTTATGCGTGATTTTTCAATCAAATATTTTTCTGAAAAATATAGATGTCAGCTTACCGATATTTTTAAATCATCAGTCGGTACTTAACGGTTCGTAAAATATCGCCCAACTCCCAACTTGTTTGTGAATTAGGCTGTTAATTATAATATAATAACAGATTAAAATCGTTTGCGTTCGCTTTTAGGTATAACTAAGGTCATATTTATACTTTTAAAAAGTTAACTTTTACGCCTTCAGGTTTTTGAATCATATGGTAAATATTTTGTTTCCGATGCTGTATATTGTCACCAGTAACTTAAAAAGTATCATAGCTGTGATTGAAAATGTCATGTGACTGTGTGGTTCAAAAACTATTTTTAATTGTATAAGTCGACACATAAAATCCCTAAAAACAAATCATCGAAGATATAAATAATCATTCGGGTATATTTAGGTGTTATTCTAATTTTAACCGAGAGAACGCTTGAGTATTTGACCGAGAAAACTGAAATTATGCATAGTATATTCTCATGCCAAGGACCGGGAATTTTTAGAACTAATTTCATACACATATTTACGAGATATATTTCGAAATTCGCCCAGTTTATAAGACCCCGTCTCATCTACTTGATATTCTGTTTTCATGATCTATTTTTCCATAAAAAAAAGTTGTTTCAGAAACAAAGCTGAAGTTAACACCATGGTTTTGCAAATAGCTCTGTCAAAGGATAAAGGATGTAAAACTTATATACTTGTACTGGAGAGATACCTCAGGGCTAACTCATTTAAAGACGTTTATACCCAAATTTTCTATAAACGAATCTGCTCAGTATTCTTACGAGACTGATGACAGACTATTGTCTCCCTATAGAATCATACAATCATACCCGACTCACAGAATCCTTGACATTGGAAGAGAGAAAAAATCCATAGTAGAATTAGATAGATGTCGGAAAGGAAGTCACTTTAATGGCGTATGCTGATGACCTAGCTATAGTAGAAGTAATAGCTAAAACCAAAATACTATTGGAAATTGTGTCAACAATACCTATCAACATGGTAAAACAAAAATTTGAAAAAATGAGAATTAAGAGCGCATAAAAAATTAGAAGTGGTATTTCTGCAAGAGTCTGGAAATTGCATTCCATAGAGATAGAAATAGGAAAGCTAACTCTGAGCTGCCAAAATAATATAAAATATATGAGTAAGAATCGACAGAAACAATAGAATGACGTTCCATGTTAGACAAGCATGCTTAAAAACGACTAAGTCCAGAATTACCCCGAATATATCTGGACCAACGGTATTTAAAAGGAAAATCCTGACAAGTGGAGTTTTATCCTCACTTTTATATGGTGTACTAGTCTGGGGAAATACAAATGCTACACGATATGATAGAACGAAAAAATAGGATTAGAATTTCATACTAGTACAGGACATACCCTAAGATAGCCATATTAGCAATGACTGGGCTACCACCCTTATTTCTAAAAGTGGAGGAAAGGATGCATCTATTTAAGAATTGAATGAAACTAAAACTGTGACAAGGGAAACACTTATGCAGAAATGAAATGAGATGTGGGATCAATGTGATGGATTAAACAAAGCATTCATTAAAGACCATAAAAAAGATAAAATGGGGTGAATTTTAGAGTACGATTGTACAACTATTACTTAGGCATGAGCAGAGATAACCAGGAGATGTAACTACTAACAAATATCGTGCGGCCGTGAATAAGACATATTCTAAGGGACACAGTAGGCCATAATATCCGCTGTTGTCATTGTTAGTAAAGTGTATGTATTAAAATATTCGCTCAAGAAAACGATTCACTTCCCACTCCTTTGTCACAAGGCTGAATTTTTCACAGATGAAAGGTCATGATAAGGTAACCCTTATTCCGGAGTTAATACAAAATTAGAGTGTGCAGAAGGGCATTATCATCAAAAATGCAGATATTGATACCACCGAATAGAGAAAAAAATACTCATTTTTTGATCAAATGCACAATAAAATCTTTGTAGGGAGTAATTGTTCATACTTATTTAAAAAAAATCATTTACATTAGCACTTACGGCCAAAAAAAAATATAAACGTAAATATCTTGGTTTTAGCCCTTCAAAAATTTAGTTAAAAAGTCGTCTTTTTTAAATATACCACTCATTTAACAAAAAACGAAGGCCTAAATGAAAAAAAAACATTCTTTATAAAATTTTTGCTTATGTGTTGACAAGGTAACAGAGTAAACACCATATTTTTTGCTTTTGAATTAACAAAGATATAACAATAAACGATGAGAGATGTCATAGGTTTATGCTGTTATTAATTCTCACCGCCAAATTTATCGACTCTCAGTGTATCTTTCTCTTCACCTTCAAACGTAGCATAGCTCTGTTTCTCTCTACGTGCCGGCTGATGTATCACATTATAGATATGGTAGGATTTTTCATTTTTTTTTTATTATAAAACTTCTCGTTATGTTCCATTGGGCAATGTGTCATATTGTTATCTGTTTTTACTAAAGAATTAATAAGTGTATGTGTTATATATTAAATTAAATTGGGAAAAAATATAGACATTTTTGCATCTTTATTATATCTACATTCATCCTGTTGCAGCTGAATATATTTGGGTAAGTTATAAGTTTTCGTTTAAAATTTTAATTAAGGATTTGTTGCTGCAAGTAGCAAAGACTAAAATTATATCAAAATAGGAAAGCCCAAAAGTTGCATATCATTTAAAGAACATGCTCATATATTTGTAAACATTATTTTTAGAAATAAATTTAATGTTCAAATGATAGATGTGGTATTTGATCATTATAAAGGACATTCTATCAAAAATACAACACGTCAAAAGAGAGGATTTCAGAAATCAATTGATATAGAAATTGACCGACCCAATATTTCACTTCCGCAATAATAGAACTTGTTTATTCATTCGATATTTAACAAAAGACGTTTAACACATTTTTTGCTAGAGCAACTTCTTCAAAACTCGCGAAAATAAATAAATATGGAAAGAATTTTGAACCATCAAAAGACGATTTTTTAAATTCAAATCACGAAGACGCTAATAATCGTATCTTATTGTACATATTGTCAGCCAAAAATACGGGGCATTCACGCTGCATTATTTATTGCAACGATACAGATGTCTTATTAATTTATTTTAAGAAGTTTTTGACTAAAGATATATGGTTCAGAACAGGGCGAGGAGACTCAAGACGATTTCTAGCAGTACATTATTTAAATTTGGATGAAAACCTTCTAAAAAATGTGCCTGCTTTTCATTCTCTGACCGGTTGTAACACAACCAGCTAATTGTCCGGCATTGGGAAAAGAACCTGTTGGAAAACCTTCCTTGAACACCATTACTTTTTGGATGGATTTGGCATTGATCAGTACTCTGAAAACATATTCTCTAATCTTGAAAGAATTTTCATAAAAATTTATTCAAAACTGCCAATGTTACTTCCATTAACATTTTGAGAGGATTATTGGCCTCTTCAAAAACCATCGTTAAATTGCCACCGACTGAAGACGCCCTAAAACTACATTGTTTAAGATGTTTTTACCAGCTAAATATTTGGCTAACCTCTTTAAACCCAGATGCAGCTTCCTAATGTTGAAGAGTATGGATGGAAAGTAGATCAAGATGGAAGTCTGATACCCACTTTTAAGACTCTGCCCGACCTCCACCAGACATAACAGAACTTACATAATGCAAATGCAAAAAAGATACTATACAATATTCTAACAATAATATTTTGTTCTAGACTGTGGAAGCAAAATTTGCAAACACAGAAAAAAAATATTTGCTGTATCGGTTTCTGCACCTGTATGGCACAGCCGCTAATGTTTTGAAAAATGTTGATTCGTGTGGTAAATCTGATTCTCTGATTAGTTTGAAAGTCGTGTAATTATAAATTTTAATATTATTAATTTATGCTTTATATACTTCCTTCCAATTATTATTATTATTATTATAATTTATTTATATTGGGGATTTATTGTATTTTGCAAAGCAATAGCCTTACTGTTTATAATTGATACTTCAATAAATACCTTCAATAAATAGTTTATATTTTCTTATTTTTCATTTTACACCAAAAATAAAAAAATCTTGTAGTAATTAATACACCCTATATTCATAGTGGATAAATCAATAATCCCTGAATAAAATATTATAAGAGGGTCAAACTGATTGCATTCATTTCAATACTGAGATAGATGTATAAAGAGTCGAGAGGCTCTGCCTTTGTTTGCTTTCTAGTAAAACCATGACATCACTAATTGTTTATTGCTATATTTTTGTTAATTTAAAAGCAAAAAATATAACGAAAGTACTTTTACCTTGTCAATATATAGGCGAAACTTTTATAAAGAATAGTTTTTTTTCATTTATGCCTTCGTTTTTCGTCAAATGAGAGGTATATTTCTAAAAGAACATTTTTTATACAAATTTGTAGACGGTTGAAACCGAGATACCTATTGACGTTTAAATTTTTTTTTCGATCATAAGGGCTAATGTAAATGATTTTTTTAAATAATTATAAAAAAATACTTTCTACAAAGACCTAATAGAGCATTAGAACAAAAAATAGCCATTTTTAACCAAATTAGATGTAATTTCATTAAATTAGATGTAATAATTTTCAACAAATTCCAAAACCTAGTGATGTTAGATTGGAAGTGGCAACAGGGCTTACACCGGCATGGAAATTTACGTTATGTAGTATAAGCTCGCGCAGTTATTCATTGATAAAACTACGTAAAATTCTTCACTCTATCCCTTCTTTTACTTCTCACCTTTCGTCGCCTCGTCCCGCGTCTAGAAATAGAATGTATACAGTACCAACTAATGTTGGCACCATGAATATTATATTTTATGAATGACTGCTTATATCTCTGTTATCTCTGGGCATGAGCCATAATAGATACATATAGGTGTGTTCTCTTATTCAACAATTGTTCCATCAGTGATTGATGTCATGACGTCAGATTAATTTCTGGTGGAAGGTATTTGCGCTGAATATAAGAACGAACGACATTTCTCAAATGAAAAATTTGACGTTTGACATCGCTTTAAAAATTAAACCCGTTTTAATTTAAATTAACAGTAAGTTATCTCTTCTGTAGCCGTTTTATATTTAAGCTCTTATATTGTAGGTTAACTTTTATTTAAATAATCGTGTTCACACGTTCAAACAAATTACTATCCCCTCCCTTCATCCATCGCATATCCATCGGAAAAAAGAACGATTGACACATACAATCGCCTTTCCATCGCTTAATTTAGGAACGGTTTGCTGCAAGCGCTGGATACAGCGCTGAATAAAAGAACACAGTGGAAGGTGATGTGATCATCCCACTTATTTTCAACCTAACACCTAACCTAACATCATGGTTCAAAAATATAATTCGTGAACTATTTCTTTTATTTTTACGTAAGGTCACTAAGGATCGATTCCACCGTTGTGTTAAACGGAGATTAAAATGATATGTTTACATTAACAATGTCATTTTAAACTTCGTTTAACACAACGGTGAAACATGTCATTTTAAACTTCGTTTAACACAACGGTGGAATCGGTCCTTATACGTGTGGTGACATTTTTATTTTGTGGCAGTCACATATTTTGATTTTCTATTACTATACGGAGTATGGTCGCACTGCGCAGCTTTCTGAGTGCCTTTTAAAAGGAGATAGAAAACTCCGCCATTTTGATCCCTTATTACGTGTTGCCTACATCTTGGCGCAATATTTTTAATAGGTGCGTTTTAATCATCCGCTTCTGCCTCGGAATTGTTGGTTTTGTTGTTTTAATCTGACAGGTTAAAACGACTAAACCGACAATTTCGGAAGCAGAAGCGGAACATTAAAACGCACCTGATATTTTGCTTGCTGCTGTCAGTGTCAGTGAATATTATTTTTGAAGTCACAGTTTATTGCTAAAGAATCAGTTAGCTCACTCGGACCAGTTGAAAGTTCCAAAATAACATCCACTCCAGGGATACAAATTCAGGATACGCAGAATACTGCTGTTTTATTATAGGCGGTTGTCATATATTGTATTATTCGAGTTGCGCAGTGTATAAACTGGAACATTGAGTTCAAAAGTGCCGACGCAGTGTGAGCGATCTGATTCTTTAGCTATAAACTGTGGCATAGGAATCAAAATGGCCGCGCCCTATGTTGGGCGTGTCGGACCTCTCTCTTGCACCGTATAGTAATCAAAGTATATGGTGGCAGTAGATAAATGGTTAAGCTCGCGTTGAATGAACCTAGTAACGTTACTACGTAACAGGTTACTATGACATTATTTATTATTATAATAGATTGTCATTATTATTTTATATTATACATAATTTTACATTTAATAAAGATATGCATCATACAATTACATATTTGCATTTGCTACCTACAATATGAGTAGGTAGGTATACCACCTAACATTTTACAAATTTGCAGAGCATTTTATCAAAAAGAATTCTGTAAAATGCAAGATATATTTTTTCCATTTACGTATATAAAACTTTTTGGGGCACCCTGTACATATGGTTCTTTTAAACAAAATATTAATTTAAAAATAATTATCTATATTTTTAAAATCAGTCCATCTGAATAAAAGGTAAAAATACATTTCAAAGTATTCTCGGATTAAAAAATTATTGACATAAAGTTAAATCTGTAACATCCTGTAACTGATAAAACGTCTAATTACTGTACTTACAACTTCCTAATAAGCTTTTCTAATAACTATAATACATAATCCTCTTAAACCAGAACTTTATTGGGACACCCAGAAGTTTTTTATTGGGTTTCCTAAATATTTTCTAAAAAGCTTTGACTATTACTTTTGTATAGCGATCAATTGCTTTAACGATTTTCCAGTTATTGTTTTAAAAGGTTGATAAAATTTAAAATTAAATTAAAACTCTGCGGAATTCTGCTTATTCTTTTATTTTAAATATTATTTATCGTTCTATAATATACCAAAAATCATCTTTATTGTCCAACAGTACGTGTATTAAATTGCACGAGGTTCTACGGTGACGTCACAAATAACATTTGGCAAAAGCGCACTTTACACAATCCTTGTTTCTAAACACCATTGGTGTGGTAGACTAAGATCGCTACTTGAAAGATACTTTTGCGTTCTCCCACTTAATAGGTCTTTTCCTTTGCATCGAAAGTGTAGCACTGAGCTGCGTCACTTCTGAAAATATCGTTCCATCCATACAATTTGTATATATGGAACGATATTTTCAGAATTGGTGTAGCCCAGTGCTACACTTTCGATGCAAAGGAAAAGACCTAATACATACGAGAGAGCGATTTTTTCGAAAGCGTTCGACGAGTCCCTTTCTCTAGTTTCTCTATCTACAAGACAACGATTTTACTTACCTTTTATTGCTACGTTTGAAATGTACCTTCTCGAGCCGAGCGAGTAGATTTTTGGTCACGTGACATCGAGCAAACTGAGAAAAAAGAACGGTATCGAGTAAAACAAGCAAAACGAGTACTTTTCAAACGCAGCATAGATGGCCATAATAGTCAAAAATTAAATAGATTTCTGTTTTATTTAAACTTTGGATCTACTTTGCAACCAATAGTGTAGAATCAGTGGGAGAGAAGATAAAGCTTTGTGGCTGTTTGTTTTAAGAAGAAACAGACCATGAAGAGGAGTGGTCATATAATTTGACAATTGACAGTTTGACACACCTTTGCAGTTATGATTCATTTTCGAGATAAACAATAAGGAATTTATTTTTCTTTAGTGGACTGAGTAATTCTATAGTGTTTTGTAGTGAGTCATTCTAAGATTTAAAATATAATTTTATTTGTAACAAGAAAAACAGAAGCTCAATTAAATGATGACTGATCGTTTTGGACTAAAATGGGACCCCAAAAATTTAGAAATTAGAACCATGTCGGTCGAAAAAACACTGGAGCCCCTTGTTTTGCAAGTTACTACTCTTGTAAATACTAAGGGGCCCAGTAAAAAGAAAAAGGGGAAATCTAAACGTGCCAATGCTTTGGTTAGTACTGTAGAAAAAGCCACTGAAAATTTTATTGAGAAAGGTGAACAAATTGCTTATGAAAACCCAGACATTACAGACGAAATGTTAGCTGCTGTTGATGAGGTGAAGAAAACAGGTAAGTACTACGTTTCAACATGTTTAAAAATATAAAAATTTGAATTTTTTAAGGTACTGCTATGAGCATAGCTGCCAGGGAGTTTTCTGAAGATCCTTGTTCATCCTTAAAAAGGGGAAATATGGTTCGTGCAGCTAGAAACCTTTTATCAGCTGTGACACGTCTGTTAATTCTCGCTGACATGGTAGATGTTCACCTCTTGCTCAAGTCCTTACATGTAGTTGAAGATGATTTAGAAAAACTGAAAAATGCTTCAAGCCACGGGGAACTTCTTGACAATATTAAAGCCTTTGGCCAAAATGCCAATGAACTGATGAACCAGGCAGCTAAAAGACAACAGGTATGAATTATAATATAGAATATATATTTTCTTCATAAATATACAAAAATAAAAATCTCCTAGTTCTAGAATCCTATGATTACATATATTCTTAAAATAATGCTATTCTACCCAGCTTATTTAAATATTGTAGTTTTCTTTAAGCCTATCCAGTATTTTTTGTTTAATCTACACAATCTGTATATTCTGTATATCCACTTGGTTAACCTGGTTACCAAATTAGTGTTCCATAATTATCACATTCCTGAAATCTGTTTGGTATACGAAAGCTAATTTACTGAAACTCGCTTGACAGATCTGTGACCAAAACAACTGATCTTTTCCAGCTGTTAAAGTAGTTGAAGTCTGACAATTGTTTACAGAAAGCATTGTTAACAAAAAACATAATGTTGTTTCCATATGATGTATTAAAGAAACACATTTTGATACCCATAGCAACTGAGGCTTCTGCAGAGTAATTATTCCACATCACTTGAGTAAGACAGTATATTATTGAAATAAAAAATAGTGCTGCCTCATTCATTTATTATTTTATTAATCTCAATAATGCTAAAAACGTAAATTATTTTAAACAAATACAGAAACATTCATCTTTTTTTCACATTTTTCAATTATTGGCCAGTTTTCGTTCCATAAATATTTTCATGAACCAAGTTGGTATACGGAATACACGAAATGTGGCCTTTGCTTTCAAACTAACAAAAAACTAAAATAAATTAATATTAGGTTACATTAAAGAAGCTTTGGAGTGTCTACCCCTATTTCTCCATGGCATTTCTTAGAACTGTCATGAATTGTTAATTGCTACACTTAAAATGTATACTATCACTAAATCATTGTAAAATTGGATTAGAAATTACATTAGTAACAGGAGAAAAATAGTGCATGTTTATAATGATTATTTATAACTATTTGTTTAGGAGTTCTTTATTGTTAATTTTTTAGGGCTTATTAGTAGGAAATCTATTTAATCACACCACAAACACTTAGAAATATTCAGGAACTTTATTTTAGTTTAAATTTGTTATTATTGCTCATAAATATAATATTATTTAATAGGAATTGAAAGATCCTCAGCTACGTGATGATTTGGCAGCTGCTAGAGCTGTACTTAAGAAACATTCCACTATGCTTTTAACTGCTTCTAAGGTTTATGTGCGCCACCCTGAATTGGCAGCTGCTAAGGCCAATAGGGATTATGTTTTAAAGCAAGTTTGTGAGGCTGTCAATACTATTAATGATGTTGCACAGGGTAGAACACCTCAACCTGCTTCTGGACCTTATGATGGTCCTGGAGAGCTTGCAGCTGCATTAGATGATTTCGATGTAAGTTTAACAATCAGTAAATTTAGATTTATATCCAGTAAGGCTAAACACATTAAAGTTAAAGGAGAAAGAGTACTTTTAATTTTTTGTTATTATTATATTTCCTAGGATCATATGGTAATGGAACCTCTTGCTTACAATGAGGTTCATACAAGACCATCACTGGAAGAACGCTTGGAGAGCATTATTAGTGGTGCTGCCTTAATGGCAGACTCAAGTTGTACCAGAGATGAAAGACGAGAACGTATTGTAGCTGAATGCAATGCTGTTAGGCAAGCTCTTCAAGATTTACTTTCAGAATACATAACAAATGTAAGTACAGCAATTATTTATATTTCGTTTGCTAAAAAAATATATATTAGGCATGTAAGACTTAAATATAAAATAAATAACAGTTTTATACTTATACAAATTATTTGATTGAATCTATTTAAATTTATCCCCTAAAAAAAGCTCATTTTCTAAAATGTCTGGTTAATTATGAATTTATAATTCTTAGAATAATGAGGTCAAAATTCATAGAAGGAAAGTTTTAACTCATTAGTCATAATGGATCTGTTCTCTTTTATTTTTGACCTTGAATATTTATATCTTAAATACAATCTCAAAGCTTAGTAATTAGATTTTAAATCTAGTAAAATTTATAAAAAAAATTAATTTTAATGCTGGAAATTATATTTTAAAAATTATTTAGAAATTTAATACCTTTATAGCATTCTTAAAATGTATGTCTTTTAATATCTGTGTTAGTATACTGTAACAATAATTTTGTTTACCATTTTAAAATGTATGTCCAAATGGACCTTCTACCAAGATGATTGGTGCTGAGGCTTCAGTGTTATTATACTTTTACCAATATTTTTATCAGAGAATATTCCTTCTTGATTTTTTTTAGATCCCAGTAATTTAATGTCGAAAAAGTGTGAAGAATGTTGACAGAATTGTCATATATGCTCACCTCTGAAAAATTCCTGTCCCTAATCTTCAACAATTCTTCACACATTCCATTATTGACTATTATGCCATTTTCCTCCCAATATAAAGTTCCAGTGTTATAACATGTGAAACCATAAGGCATCATCAGATATCCCTAAAGGATATAAATAACTTTCTTAAAAATTACTATTATGATACAATGCTTGTGTTCTATCAAAAACCTTAGGTGGGTATTGGCAATCCTACATTGGTTTAGAATGTGTTTATATTCTTTTCAGTGTTTTAAGGGGCGCATGAGAATCATGTTTCAGATTTTCGTAACACTACAGATATCAGATGCTTTTGAATAAATTTGTGTATATTATAATATATTCATTACCACAAATTGGAAATATTAAATAATATAAGAGATTTTATTAGTTCACATTAGTAAAATAAACAATTTATAAATTGAATCTCTAGAATTGTTAAAAATAAATTTATTTTTTAAGTTATTTAAACTATCAGTAGTAACTATTTCTTTAAAGAATTCATCAATGTTAATTATTCATAAAAATAAATGAGTTTACTACCCATACCTTCGGGTATACCCTCAGAAGAAAATTAATTTGACCTTTATCTTTTACTGTTGCAAAATTGTGAAGAAATACAAAATGCCTAAAATTATTCACAAGTAGTTATGGATATAAAAAGTTGAATAATACATAGCAATATCAAATTAATGGAATACAAAAAATATTTATTAACACTGATTAATTTTAAATTCAGACTAAACAAATATCACTAAATTTGGATGTTTAAATATTTGCTTAGGTGTTTTTAGTGTATAGTTTCTGACACTCCTTTTTGTTAACAGCAATTTGAAGTGTTAAAAGGTGTAACAAGGGTAAATATGTGATTTTGTAATGTATATAATATGTTATATGTTACTCAAGTCTAAGCTGTTATGCCTATACATTATTTCAGCAACGGCACGATGTTTTTGTGAACATTAGAACATTTCAGAAAATACAAATGAATTTTGATCTAGGTAATATACTGTTTAGATAATTTATATTTCACCATAATCACTAATGAAACGTATTTAATAGTGTTTTTACATTGTGGTTAATAAATGGTAATTACCTAAGTTAACTTTTGCAGACTTCATTGGATGTTTGCGTCTATGTAACTGATGTTTCCATAACAATTAATCGATATTTTTGCATGTTTATGCTTGGACCATTACTAAAATGTTCACAAATAATCTTTGCGATATTCAATTTATACAAAATGTTTTTTTTAAGGCCTTACATATTCTGCCATAACGGCCTAGATAATTCAGCTGTTTATTGATTTCTATCAGTGTCAAAAATGTTTGATGTTCCATACGTTTTTTTTTATCATTACATGGTCTTTATGTTTCTATCATCATCCAATTTTAATTTGAACAATAAATCAGTAATAAAGTGCTATTAATGACAATCTGAAAAAATAGAGTGGGCTTAGCTGCACTGCATTAAGTCCTGATTTAGACCAATTCTGCATTATTATTGACAAAACGTATTTATTTATTTTTTGTTTATTATTTCTTTTACCATGACTTATCTTACTGTATAGTTGATGTGTTTCATTCTCATAATTTCTATTTTTGTTTTTTTTTAATGATTGGCCATCTCTCCACTACATTATACAAAACAAAATAAAAAAAGGTTAATTTTTAAAATATTTTAAAAAAAATCCGATTTCATTGGCAAATTTGAAAAGTATATTGACTGTAATTCTAACATTCTTTATAATTCCCATCATTCTAATTTTCTCAGTTTGCCTTGTTTATTGTTTTTGTTTGACAGCATTTTTTGACATCGTTTTTGGGTTGTGTTGACTAATATCTTACAGTCTCCTGATTTTTGATTTAGAGTTTTTTATGTATTATAGATTGGCAATAAAGACAAAAGTGAGAGTCTTAACAGGGCTATTGACAATATGGGCAGAAAGACCCGTGACCTCAGAAGACAGCTCAGAAAAGCTGTAGTTGATCATGTTTCTGACAGGTAAAAATTAAAAACATTCTTTTGATATTTTTAGTTTCTTCTATTTAAAATATATTAATCTTGAATAATATGAATAATAATTAACGTAATACCTTAAAAGTTTTGGAAAGGTTTTCCTTTATAAATTGTATTTTTAGTTTCTTGGAAACCAACGTACCTCTATTGGTTCTAATAAAAGCAGCTCAAAACGGCAATGAAAAAGAAGTAGAGGAATATGCGGTCGTCTTTACTGAACATTCCAATAAACTTGTAGAAGTAGCTAACCTCGTCTGCAGCATGTCAAACAATGAAGATGGTGTCAAAATGGTTCGATATGCAGCTGCTCAGATAGACAATCTTTGTCCGGAAGTAATAAACGCAGCTAGAATCTTAGCTGCCAGACCTCGCAGTAAAGTTGCTCAAGAGAATATGGAAGCTTTTAAACAATCTTGGGAACACCAAGTACGAATTTTGACAGAAGCTGTTGATGATATCACTACTATTGATGACTTTTTGGCTGTTTCCGAGAACCATATTCTTGAAGATGTTAATAAATGCGTCCTAGCACTTCAAGAAGGTAAGTTGTGAGCACAGTAAACGACTAAGTGTTATCACCTAAGTAAATTTTCTGTCCGTTCATTCTGATTTTTTTTTTTTTTTTTTTTAGGTGAGGCTGATACATTAGATCGCACTGCTAGCGGAATCAAGGGTAGATCTAACAGGGTATGCAATGTTGTAACAGCCGAAATGGATAACTATGAACCTTGCATTTATACCAAACGTGTTCTGGAAGCAGTTAAAGTGCTGAACGATCAAGTAATGCCCAAGTTTACTCAAAGAGTACAGGTTGCAGTACAAGCGCTTGGTAACAGTCCTCCAAAGGAAGTTGATGAAAATGACTTCATTGATGCTTCTAGATTAGTTTATGATGGAGTTAGAGAGATAAGAAGAGCTGTGCTTATGAATAGGGTAAGCATTGAAATAAATTCTTCAAATATAAAAAATCACTTGAAATTGTAATTTGTTTTAGGCTGATGAGGATTTAGATCCTGAAGATGTCGAACTTGATGAAAATTACTTGATTGAAACTAGAAGTAAATGTAAGTAGATGTTTTAACTTGAATATTAGAGAGATAAAATACTTTTTTATTTTCTAGCGAGTGCCCACACTGGTGAACATGGCGTAGATGAATATCCGGATATTAGTGGCATTACAACTGCTAGGGTAAGAAACAAAAACTATTTTGATAAACATAGTGAAATTTTCAAACTATTTTATTTTTAGGAAGCTATGGGGAAGATGCCCGAAGAGGATAAACAGAAGATTTTACAGCAAGTAGAATTCTTTAGAAGTGAAAAACTCAAATTTGACCGTGAAGTTGCCAAATGGGACGATACTGGAAATGACATTATCGTTCTTGCCAAACATATGTGCATGATTATGATGGAAATGACAGATTTTACAAGGTATGCTCTATTCAGTTTTTTCCAATTTATTAGGTTGGGTATGTTCAGAACTCGAAAATGGTTTTGTTTATCTAAAGTTCTATTAATTCAATTTACACAATATAGTAATAATAAATCAGTTTTTATAGTTCTCATATAGTGTAGAAATTAAGCTTTAGTTATTGCTTGTTCATTCAAATTGATGTCATGATGAATCTTTTTTAGGGGTCGAGGTCCTCTGAAAACAACCATGGACGTTATAAACGCCGCTAAAAAGATTTCAGAAGCTGGTACCAAATTAGATAAACTAACTCGCCAAATTGCAGAACAATGCCCAGAAAGTTCAACTAAGAAAGATCTTCTTGCTTATCTACAACGTATTGCTCTTTACTGTCATCAAATGAACATTACGTCTAAGGTTAAGGCTGACGTGCAGAATATTAGTGGAGAACTTATTGTTTCAGGGGTATGTCAATCGAAATTTTTATTATAATTTTTATGAATATAACAAATGATGATCGATAATTAATGTAAATACTTTATATTTTAGCTTGATAGTGCTACATCATTGATTCAAGCTGCTAAGAATTTAATGAACGCCGTAGTTCTTACCGTTAAAGCTTCATACGTTGCTTCTACCAAATATCCACGACAAGGGACTGTAGCTGTAAGTATTGTAAGCTGTAAAACAATATATTTATTTATATAAGGTATGCTCAAATTTAATCAGGAATTTTGGTGCTACATGTAATTCAAGACATTCAAAATTGTGCTTTTTTAGTTCATAAACATTAATGTCCTTCAATTGGAGAGGTTATTGCGCCGGTGTTTTGGGATACAGGTGTCTTGTTTCCGTTTTTAATAGATCGTCGAACTGTTAACTGAAAAAGTTAAGCATGCTTTCCACGTTTAAATACTTTAATGTACCATCAGAAAAGTCATCCATCTTTGAAATAAAATTGCAGAGTATTAGCTCAAATAAGCTTTATTAGTATCTTTCTAACATATTTTTATTTATTTTAAACATATTATCGTCAATATCACGAAGTGACGTAACTCGATTTTCACAACTATACAAGAGAGCGTTTTAAAATTTTTTTTTATAAAGTTACGACTCTTCGTAAAATTATCAGATACACCGGTTAGATACGTACTATTTTAATAAATGTAATGAATTGAGACGCAATTTCGTGAAATTGTAGAGCATATTTTTACATAATATGTGACTTTTCTCTATTTTCAATTTTTTCGAGTTACGTCATTTCGTGATATTGACGACGATATATCAAACATAATGTGTTAAACTTGACAAACTATCCAAAATCCCACAATAGACCTTTCTCGTTATTGATGATCTCTATTACTCATGCACAAAATTTGTTGTTTCCTATCCTGAGTTCCAATTACACATCCATAAATTTCGTTTTGTTTTTCGTTTGATAGTATTAGTAGGGGAGCTAGTGGCACTCTTAGGTGTATTATTTGCCAAAGGCAAAATACAATATCGTATTTTTTTACCTTGTAGAACATAGGAGCAGTTTGCTGCAGTCCTTGCAGTGGTGATCTCTCGACAAAGACTTCTTAAAAAAGCCTGAGTAGAAACTGCTGTTATAAAAGTATAGGCTTGAAACTTGCAGATATTTTCCTAAAAAGTTAATAGAGAAAAGTTTGCTACCACCTTCTTGAAATTCGACTCACAGTATATTCTTGCTTGCCAGTGCTTCCACCATCAGGTCGATTGCAGAAAACTATGTTCATTAATAATATTCTTATCACAAAAAAAATGAGCCTTGCTTAATACAACATATTATTATAACACATTTTCCAAACTTAAAGGTTTTCCATCGCTACTAAGATGGCAGCAAACTTTCTATAATGGCTTTCTGAAGACGTCGTCATCGATCGCTCGACAGCTGGTGCTTCTGCAGCAAAGTATCTCCTACAAGAGTGGTAATTCTATAATGAATATGGTAAAATTTAACGTTAAAAATATAACGTATGTTAAATATCAAAAGCAATTCCATAAACTTATGTTAAATTTTAACTTATTAGTTCATTTGTACCGCAAAAATCTATGCTATAAGTAGAAATATGTTAAATATGTAACATTAATTAAATTTGTAAATTTAATTTATCGTAGATTCAAATCGAAATCCAAAAGGTGAGAATTATATGAAATAATTTTAAAATTCAAAAACAAATCTCAAAAATCGCCCTACGAATTACTAAGACCATCCCCGAACCCCAAAGGTGAAAACACTTACTGTAAGATTTGAAAAAAGCTTGTTGCTGCTGGAATTCGAACCCAGGCATCTTTGATCTTTACACAAATTCCCTTGCCGCTAGATCATGACGACATTGACTGTCGAGATTTCTAGACAGCCATTTGATGTGCTAATTCGGGCCAAGGGCCATTTCAGGCTCGTTCTCCAATCTTTAAATACTTCTATACAGCATTGGTATATATGAGAAATGCATTGATGCATACTGAGTCCATATCTTCGTTTGTGTGAGTTAAATTTTCAATGTACATACATTAAGTGACGTAAACCTGAGTACGAAAATTGTGAATTTAATATATCATAGATCGCAAATCGAAATCCGAAAGGTCAGAATTATTAATTGTATGCGGTAAATGTTGGAAATTAAGGGGTACGTATTAGTAGGTTTTAAAACGTAACATATAAGAAATTTTTGATTGTTTAATTCAACTTATAATGCAATACAATCATGACAATTAATCATTTTGCAAGTACAAAGTAATTTGAACTGTTGAAATTACCCAAAATCTTTAGAACTTTAAATTTTATTTATAGCCTATATGTTTATTTTGTTGAAAATGTAACACATATTTTAATTTTTACAGAATTTCATTTTACGTTAAAATCATAAAATTTAACACGCGTTAAAAATAAACATTGAATTACAGAATTATCATTAAGGTATAAATAAATGATAAATGTATGATTCAGCCTTGTGCAAATGTGTAATAAAAATATATCACTGGCTCCCCTACTATATAGACTCATTGGCAGTTTAAATTTAATTTAAACTTAAATTAATGATGACACATTAAAGACACATTAACCTATTGCTATTTCCATGAAGAACTACATTCGTGTTTAAATTTGAACATACATAACTAATATTTGATTAAAACAATACATGCTAATAGCTCCTTTTTCAGTCTCCTATTGTCGTGTGGAAGATGAAGGCTCCAGAGAAGAAACCTCTAGTGAGACCCGAAAAACCCGAGGAAGTCCGTGCCAAAGTGCGCAAAGGTTCACAAAAGAAAGTTCAAAATCCAATACATGCTCTATCCGAATTCCAAAGTCCCACGGAATCCGTGTAAAGTGCCCTATTTTTGTTATAAATATAATAACCATTTGTTAACTATTATTTGCCTCATTATTCTGTGACTTTTTTATGTGACTATAGATTTTAGCATTACAGCTCGTTTACTAACGCTCACCATTCCTAATGAATTTGTTAGTCTAAGATGTTGGTAGCTATAACATACTTTTAATATATGAATGGGTTTGGATATTTCTTAAATCAACTAAGTCTTGGACTAGTGAGATAAAGCTTTATCTATTAATGATACTTTTCTCGTTGTATGCATCTCAATGTCGTTTTTTACCGTCCAGGCAAAAATCATCTTCAGTTTTCCATCATATGTGTATAAATATTTGTAGACACTAGCAATAATAAAACAATAAAAGCGTTCCTACAGCTAACACATCAGTGCCCAGGGTATATCAAGACACTTTCATGTGCAGTTTTTCTTGCAGTGTTAATGTAGCTATGTTTAATGTTTATTCTTCATCTGAAGTTGATTCATTACCGCATTAGGTGTTAAAATGATACTTTTCAGCCGGGAGAGGCAGATTTTATTATTTTAGGAATACAATAAAAAATTTATGTATTTATTATTAATACATAATGGGTAGATTTTTCAAATTAGGTGAGTGTTTGTACATGTGCTATTAGAAATAAAAAAAAAAATGTAGAGATGTTGTTTTGGAAATACATATCAACAATCTACAATATATTCAGTATTTATTTATGCAACTTTATCTTTATATGTCGGATTCGGATTAGGGTGGTTTTTGTAGTTAGAGCTTTAATTGCATCTTATGTATTTTATTACAGTACTCTTGATACTAAATAAAAAGCATTTTAATATATACGTGTTTTTTGTTTTAAGCCTATTTATTCTATTCATTGAGAAATTAAAAATAATTATATATTATAGTAAAACCAGACAACGGCGGGTTGATATTTTAATATTTTCCTAAATATTGTTTTACCATTCATTCTCAATACGAATAGCGTCCTAATCTCACGACTTCGTGCCGCCAGCTTAATAACTTTAGATATGATCTCGGATTTTAGGTGATGATACGAGAACCAGATGGTGCGCGTTAGGGCTAAATTTAAGGGTGAATACATGGTGGGCGAGATTTACAGTCGTCCTCTTCCAGATGTATTATCGTATAGATGAAAACTTTTAAATTGCCAAGCAAAAGTAAATGATCATTATAAACAATCTGTAATAGGTTCTTCACCTAGGTGCAAAAATAATATAAAGAACTTTAAACAAGAATTTGTCTTGTAAGCTTTGTAATTATTGAAATAAAAAAAGTGAGCGTGCTTTTTGCTATATTTTAAAACAGCAGTAATAGATATATCGACGAAATAAATTATTTTTCCGCCTACCTCTATCTAAAATATACATTTCCTGGCCTCATTGCAAGGAGCAAAGTTGTACTTTTCCTCCCTAGGGAGGAAAAGTACTTTTACTCCCTAGGGAGGAAAAGTAAAAGTGACGTCATGGTATGTCATAAATGAAATAGGTTATACGGCATTGACGACTTAAACTATATTCTATTATATAAGTATAAATTTCACCGTTTATTTATAGAACACCCTGTATTTTGCAAAATAGTAAAAATCAGTAAATTATTATTTTAATTTAACGACTTTTACATTAATAATTTGACTTCAATTCATAGATTCATCCGATTTTCGAATTTAGGACAGAAATATTATAGCATGCTATGGTCGATTGACAGATCAGTTTCAAAGTGTGTTACGCTATAATATATCTACAAAATATAAAATAATATTTAAAAAATGAGTGATTCAAGCGAATTTGAAGACATAAATAATACACCACCGGATATTTTGGAACAGGTTAATGCAACAGTACAAAAATCTAAAGAAAAATACGAAAAATAGTATTTACATTTCAAGCAATGGGCCGAAGAAAGGCATATTCGTACTTACTCAGAAAATGTTATTTTGGGGTATTTTTCGCTATTAGCAAATACATTAAAAGCCTCTACATTGTGGTCCAAGTATTCAATGCTACGTACCATGCTTCAAATAAAAGAAAATGTGGATATTAAATACCCAAAATTAATTGCTTTCTTGAAAAGACAAAACCAGGGATATAAACCTAATGAGGCAAAAACCTTCTCAAGAGAGGAAGTAAATAAATTTTTACTAGAAGCCCCCGATGATATTTATTAATGAAGGTAAGATATTTTAAAGAACTAAATATATTTAAAAAATAAAAGTTAAACGGCAAATATTATAATAGAGCTACAACTATACGCCATTTTTAGAATTCCGCAAAATTATTTAAAAATTACTTTCCTGCGGGAGGAAAAGTGGCACTTTCCTCCCTAGTAATACAAATAGCTATTTCTACATACGATGACTTCTGTCCAAATATACTGTTACCTATAAAATGACCCCTTTTCTTTATATTTACAGAATAATTAAAAAGAGATATGATGTTATCTATAAGGTGACCGAACAGACTGACGTTTAATAAGAGCCTAATTGTCACTATTATAAGTATTTTGTAAGGTTGTATCTAGGGAGTGACTGAAATACTTGCACAACTTGGGGGGAGAGAATCAGTTATCTATAGGGTGGCAATGGTGGTATAGGCAACCACGAGGTATTTCATATCTCCCATGAAACATAAAATTGATTAAAGGTACTATTCCCGGCGACGTTCATATGTCATTTAGTTATATATAGGATGACCCAACGAACGCGCGCTAAGTTTATACTTTTATCACGATATTCTCTTTCTTTACTGTGAGGTTTTCTTTTGGATAGTGATAATCGTATTTGCTTTTAGACACTACATTATCGAAAACGTCGTTCTGGAACTTGTTTCTATAATAGTGTTTTTGAACGTACTCCCTAGCCAGTTTTATAATCAAGTTATTTAGTTCCCGGAGGAGAATTCCAACAACATGGTTTTGTTACATGTATTATTTTATTATTAATTATGTTCTTCTAGAGAAGAAATCGAAGTTTGATTTAATAAGATTTAGGAAACTTGGAATGTCTATTTGGGGGTATATTTTTCATTTATGTTCAGATCAGTAGTTGAATGTTGTAGGAATAATTGTATTGTTTATATTGTGAATAATTAATTATATTATAATTATTTTCGATCACCAACATCGATTAATAAACTAAGTAATTAAAATTTATGACCTAAAGGTGGAACATTATATTTGGGAAATCTACCTGCTCTCGGGGCAATAAATGGCAAACAGATGTGAAATTGTAGAAACTGAATATTTGTATCAGGTGCTGTTATTCTGAAGTATATTAGGGTAAAAAACATTTTCTTTAGTTCTGCTGAACACAAAATAGGGTGACACAATAATTATTATTAATTGTCCAACAGTTTCCCAGTTACAGGACAATAATAAAAGTGGTATCTATAAAATAAATTATTAAATTAAAAAAGTATGATGTGCACTTAGAGGTTATGATGTAAAATATATAAATACACGAAAAGTATATAAAAGTAGATAAATGAAACTATAATAGAAAACACAAATTAAAAGAGTAAAGAGAGTATTAAAGAAAATATAAAAATAAAACCAAGAAAATACAATATACTTATTAGAGCAGGGACAGACGTTTGGGATATTATTACTTGTTTAAATAATTATTTGTAACCCATAAATAGATACGTTTGCCCTATTCCACCAGTAATAATTTAAAATGTTTGGTATTATTTTTATTCTATGAGACTATGGCGAACAAACACCACGATTTTCTCGAAGTCGTCCGACGGGGTTTAACGTTTATTACTTCTCTACCTACCAAATGCATTTTCAACTTTTGTGCCTGCTCTACATTACTTCATTTTTAATTATTCATTGAGAGAACACTGATAAATAATTTTATTGTAATTTTTTCACATTACATATAAGGGTGACTTTAATATCAAGTTGGTTTTTGCCCTATGGCATTCAAATAGCTTGTTGGTTCCTAAATTTAAATGGGGTGGGGTATATTAAATTTAATTTGTGACAAAATATCGCTACAATCAAAATTATGTATCAATTTAAACAGAAAGATTAGCGAGGGCCGTATTCCTTCTTAGGCTCTGGCTATTGATATCGAATTGGTTACACAACTCCTTGGGATATACTCCATCAATTTTGAAAACTAGTTATTTTATACATTTTCTTTGAACCTTTTTTACATCTATAACGATGCCTTTGTAATAAGGGTACCAGATCAGACTGTAATATTTCAGCTGAGAGCGTACGTGGGTACTAAATAATTTAGGTGATATTGCATTTGCAGTTGAAAATTGCAGTTTCTAATAATAAATCCATATATTCTTGAAGCTTCAAACACTACTTAAATGTGATTTTAGAAGGTAAATTTGGCTTCTCTTTAACTCATTTTATCTCCAACGGAATATGAGAGTTCAATATTTACTCTTCTCCTAGAGCAAGTAACTATCTTACATTTTTGGGCATTTAGATGTAAAATATTTGTCTTACACCAGTTGTTAATACAGCTCAAATTTCTCTGGAGCTCGTTGGAGTCCTCAGTACTCTGAATATTTGAGAAAATCTTCAAATCATCCGCAAAACACAATTTGTTACAATTAATTTCATTGTATAAATCATTAATAAATATTAAAAACAATAAAGGCCCAATATATTCGAACCCTGTGGTACTCCAGATGTAACTGCAATTGATTGTGATTTAAATCCATTATAAGCAACGAATTGTATCCTGTTTGTTAAATATGACTTAAATAAAGCTAAAGTGCTATTAGAAAAACCAGTCTGAAAGATTTCAAATGAAGAAGCTATGGAGACAATCAAATGCGTTTTATTTCTAGCCATTTGAAATTTCAGTTGTTTTATTGATTTTTTGGGAAAGTGAATATGTACAGGGGCGGGTAGCAATAATGTATATTTATAAATGGGCCAGATTTAATTTGTACATATCTGCATAATATCCTTGTCGGAGGTGATCGGTATAATTGTCCTTGTGTAAAATATGGAGCGAACTTGTTTTTGGGAACTACCTACTGTAGCCTTGAAACTGTAATGCTTTACTAGTTGGCAAAGCAAAAGAGAAAACTGCCGAAAAATCTTTGATCCACAGAAAAGTGACCATACTCGAGGAACCTCATTAGTAAGGGACTAAAAATGGTTATTTTCCACACGCCTATGGAAATTAAAGTTGATAGATGTAGGATGGATCTCTACTGGAGTTACTCCGAAACTGTGCCTTGGGGGCGTTCCTTTTATATCAGGTGTTCTGTCCAAATTATTATCTATACATTACTTTATGGCATTGAGGTGTGACGCACGATCTGATCAACCTATACTTCGTATTTACACACGTATATTCTGTACCTTTCTAAACTCTTCGTGCTACCGCTTTACTCCCTTACATTAGACAATGCGTAATCATTTATTGCAGTAGTAATGTGTGATTGCTAACTAGGAGATACTGAAGTATCTTAATTTTTTATTTTACCATTTATGGGTTATAAATGACACATTGGAAAGCATATATGAATATAATTTTAGCCTAACAACGGTACATAA
This sequence comes from Psylliodes chrysocephalus, assembly GCA_927349885.1. Taxonomy (NCBI): domain Eukaryota; kingdom Metazoa; phylum Arthropoda; class Insecta; order Coleoptera; family Chrysomelidae; genus Psylliodes; species Psylliodes chrysocephalus. The sequence goes on along the minus strand of OV651826.1, from coordinate 11,293,868 downwards.
TATAAATATCCGGCTGTACAAAAATAAAACTATTCGTCATTTATCTGTTTGTTTTTACTCCATTACAGTTACATTGAACTCTAAACGTACAAAAATGATTTCACGGGGGATTTACTAGACGTAATTTAGACCAATGTTTTGAGTATTTGAAAAACTAGGTTAGAGCTTCATTTTCCACTGTAACTGTCAATTTAGTATCGCAGGATAATAGAAGAAAGTTTTTTTTTTTTTTATTTTGAATTAAAATAAATTGAAAATACAATCGAAACCAAAATATATCTTTATTAATTAACATATAGTATTCAATAAATTATAATAAATTAAATTCAACTACATATTTACAAAAATTTTATGGTATCAAATAATCACTTTTACCAAGACTACAAAATAGACGCTGTTTTAACGAAAATTCTGAATAAAACAAAAAATGGAAGCTAGATGAATTCTTGGAAAAATTCAATAATTGTGGATATCAAACCATGATTTACCTAAAAACGACATTTATTACTATTTTTTGAAATTAAAGAAGACACCTCTCTGAAGAAAAAAGTATTTTTTATCACAGATTTTCTGTACATATTTAGATTTTTGAAAAGAAACATTATAAATATTTGATAAAACTTATTACATGTAAAAATTGCAAGAAAACTAATTCTTTATCCAATAATGTGTCATTTGAACAATTTTGTTTTTAGAAAAGTTTATTTGAAAGCACGATTTTAAATTTAGATTTAAGTTCTACGGTTTTATGAACAAAACTGATACACTAGTTTTAATATTAGTTTAACTTTAAAATGAAAATTCGGTCATCTTATTGAACATTTCCAAAGGATTGTCAAAATAGTGGTGATGCAATGTTTACATAATAATATGCACTGATTAGATTGAAAATCATGGTAATCGTCTCGAGTAGATTTACATAACATCAAAAAGGGGATTTACACTTCCAGAATGAAGTTGTAAAATATTGACATGAAGAAACGTATATTTAATGTAATCACAGATTTTACATAATTTATTTATTAAATAATGGATAAATTAAATGTAACTTTTTGTGTATTGTTCTTTTGGAGGATTGCTCCCAACTGTACGAATTGTCTTCCCCTTCTGTAATTTTATAAAATATTAAAACCAGGACACATTCGTTGAAAAACCTTGTATTTTAAAGAATTTAACTTGACGAAATTGTCAAACTAAATGACAAATTGACTTTTAGAGTGTACTCGAGGGGTATAGAATCAAATAATTTTAGATTAGGTGCTCTGAGTCAAACAATCAATTCTCCATTTTCCCAATAAGATTAATGTGTAACTGTGATGTGTACTACATTAGACAAAGGAGGATGCAGTTTGTGAATCCTGAAGTTTCACATCTTCTATTTGGTTCACTTTATTTTGTTTATAGGATCTATTCACTAACATTGTTCCTTTCATATTCAAAACAGGCAAAATCCTTCCATTCATTTCATTTTCAAAACCGTCAATAATAATATAATTATTTACAAACAAAATCAGCAACCTCTAAATTTAAGATGTTGCAGAAATTAAGTCTTGCCCTTTATAAACTCCATTATTTGAAACAAATTATGTATTCCCTTTAATTTCCTCTATGTGACACCCACTCGATACTTTTTTAAACAACCATAGGGGTTGTATTGTAATTTATTTTAAAGGGTGTGATACATTTTTGAATTTAGCTTTCAAATGAAGTACCATACGACTTCTCGTCAATATGGGAGTGGTTGTCTTTTCGAAGGGATTAAAGGCGTGGCAGTTTGTCATAAAATGCCTTCATCAAAACAAAAATTAAAGGGTCCAGGCGTTTTTTACATTTGTTTCAAATCACGTGTTTATTATATAACTGTATAAAATGCATTTGCCAACTTATATTTTTCTATCCATTTCTCAAAACTATGATTACTAAATAATTACTGACACTGATTCTATACCTCTCATTTATTATGTATCATTTAGCCATCAATGTTATATTTTTGTAATCATCTAAAACAGTCCTTAAAGTGAGTTGTAAACACTTCTATTATCTTTGTTATAACGTTATTACTAGCGCCATTTTGTTTTACAAATTTTATATATAAAGCAGTTTTCAAGGCTGCAAGTTTTTCACCGAATCTTATTGAATTAAAAAACGGCACCAAATGCAATTTAATATGATTACAAAAAAATGATGGTTTATTACAAATAATTCAGCTCATTCAGATAATTTTTTGTATAATTAAACCTATTACTTTATCTCATTAATTAAGAATAGCACCAAATAATTTCTATGAAGTACAATGGATTTTTTTCAGACAAAATTAGAATAGATAATGTATATATAATATTTCATGATATTTTATACTGAAGAAAGTTTTAAGATTCTAGTGAAAAATTAAAAAAAAAAAACCAAAGAGGAAGATGTGTAATATTTTTCTATTTTAACAACTTTTATGGTTATCTCCTCGTGCCTGTAAAATTTAAGGCCCATTTAGTAAAAATAATCGAAAATATTTTCTTTGGTACTTTATCACAGAAAGTAAAACTATTAAAAAACCATTAAAATATCAGGAAATATTATTACAAAAAATATAATAAGAGCTTTATTCAAAAGTTATAATATTGTTTCCTTCTTCATCAATACCCCCTTCAATAGACAGATACCTTGTGCCATAAATGTACATGTCCAATATTTGGAGAGTACACTGTGCGACAAATCTCACAAACGGCCTTAGGTCGCCCATATTTGCAGTCTTCAAAGCATCATAGTATTTCTCCCTGAAAAATGAATCAAAATATTAACATTTTAGTCATTTAGTATTATCAATAAATATTTTCGAGCAAGTTATATGAGCTTACAGTGAATAAAATACTTGGGGAAATAGGATGAAATTTTTGTTTGTTTATATTTTAAAAAATGGATTGGTAATTAAATTTCACCTCTGTTCTTTAAGCACCATAACTGGGGGATATCCAGCCTTAAGAAGTATTAAATTCATAATAAGTCTACTTGTGCGTCCATTTCCATCTATAAAAGGATGAATATCAACCAATTTGTAATGAGCCAAAGCGGCATAACGTACAGGATGCATACTTTGGGCCTCTTCTGAATTTAACCACTGCTCATAGCTTTCCATCAAAGTAGGCACTTCCTCATGGGGAGGAGGAACGTGGCTTCCTACAAAAACCTAAACAAAATGTGCACAATTGAAACAATTTATAAGTTGTTAATAGTTGAAAAATTGTACATGTTAATCGACATGTATTATCAAAATAATACATTTCAAACGAATAAAATTATTTTACCTTTTCATCCCTAAAAACGCCAGAAGCAATAGGATCAACATGGCCCATAACTCTTCTATGAATGCCCAAAATTTGTTCTAGACCAATATAATCAGTTTTCACCAATAATTTTATATACTGCAAGGCCTTTTCCAAACCTAGAACTTCATTGTGTTCAATAAGACTTTTACCACTAACAACTTGCCCCGTTTCTAAAAGATATCTTAGTTGTTCTACTGTCATGGTGTTACCTTCTATACCTACCTACAATTTTTAAATTTGTTTTAAATATGTTATCTAAACACTAATGATTATCTTACAGTGTGATAGATATGCAAATAGTATGCTTGCTTCTTGACAGTTTCAAAGGTGTCGAGCTTGATTTGATTTTTCAAAAAGTCCTTTCTCTCATCAATTTGTTTAAATAATTTATAATCTAAGCCTTCTACAACTGGAGCTGTGCGTTGACGGTTAGTAAGAGCAGCCTTATGGTCTGGAGAATGGGATAATGCCTTTAAGAAATAAAAAAAAATGAATAGTTTAATGGAAGAGGAAATTCTATAGAAGACTTAAGAGAATCTTCCCAAGACATCTGAACTCTACCTTTTGACTATAATTAAGTCAATAAAAACATATTATTATTATTATTAAATTGCATGATTCAAAATCTGAACTATCTCATATCCTAAATTAAATTATTAATTTGCTCCCTATGTAGGTATTTTAAGATATAAATACAAAAAAATAACAGATGAAAATAGTGGTTTCTTTTTTCGCTTTTAATAACACTAATCTTTGTCGTATTATTTTTGTGACTTACTTCTTATAATCAAGACATACCTTAAAATATAATTCATCTGCTGCAACAATATCATGATGTTGCTGTTCCAAAAACTCCCCATACCTATTTAATACATCAGCGTTTTCAGGGGCAATAGCTGCAGCATGTTCAAACAGCTTCAAAGCTTTGTGGCTCTTTCCTGATAACTTAAAAGCAATAGCAGCTTGTAGAGTATTGTAAACTTCAGTATCTGTACCTGAGGCTTTGTCATTTCTTAAAAGATACCTTATTGTGTCCTCCTTTGGTTGAGATTCTAGGACTGAGTTCAACTGGTTTAATACTATATCTGAATCATGATCTTCAAATTGCTGCAATGGATAATTGTGATTATATTTGTTGGTTTTATCAGACGGGATAAGATCTTCGAATACTGGCTCATCATATTTAATAATGGGTCTTTTGTACAACCTGGTAATAAAATAATAATGCTGAAGTAATGCTAATAGTACACATATCACACTCAATAAAACTGATATAATTATAACAAATATATTCATCTCATTGATAAATTTGCAATGAGTTACTTTAACTCCACGTCATTTTTAGGTATAATATTTGGTATTTTTAGTAATTCGATAAAATACTTTTCGCTGATGTAATTTTTTGAAATATTAAATGACAGTGACACATTGACATGACACACAAACCTAACCACAAAACAATTTAGGTTCTTTCGTTCGCTGTTGGTGCAGTGTCCACCAGTGTAAATTACACCAGTTACACCACCTTATTTTCCTTAATTTACTTTCTCCTTATTCCTTATACACATGACAAACTTGTATTTGATTCAGTGTTAAAATAATTGGTTTGTTATTTAAATTTCTTTTTGTTTTCAGTTTTTAAATGATCATTTTTGTAAAGAATGTTGGCCCTCCAAAATACCCTGTCGATCGATGAAATATTTGAGCATCAGCCATCAATATCAAAAATTGATTCAATGCCATTGACATCAAACAAGAAAACACCCTAAAATCTTCAAGGTTCCAAACGTGTGTAAGTTTAATTTATGCTCAAAAGTTAAATTTATTTATCACGGTGCCTACAAGTGCTGTATAAATGAATCAAGAAAACAATTATCGGATGAAGAAATGCTCCTCAACCTAACTAGTCAACTCAATAACCGTATGGCAAATTTTATCCACACTCAAATTTGCTTCGATAGTAAAAAAGGATGATGGATGCTTCAACCTCAATTTTTTCAAACTTATTTGCCACTCCAAGTCACAAAACTTTTTTAAAGGTCTTGAGCACTTATATATGCTGATTTTGTTACAGAAAACATTTTTGATAGGTTTGTTTTATAAATATTTAATTATTTAAATGGTGTAAATGCATATTTGTTTGAGTATTTCCATGTTAAAATAGACAAATTATGTGATGATAATTTACTGTAATAAAAAAAAAATAAAATAAATTGCATTTTATTTCAAGTTTGAAATTAATGCAAAAATATAATGAAGTAAAATCAAATAAAGATAAAAATTGGCAAAATATTTGACTAGTTTCAAATCACAAAACAGTCAATATGGTTGTTTTATGATTTAAAACTAGTCAAATATTTTTCCAATTTTTTGCTTTTATTTGATTTTCTTTATTTCATTTTTGCGCTACTACAAAGTTAAATTTCAAAAAGCCCGCTCGGCGGCCATATTGAATTTTAGTACCACTCCAATTTGATAGATGGCAGCACATCGACTCAGAATTTTACCATTGAGTTTCCCATCTATTCAAGTAATCTATGACGGTACCTAAGTGATAAGTAATTTATATATAGTATTACATTTTTTTTATTTGTCATTTTAATAAAATTTGTTTAATCCCATACACATGCTTGACCTTCTGTGGGTTTCACATATTTATTAATTATTATATGTATCAATAATTATTGTAAGTTGATGTATAAACTTTCAGATTAATAAATATTATTATTGTTGGCTGTTGTATTTATGTCTATGTTTCACAGAATGCCCCGAGTCCTCACCAAAGTGATGTTTGGTGATTATTTTAGCCTATAGTTCATTAGCGTAGTCCGTTTTGCAAGCACATAAAACCATTTAATCACTTACCTGTGTATAAAATAATATAAAAATGTGTAAAAAATCCTATCTAAAAAGTGTATTTCTGTTTTAGTGACACTAACACTACCATCACAAATTGAAGAAGATCCCACCAATTTATTGGAAGCAATTTAGACAAAAACATTTACAAGGAAAGAACTTAAAGATGGATAGTTTTCAAATCTTAATCATTTCAGAAAAGGTATGCATTGACATTTTTCGAATGGCAGTATGTTAACTTCAATTTCTTTTTATACAGTTCAATTTGAATTTTATAAAATCTAGTTAGAAAATAGAATAATAAACGTTGCTTACAATATAGCTATCCAATATCCAAAATTTCATTCTTATAATAAAATTTTCTGCAACTTTTTAAAATCAAACTATAATACCACGAAACGAAAGTAGACTAAAAAGAGCTTAATTAAATCATAAGTAAAGAATGGGTGGCATTTAAAAGAAAATTATTCATATTTCAAGGACACGATATATACATCTATTCAAATTATTACAAACGATTTTAAAGGGAGCTTGATTTCTTTTTATAATGTCAAAGTTATATTGTTTTTTCTAGTCATATCTCTTTTATAACTAATGTGCCTAAAGTTAAAATTTGTAATGTTTTGCTTTATTTAGAGACAAAGCTCTCTACCTTAACACAAAAATAGTTTTGTGGCTACAAACCATAGCCACAAAACTATTTGTAAAATCACTAAAAATTTTATAAGAGTAGCGATAATATTTCTAAACAAGAAATAAAAATATAAATGAAAACAGGGAAGTCTTTCCATGCAATTGACAAATATGACTGTTAAAATACTTTGCTAAATACAAATTAGTTTTAATTGTGGTAAGTTCTACAGTGAAAGATTTATAAATAAACTATTCCTCAACTGGTGGCACTTCTTTTGATATAAGCATATAGAGGCTGCTAATTGTTGTTCATTTTTGTGCTGGGTAACCATTTTTTATTTTGGAACTTTAACGTTTATAATTAGCTTTGTTTGCGGAGCCTGTAGCCGACAAGTCCACAACAAATGGGCATGCGCATTGCGATTTCATGAGTTATCGGAGTCGAAAATCAGTTTGACAAAATGTTCAACGTTCACAGAGCACTTGACAGTTATAAGGTAGGAGACGCTATAAGTATCTTTTTCAAACATGTAAAACAACTTATATTGGCCATAAACTATAGATGGAATTTGGTACGTTAATAACGCTATGAATTTTAATAATTAGAATTCTTATTCTTAAAAAAGTTAAAAAAAAAAAATCAAAATATCTAGGTGATGTCACAACAAATATTATCTATCTATAAACCGATTTGAAATATCACCGTAGACAGTAGTTTTGTTGTCGCCCAGTATAGGCAGTATATTAATTGAAAATTAACCAACTATAATTCAAATAAATTGAAACTTACCAATCTCAATTTACTTAAATGAAAATCATATAAGCAAATATTTGAAAATAAAATTTAACTGAAAATTAACCAACTATAATTCAACTTGAACGAAAACCTTGGCACGCCACTGCAAGGAATAAAAAATGTGCAAATGGAAGATAGTATTTTATCGAATAATAAAGTCTAGAAATTTCATTTAATATATCATGGTTTAACATAACTGACAACATAGAATTATCAAACAGTTGGTAGGTATTAATTGAAAATATTTTATAGTAAACTAACAAATAATATAAAAATTAAGTTTATATTGGCCATTAAAAAATACAATTTTATTGTTATGATGTCTTATGCTATCATTTTATTTTTAATGAGGTAAAACATCCTAATGTTTGTATATTTGTTAGGTTATACCTACAAGGGATACTGATCAAAACTGTACAATTTACAAATATATTTTTATTTATAAATGACTTATTGTAGCAATGAACACACTACATACACCTTCTTTACTAAAATAAGGTGGATAATTTAAAGGAATAACTCCTTTTTATTATTTGTTTACATTACAGACAAACGTCTAACATTCCATAAAGCATAGAGGAATATAATATAGGCTTTTTTTATTTATTTTGTCAATAAATGAAAATTTTTGGCCCGATTTAGGCGGGACCGTCCCGATTTAACATGTGTCCCACTTTTGTCTAACGAAAAAAATATAAATGTTTCAATTTTTATGGTGACACATCCCATTTTTTATATATGCATTTTTACTCTTAAATGAACCAAACCGTCATTACTGCAAAGAGAATTCGTAGAAATATATTCTTGTTTTCGATTTGTCTCGCTTTCTATTTTTCAAAATATGGTCACTTTAAATATATGTATAACAATATATTTTGTAAATCCCGATGGCGTGGGATTTAGTAAATAATTTGATCATACTCAGTAACGTCTAGCACACTACCGTAACTCTCTGATAAGCCAAGAACTCTAGTCTCTTGACGATTTGTTGATTTGATGAAGAGGACAATTTAAAATTTGAAGTCTTTCTAGAGGAATACAATTTCCACGAAAACTACTAATAATTTTTGTAAGTTACTGACTTATTTTAAAACTTAAAAGTAGTTAATCATTTCTCTCAAGATTTTCATGTGAAAAGTCATATGTAAACATGAAAACAGTATTTTTAAAGCCAATGAGAATTCAAATTCTTGGGAGAATTTTAATCCTCTCGAAATAAACCAAAAGGAAGAGTCTGAGTTTTCACTGGCTTTAAAAATACTGTTTTTATGATGACGTATGACATTTCTCATGAAAATCTTGAGAGAAATCACTTTCTCGAGTTTGAAAATAGCCCCCCAGAAATTGCTGGGAGGTGGAGTTATTGTCGTGGCCTCGATGTAATTGAATACAATAGTCTTGAGATATTTAGCATATTGGTAAAATTTGTAAATGTGAGTTGGTATTGTAAATTACATGTTTTTAGGGCACTAGTATACTTATCCATGTCATTTAAAAAAGTTTCTATACCTTCATAATTTTTTTAAAGACAAATGCTTTTTATAATGAAACTGAAGTAAATTTCTAGAATTTAAGATAACAAAGAGAATATTTATGATTATTTTAAATCTAATTTTTGCACCAACTGTAGCAAGTTCTCTCATTTTTTATTCATCTTTATAAAACCCTCTCACTCAAAGCACAATTATTAATATCTCAAATACGGCCCTGCACATTGTGTACTATGTTGTATATTTAGTTGTGTAATTTTATTTCAGATAATTTCTTCATATAAATATCTATTAGGTTGCTAAAAATACGTTGAGCACAAGCAACCAATGTTTAACTTTTAATATGTATAATATATATTTAGTTTGCAAACAATATAAAAATTAAAAAAAAACGTTGATTGAAACCACGATTAGCTGTTTGGAGGATTCGTGAACACAATATGGCGGAAGTGAATCCGTCTAGGACCACGTGACAGCGTCTCCCTACCTTCTACCTCCATGGTAGCACACGACAAGTTACCTCAGTTACCTACAAGTCAAAATAATCAGCAAACAGCGGGATAATTTGTTAGGACATGTGTAGTAAGTACCAAGTGATGCAAAAGACAAAAGAAACCGAACAAAGAGAATTTGTTGTTGTGAGTTTTTAATTATGCCTAATATTTTAATAAATAAAAATTAAATGTTCAAATAAACAATAAAAAAATACAATTTTTACAATCTTAAACAGACCTGCACAACTTAGATTTTTCTAGGGGCCACCGGCCACACAGTGCGTCGCGGTATAGATCTACCTGGACAAAAATCCTCAGTCCCAAACCACCAATAGTTTTGGAAAAAAATTGGGATATATTTATATGACAGACTATTATTAATGTATTAAAGAAAAAAATATGGTACCAGACATACAAGGTGTTCCAAATAAATATTTTCTTAAGAAATTAAATACTTATAACTTGGTATTTGTACATACATATATTTTTATATGTATGTATATCTACTTTTTATTTATATTTATTTAAATTTAATAATAATACATAACAAATTATAAAGAAATAGAACTAGGAAACATTGATAAATTAAAAGAAACTATATACAAGTTTATTCACTCTCGCTATCTGAAGATTCATTTTCGTCACCACATATGTCTATTAGGATCATAGGTAAATCTAAATTGTTATCATCTATTACAGGCGAATCGATGATGTATTCGGTGATACCACTGAGATTTTCATTGTGTCTGGAACTGTTTTTTCTTAGAGATGATACAAATGGGTCAGAAGTTATTAGTTACAAACACAGATATCATTATATCTGTGTTTGTGTTAACTCTTCAAGATTTTCTTGAATGAAACAAACGAAATTTACGTTTGTCTAGCCTCTAAGGCGTCTTCAGCTAACTGGCCAATCGGAAGGTCAAAATGCTGAATTATATCTTTTCTGTGAACTAATAGCTTAGCACACTACTAGGCACGTAGTACCAATCGTAGAGTTGTAAGTAGAGTAATCTAGTCTCAAGAAGTAACCGGTCAAATTGGATTAAATTAATTTTCTTACCGCTAGCAATTGTTCGTAAAATAATGGAAAATTTTAATATTGCCTCTATGCATGTTGATATCTGTTATTGCGGAACTAAGATCAGCGTTATTAAAAAACCTTCTTGCTGTGTTACCGTCATTCGTGGATCTGTAACCCGGTTTTGGTTTATCGACTACCAACCCCATCTTGGTTTTGAATATATTTTTTACGATCTTCGTAGATTTTTTTGTTTTCAGATTCTCTAATCTGCCAAATTTTTAATGGTAGTCGATAAGATAGGTGTAACAAACACTCAAAGCAACGAATCCACGAATGCATTTTAAGTTTATTTGTTGAAATCCATATTTCAAAAAGATCGCTGTTTTTTAAAGCCATATCAGCAACTAAAAATAAAAAATTAAATTACTTGTGCAAATGTGAGCAATTTAAGTGATGTATCAACTTGTTTGCAAAGATATAAACTACTTCAAAATAATATATTTCAAGGGACCAAACTAATCCTTTTTTTCTAAAGTTATCCTAAACTTTAAAAATAATTATTTTTAAATATTTTTGATCTATAACTTACAACTATAATTTTGCTTTAAAAAGTACTTACCTTATAACATTTAGCACTTTCAAAACAAGTTTTAAATAAGCAAACCAAAATTTTAATTTAATTATTTTTTTTAGAAAACGACAAGACAGCTTGCACTGATAACACTATTTTATAAGTTGACGATTGTTTCAGCGATTACCATAGCCACCTCTGTCACTTTGTGCGTACTGTAAATGGTGGTTATAAATTAATTAGTTATTACTCTTTAAGCCTAGATGTATATTATATGATTTTTACCCGATGCCGAAATCTGATTTTTGTCCATTGGGCGACGCACTGTGGGCCAGTTCAAAAAAACCGTAGGTGTACGAGGGCCAAGAACGTATGTAATTTTTTTTCGCGGCGGGGGGGCTGCAGGCGAAGGATTTTTGCAGATGCAACGCTCAAATACGTTCATCTTCAAAAAAATTAATTTATAGTTTATTTACAAAAATTGTTTTTTAAACAAAATAAACATTATTTATTAAGTTTTGTTTTAAATACATCAAAGTTTTTTTTGTGTTTTACCATATATGATTTGATATCTCTATTAAAGCAATTAATAAATGCAATTTTGTTATTGAAAAATGTATAGTTTGATGTAGGCGGGCCAAATTGGTAAAGGGATAAAGGGCAAAAAAACGACAATGGCGGACCGCAAGCGGGCCGTATGTTGTGTAGGCCTGATTTAAAGTCTTCTGTCTCCTTTTCATTTGCAGTTGAAGTGTATAATAGTCATTTTGATGCACAAGTCGTTCATGGTGATTTTTTTGTCAGGGATTTGTTACAATTTGTTGTTCATACAAACGTTTCTGATTATTTATCAGTGACAAGTCGTGTATTTGTCAGGCACAGGCTCCGCGAATAAAGCTATTGTAATCAATGAACTTATATCAAAATAAAAAAAACAACAATTCAATACATATTCAATGCATAAGCAACTGATGGAGGATATCTACTTAGAAAAAGGGAATAAATCACTATTTAAAGTACCCAAAAATAAGCTAAAACGGCTTCTGGGATGCAGCAAGTGTTCATATTGCATTCTAGGAAAGTGCTCATTTCTTGAGTTTTCAAAATTATTTTTGCATGTTGTTTCTTTTAATAAAAACAGGTAGAATAATCTTATTAGTTTGTCATAATAGTACGAGCATGACCTATGTAGGTATTCTAAGAGTATGAATTGGCTATTTTTATATATTGGGATTGTCTACGTGTCATACTAGTAGGACATATGTATTGTGGTCTATTGTGTAACAATTTCTTTATATTTTAACGGCCGTTAAAATATTGGCGACCTTTAAAAATATGTTTGTCTTCGCTAATTGATTTCTCTCATTATTTAAACGAATTCCTTTAAAATAGTCCTGAAATAACAATCATTTTTAAAGGGATGTTAAAATTCGCCTTTAATTTTTAACGGTTTTGAATTGAAAATTGAGGATTTGTATCATTATATTTTCAAACTGGTTCAAATAAATAAGTAAAATTTGTGTATACAGAATAACATTTTTGGTTAAAAAATTTAACGGGCCGCTAAAAGTTTAATTTTTAAAGGCCTCTAAATTGTAACGAATGTGTTTCAAAATAAACCCCATAGTCCGTTTCATAAATATTTGACTAATAGGACAAATAGTACTAAAGCTAAATATTTTACTATTCGGTAGATTTATCATCATTGACCATAATAATAATTGAATCAAAACTTAATGTTTCCTCTTACCACCTTCCTATTTCAATAATTTACGAGAAATTATCTAATCTTAATTGGCATAAAGAAAGGTCCAGGTTCTGACACTATTCTTATTTCAAGTTACCTCAGGTGTTCCACAAGGATCACACCTTGGTCCCTTATTATTCAAAACTTATTTATAAATGACATCATTCATTGATTTCATCCCAGACAGCACACTATATCCCTGGAATATGCCACCCAGCTGCCTATTTGCCAAAATATATTGCAATATGTATGACATATTCACAGAATATATTTCATATTCTACATTCTAGAAAGATATTCCAGGCATATGTAATTTTTGATATGCTCAGCACATTCATTTTTCATATTTTATAGATATCTCTAGAATATTATGTTATATTTAACTTTTTTGTTTTATTATCTATAATTACAAATGAAGACATATTTAACATAAACACCCTTGTTTAGTTTATAAAGACTTAATTAAACAAAAACGTGAACTTAGAACTACGGAATGTATCTTTAAATCATTATCATGCAAACTTATTTTCAGTTAATAAAAAAAATTAAACCACTGGGATCAAATTATCTTTTTTTCTTCATAGATATAATAAGTAATATAAGTATGTATAGTTTTCCTACAATGTAGACAAGAAAATGACAAAGAATGATTCTAACAGTCAAAAGTATACGCCTAGTACGTATTGGTAGTTAAAATTACCTAATAGTGTCTTATTGGCTCTACTCATAGTCTAACCTCTCCTCGAACGTAAGTCTTTATTACACGGGAGGTTAGATTGTGAGGAATCTTTTTTATCCATGATACCCTAACCAAATACTCTAAACGGTGAACGCCACTAATAAAAAAAAGAAGAAGAATGTGAACCATAACCAAACATTGTCAGATTTGTGAGAGATGGAGGCGTGATGTGATAGTAGTGATATAGTTTTTGCTAAGTCTCACGATATACCTACATAAGGGGTAAGTCTGATTAATTATAATATATGGTCCTTCTGTAGTATCAGTGTGGTGCTTAAAATCATAAATATTTTATAAGAAGTGTAAATCAATTGGTAGACGAGTCTCTCTTGTTCTTAAATAATGATAGAGCATTAGCTTCTGATGAATGTAAAATGTAAGCTTCTTACTGAATCTTCCCAGGAAATACAATCATTCTTTTCACCAGGAAAGAATCTGAGTTTATTTCAACATCTCTCTTTGTAAAGGATAATATTAATTCAAAGACATCTAATGCTAATGAATTACATATTGTTAGTAATAAAGTAACTGATCATAATAAAAGTTTTTAGAGGAAATCAAAATATGGGCTATTCGTAATGAAATTGCAGACAAGGCACTATGTAATCCTATTTTTGTTTTTTTAGAGATATGTAGGAAATCCACAGTACAGAAATGGCAACGGAAAATGTAGAGGAAGCCATTACTATAAATAAAGTTACCCAAAGATGCTATGGAAGTAAGTATTACTGTAATGTTTGTATCAAGATTTTGAAATATTTCTATTTTACCTGATATTTTCATCTCAATTCTAACACTTATCTCATAATACATGTCTTATATATCATTTTTTTTTAGGAGAAAAGTACGTGAAGAACCTCAGCAAATAAATTTAAATTTACAGTTTTTTGTATGTATGTATGTATTGTTTTTATTTTTGGAAAATTTACTTTATTTTTCAATTAAATTTATTTTGTTTTTAAGTGTGGGTTTTATTTTCTAAACTATGGTCCTGCATTACAAAAAAAAATTGAATATGTTATGAATATTCAAAATACCGTGAACATAGATATCCTCAGTAAATCCAAAGAATATGCCATACATATATTTTGGCAGATAAAAACATATCGTGGGCATATGTTTCATGGTGACCTTGAATATTCCTGTAATCTTCCTGTCATATGCCATGGCGGATATGGCATATCCATGGAATATAGGAGTATGCAGTTGAGATATGCATTGAATATTCATGCAATATTGTTGTGGTGTCTGGGATTATGGCAAAGCACTATTGTTTGCCATACTATGATGCCCTCTGGCTTCAGTCTGACCTTGATAGTCTATCAAACTGGTGTTCCTTAAATGACATGGACTTGAATGCCATAAAGTGCCATGTTATGCGCTGTTATCGATCCCATGTACCAACTACTACTTTTGATTATAACTTAAATGGTCTGTTAATCAAATTAAAGACCTTGGAGTTATTCTAGATGCCACTCTAAGCTTCAATCAACACACACCTAAGGCTATCCATAAATCCATGAAATTGTTAGGTTTTATCAAAAGGCTAACACATGATTTTATTGACACAACTGCATTTAAAGTCCTTTATTCTTCACTAGTCCGACCTCACCTAGATTATTGCTCTTCTGTCTGGTCTCCACATTACATAACGCACAGCAGAAACAGAAAATGTGCAACATAAATTTCTTAGGGCCGATTCCACCGTTGTTTTAAACGGACATTAAAATGACATTATTAATGTAAAAATGTCATTTTAAACTTCGTTTAACACGACGGTAGAATCGGTCCTTACATAGCCTATAAATTAGGTTTCTTTTGCGGGTATGATTTGATGGAGAATTTTCCAAACATCCCCTCTTTGGAAACTAGGAGGAAACAGAGAGACCTGACATTACTTTTCAAAATTATCAATGGCAGATGCAGCTAACAAAAATAAATCTTTATATTCCAACACGTTCAACTTGACAGCAACAATTTTATGTACTCTTTTATCGTTTAAACCATACTTTTAGCAGCTGTATTCCAAGAATATTAAGATTAGCCAACACTCATAACGATCTTTAGATATTTAACACCCTCTTTCATTTTATAAAGCAATTACTTAGTACTGAGCTTTAATCTTTGATCTTTAATTTTTAATGTACCTATAAATATTTTATTCAACCTTTTTAAATCTTTTAAATTATTTACCTATTTCAGTCTATATGTAATGAATTATACCACGATTGTATTTCAGCACCATATATATTTCATTAAATTTTAATTATAATTTTAAAATTGTAATTTATTTCTCAAATGGGCTTGCCCGTAAATAAATAATCCAATAGGACAAATAGTGCCAAAGCTAAATATCCTACTATTTGGCAGTTTCTCATCATGTACCATAATAACAAGGCGGAAAATTAAGACTAATGGGTCGATTCTGAGACAATGTATAAGATCTGTAAGCCAAAATCTGTAAAAAATTACATTACTATATCTTACAGATTCTGTAACTTATAGGATATTTCCCAGAATCCTACCATAAGTTTGTTAGTTTCAAATTACAGAATGAACTGAGTTAAACTTGAACTGCTAATAAATTTACGCATAGCGTACGCTACCCTACGTAGGCCTTGCGATTATAAAACCTGTCTTTGATTGGTTACGTTGGGTTCTTTTTACCTAATTTGCAGTTTAAACTTTATTTTAACCAACTTTAATATTATTTGAAGACACAAGTAGAAGGTGTAAAAGAAGGTGATGTTCTTCTAACGTTTTTAATTTGTATAAATTAATTTACAAATGTAACATGCATAGAAAATAAATAAATACAAAAAGGTAAATCAAACGAGGGTGGTCCTTAGGATCTCACAAGAGTACTCTTGTGAGATCCTAAGGACCACCCTCGTTTGATTTACCTTTTTGAACTTATAACTCACACATGGCTACCACCTTCAACTTTAATAAATAAATAAATAAACACTTTCATCCACTCATGTCTTTATTTAATTTGTAATAAATTTACTATGACTAGTAATTTAATTCCATTATCGAAATTCAGGAATTTGTACAAGAAAATGAAGGTAAATCATTTATACACTTAATAATTTTATTTTCAAATTTTAACAAAGGTATTAAATGTACCTAATTTATTAGTCATTTTTTCTGGATTCTTGGTTCTAGATCGTTTTAAACCTATGGCGATTACCTTTCTTTCCCTGGAATGACCCTTTTGTTTCATAGGTTTATGAGTCTTGATTTTTTCCAATAAATCTTTTTTGATATCTGAATTTTGTATCACGTATGTTATTTTTGATGTTTAATTTTCAAGGGTTTGATCTACAAACAAATAAAGGCACTATTAAATTTAAAAAACACTTAAATCTAAATTGTCTTCATTTTGAACTATGAACACTATTATTTGGATGGGTAAGGTAATAACCAGGATATTATGTCGTGTTTACTATGAAGTAGGTTTTCTAGTGTTGATCTTTTATATTTTCTACCACCACTACAAGTATAGGTAATCTAATAATATTTCAGGTCTTTATTCACCTTCTCTACCCGTTTTGGCAAGGTTTTCTTTGCAGAAATTAATATTAATAAGTCTTTTTTATACAGTTGTACAAAATTTTGATCTTCATAGTTCTTTATAAATGTCTGTATCTCAAGAAAGATATATTGCAATAACAAAATAAACAGCCTAAGCCTAAATACTAAAAAACAGATCTTAATCTCACTTTTATTCTGGAATTCGCTGAATTATGAATAATAAGATATTTAGCTTTGGTACTATTTGTCCTATTAGTCGGATATTTACCAAAACAGGCTATATGTCGTACTAGTAGGATACATAGACAGTACCTTATATATTTGGTGTCTCTGGATGAACTGAAGAAAGGGAAACTGTTTAACGAAGAAGAGAAAGTTGTATTCATAAAGTTTTTATTGTTTCAAAACTAATAAAACTATTCAAACAAGTTGAATATCTTTGCTTAAAGTGAAATAATGACACAAACGTTTTGATTTTTTTACCGCTTTATTAATGTGGTCTTTGATATTCTTGGATTGAATTTGTTCTATATATAATTATCTACAAAGAAACTATCTAAAATGTACAGAAATTTGATTATTTTAATAAATTTTAGGAAATTTTAAATATTAGGTTATTTTCTTTCTTCTATACTTTTAAAATCTTATGGCCCCTTTCTTTAAGAAATTTGGTTTTTCTTCTAATTTTAATTATCATTGCCTTGCCTTTAATTTCGTACAATAACTAGTTAAAATAATTTTGGCTAAATTATCAATTAAACCAGGCCAGTGGCTAACTGGCCAACTTTCTTTAAGAAAAAGGCCAGTAAATCTATGATTGTATAGAAGAAGACTTGACATTTGACAGTTTTTTAGTTCATTATTTTCAAATTTAAAATTTTTACTATTTTTGTTTGAAGATGCAGGTATTTGTTGCAATTAATATAGTATAAGTTTCATGTTTCTAACTCTTCCAGCTAATCTGTTTGTGTAAATTCATATATCCTCTTTACTTTTATAGGCCTATTTTGGGGTTTGATAATGGACTTATGTTGGCATCCAACTTTATTTAAAATCTAGAAAAGCGAAAAATTAAATGAATATAGAAATGGGAAGGAAGTTCCAAATTCTACAAAGTCGCCCTATGATTCTTGCAAAATAGCAGTACACAAACAAAGTAAGTACCAAGTATAAGAACTTTGTTTTAGCAACTTCATGTATATGTCCTAGCCAAATTGTAAAACTCGCCGTTTTATAAAATGTTCAGGCGGCCAGATTGTCAAATTCTCGTTTCACATTCATTATTTTCCTATTTGGCTAGTCGGATTGTAAAACGCCTAGGTATTTTATAAAACGACGGTTAACACGCGGCCAGATTGTCAAATATTTAAGATTATCTCCTGCTTGACATTCTGGCGGCTGACAGTTTTCAGTCGTTTTGTAAAATACGAATTTTATTTTAAATTGAAGTAGTCAAAATTTTTATTAATGGATTTAATGGGTTACCTATCACGTGAATTAAAACAACGTAACGAATATTTTACATATTCTTTTAATACAAATGAAACTGAAGAACATTAACATAAAATATTTAAATAAACTTGAATAAAATAACATTTGCCATTGAAATATGGAACCTACTATGGCATTTTCCCCGTGCCTTGAAACAAATACATTTATTTATACAGCATTGAACTTTGCAATGGCATTTTTTAAACCCTTCCCAGACAACACACCAAATCCCAGAGATATCCACAGTATATCTTTTGTGGATATCCAATATATCCACAGGATATCAGAAATATTCCGTGGATCTAACATGGATATCCAAATGTCCGTCTATATCCAGAATATATAAGATATCCTATGGATATTCAGCAAAATATCTAATGAGTACCTTCCAGACAACACAAGAAATCCCAGAGATATCCACAGAATATATTTTGTGGATATCCAATATAGATATAGAATTCAGATATTCAGCAAAATATTTTATAGGTATCTTTAGTAGGTAGAGGGTTCATAAGTAACCAATGATTATTGAATAACGTCGAAAGAAAATAGAGATAAAAATATTTCCAACAATCTGCCTTTGATTTTGCCCACTATAAGGGCACTAAGGAGAAAGTCATCCTTATTAGGACTCTTCAGCAATAAATGAAAATTCTCGACTCCAGTTTCTAATAGAGTCTGATTCTGATTGTGAAAAAAATTCGATCGAACTCATTTACGGCGGGTTGAGCATGAGTAGATACGAAAGTGGTATCGCCATCTATACTTAGGAAGCAAAATCAAAAATTACATCTAGTAGATATCCACGATGGTTTGCGTCCGCGCTTAGACTTTGATATATTTATAGTGGATGTCCATGGGATATTGAATACACCTTAAAAAAATTAATTTTAAATATCTGAACGGTACTGTTAGCCACAATGGCGTAATTTTTTAATAATTTGCTATATAATTACTATTATTTATGGACATTTACGTGTCTATAAATTACATTTCATGGATATAAAATAGATATCCACCATGGACTGGACATTCAGTGGATATTGGGATGTTCAGTAGATATCCAAAGGATTTGGTGTGCTGTCTGGGTTGTACCTCAAAGTGAGAAATCTTAGAAACAGCTTCTCTTAACTTAATACTGTTATTTTCTGGTGCAACTAAAGTATTTAAGTTTGACCAATTAACCAAGTTAAGTTCGTCCCTAGAAAACCATCGAATTTAGTGCCCTTGTTCAATTTCTGTCTAGTATACTCCATTTTGTACACCAAGAATAGTTCCTAATACGGTTTTAAGATCAAGCATACCCTTGTCAAATTTTGGAACTACTACAGAAACATGCTCACCCACTTGCAAATCTTTAAATTTTCTTTTTGTGGTTTAGACTATTTGGTCAGCTGCACGTTTTTAGCCCATTATGCTCCGTGTTCTTTGAGTTTTAATTACTTTTTCTTTACCGCAAATATTACACTTCCATTAGTGCGTAATTTTTCAATATTTCAGTTTGTGTTATCCACAGGCAAATAAGATTTAATTAAAAGTTAAATGTAATTGAAAAATACATATTTTAAAAATATTTTTTGGATATGCAGAGTGTTGCATTTTTGCCTGGCAAATAAAAATATATGTTTTAAATTTAACATAAAATAGTCATATTTAAGACATGTTTCAAGACAGTCTGTATAAGATAAACCAGTTCTATCACCACTATTCGTTAACTTAGTATCTTATAAGTCTCTATTTTAAACAATTTTAAAATTATTGTAAACCTACCTAAATTATGATAATTTAATTTGGGGTCTAGATCATTCTCTAATTTCATAAAAAAATTGCTTGGCAATTCTGTATTGTTTTTTAAAAAAATTCTAGGGTTGAATAGAGTATTGCCAAACCATTCTAAAACTGAAATAAAATTCAATTTAAAAAATATACATTTTTATTTGCCAGACAAAAAACGCAACAACCTGTGCGTCTAAAAATTTTTTTTGAATAGGCATGTTTTACATCCTTATAACTTTTATTTGAAACTGGTTTGACTGTCAATAATATAAATTGAAATATTGAACAATTACGGGCTAATGGGACACTCTGTATATAGAATTTGTATCAGTTAAAAACGCCCAGTCTTTTACAATTGATTTTACATTGATCATGGCCATATTATATTTTGTTATATAAATAAGAAATTTTACTTGAAATCCAAAGTAAGGAAAGCAATAACTGTTGCTTAAAAGTTTGATTTTAGGTTTTATTACTTACCGGCATAAAAATCCTCTAATTGAGAATAATAATATTTCTTGTCTACGCTTACGAGTCCTACTTCACTAACGTCCACATTACTGCAGTTAAAATAAATAAAGCCAAAGAAAATTTAAAAATAACTTGTTAAATCGACAGTGTTTTACAAAACACAAAATGACTGAAACTCTTTTTCCACCGGAATGTCAAAAAAGGGATAAACTTAAACATTTGACAATCTGGCCGCGTGTAGACCATCGTTTTATAAAACACCTGGGCATTTTATAATCTGGCTAGCCAGATAGCAAAATAATGAAATGTAAACAAAAATTTGACAATTTGGCCGCTATTTATAAAACGCCTAGGCAATTTATAAAACGACGAGTTTTGTAATCTGGCTACGACATATTTAATGTATAAGTAAAATTTGGGAAACCTTACAATGGTCTGCAAAAAGCTTAATTAAATCATAAATAAATAATGTATCACATTTAAACATATGTAAATTCATAAAAAGTATATTTTTATTTATCTTTATTTTATATACGGCATCATTCTTGTTAATTATACATTATATTTCAAGGACACTACCCTAAACATAACTATTTAAATTATTACAAACCATTTTAGAGGGAGCATGATTTCTTTTTGATGTGTGAAAGTGTTATATTGTTTTTTTCTATGCATATCTCTATTAAAACTAATACACATTTTTATATTTTTAGAAGTAGAAGTTCCATCAACCAGCAATAAAATTATTGTGCCACTACATATGTAAGAATGATTTATTCAGCTTTGAGAAAAAAATATCAATAATCCCAATTTTTCCAATTTGTTTTGCTTTTTACTTTTTGGCAGCTACCTATCTCTTTATGTAAACGACATTGCCTTAATTTAGTTGAAAATCACGCATTGAAGTTGTAGTGATAGAAACGAAACACTGCAGATTTTATATTGTGAATTTGTTAAGGCTTTAAATGAAATGAGAGCATTTACAGATAATCTTGAATATTCAAAAAGACCTGCTTGTAATTTATATGGTCAATTTTGTTTCGTTATGTAATATGATATTTATATGATTTAAAGGCCTTTATTAAGTTTATCAATTCTGTAACTGAAAATGTCGAGCACTGTTACATTTGCTAAGAAATTCATATTATCTAAAATTGTTTTTTTACTATGACTTCTTAATTTTAATGAAATTATTGTTTTCTGCAGTGCTGACAAGATAAAACTTTCGGTCCCATTTTGTTAATTTTGGCGTTCGTGTGCAGGGCCGCTGAGAGCCATGACGAGACCCGGAGCAAAACACTGGCAAGGGCCTGTCCCCCACATATTATAACCTATTTTTTAAAGCTGCCTGGGTTCTGAGGATTTTGCTTCCCTTGCCCTTGCCAAACCCTCTCGACGGGCCTGTTCGCATGTGCAGAAGAGGAAAGAATGCATGGTATCGACGTTGCCAGTGACAAGATGGTAGCTCTCACTATCAATTAACGACTCTACTTGTGATTAACAACATTGATACTGCTTCGTTTCTTTTCCTTACATGTCTGAACGTCATTATTTACTAATCAAACCAGCAAAGCAGGGTATCTTTATTGTGTTTGTCAATATTTAAATGTACAATTTCTGTTTATTATGTATTTTTTTACAAATAAAACATCTTTAATCGACTTCTTTGTTTTTGTTTCTTAAATTAAATCGATTTCAAAGGACAAATCAGTTAAAAGGTGAGTAAGAAATGACTGGCAAAAAAGTACAAGCGCCATCTATTAGCTAATAGACGAAGCTACACAATTTCAGATGTTCACTAATCGGCAAACAAGATTACACACTGGTGTATTCTGTGTTGCCTGTCAACTAGGAGATAATATGTATAGGAAAAAATACATCGACTTTTGAATTCTTGTGCTTTCATTTATATCCATACCCTCCAATTAAATATTTACAATTTTCCCATCGTTTAAAAAATACTTCTTACATCATTTGATTGTTGGTAACTGAAAAAATTGCAAAAATATTTAAAATCTTCTAGATAAATAAAAGAGTTCGCCTCGTCATTTCCTGTGCTTTGATTTAAATATATACACATTTCCATCGAGGTAAGAACGTAAATAAAACTTACGCGACGATTTAAAATTATTTTCGCGCGTTTTAAAACCTCTTATAATACCTATTCGTTTTTCTGCTATCCTGATACAAAGATAAAATAGTAAAAAGTTCCAATTTTGCGAATAAAATTTTTGTATCAAGATAATAGAAAAGCGAGGAGGTATGAACAATTTTTATTTTTACTCAGATCTTTATGAAATTCGGCACAACGTTACAGTATTTAATTTAAAATGTCTGGCAGGTGTCTGCTTCTCTCCATCTTCGATACTTTTTCTAAATGAGTCACAACTTTTTTATTATTACTGTTAGAAAAAAACTGAGTATATTTTTGAGCTCCAGGGGTTGCATTCTATGCGTCTGCAGATTATAAATTGTTTTTATTTTCTCAAAAAAATCGAAAGGGTATAGCCTTCCAAATTTTTTGACAAAAATTTTTTTTATCTCCGATCTTGATGAAAATTGGGGTACATATAAAAGAAAGCAAGAGGAATTAAGGGGTGAACTCAGTTGCTCCCTAGCTATAAGAGTTAACTTTTTTTTATTAATTTCTCAGTTAATAATGATCGAGTTATTGCATAAATTCACATAGAGGTAGAGCCGGACGGATAGTTTAAAATGCCCTTTGCCGCTTGCCTCTATCTTGCGCCGTTTAGTAGTTATTCACATTTAAAATAAAGTCAAATACCTTGTCGCGTTTCTGCTATCCTGGTACGAAAATTTTAAGACAAAATTGGATCTTTTCGAATTCGGAACTTTGTATCAGGATAATAGAAACACGAGGAGATATCGAAAATTTTTATTTTTGCCACAACTTTTTTAATATTGCTGTTAAAAAAAAACTGAGTGTATTTCTGAGATCTACATGTGACCCTCTATTCGTATGCAAATTTAAACAATTTTTTATTTTCTCAAAAAAATCGAAAGGGTATAGCCTTCCAAATTTTTTGACAAAAATTTTTTTTGTCTCCGATCTTGATGAAAATTGGGGTACATATAAAAGAAAGCAAGAAGAATTAAGGGGTGAACTCAGTTGCTCCCTAGCTATAAGAGTTAACTTTTTTTTATTAATTTCTCAGTTAATAATGATCGAGTTATTGCATAAATTCACATAGAGGTAGAGCCGGACGGATAGTTTAAAATGCCCTTTGCCGCTTGCCTCTATCTTGTGCCGTTTAGTAGTTATTCACATTTAAAATAAAGTCAAATACCTTGTCGCGTTTCTGCTATCCTGGTACGAAAATTTTAAGACAAAATTGGATCTTTTCGAATTCGGAACTTTATATCAGGATAATAGAAACACGAGGAGATATCGAAATTTTTTATTTTTGCCACAACTTTTTTAATATTGCTGTTAAAAAAAAAACTGAGTGTATTTCTGAGATCTACATGTGACCCTCTATTCGTATGCAAATTTAAACAATTTTTTATTTTCTCAAAAAAATCGAAAGGGTATAGCCTTCCAAATTTTTTGACAAAAATTTTTTTTGTCTCCGATCTTGATGAAAATTGGGGTACATATAAAAGAAATCAAGAGGAATTAAGGGGTGAACTCAGTTGCTCCCTAGCTATAAGGGTTAACTTTTTTTTATTAATTCCCCAGTTAATAATGATCGAGTTATTCCATAAATTCACATAGAGGTAGAGCCGGACGGATAGTTTAAAATGCCCTTTGCCGCTTGCCTCTATCTTGCGCCGTTTAGTAGTTATTCACATTTAAAATAAAGTCAAATACCTTGTCGCGTTTCTGCTATCCTGGTACGAAAATTTTAAGACAAAATTGGATCTTTTCGAATTCGGAACTTTGTATCAGGATAATATAAAAGCGAGGAGATATCGAAAATTTTTATTTTTGCCACAACTTTTTTAATATTGCTGTTAAAAAAAAACTGAGTGTATTTCTGAGATCTACATGTGACCCTCTATTCGTATGCAAATTTAAACAGTTTTTTATTTTCTCAAAAAAATCGAAAGGGTATAGCCTTCCAAATTTTTTGACAAAAAATTTTTTTGTCTCCGATCTTGATGAAAATTGGGGTACATATAAAAGAAATCAAGAGGAATTAAGGGGTGAACTCAGTTGCTCCCTAGCTATAAGGGTTAACTTTTTTTTATTAATTCCTCAGTTAATAATGATCGAGTTATTCCATAAATTCACATAGAGGTAGAGCCGGACGGATAGTTTAAAATGCCCCTTACCGCTTGCCTCTATCTTGCGCCGTTTAGTCGTTATTCACATTTAAAAATAAGTCAAATACCTTGTCGCGCTTCTGCTATCCTGGTACGAAAATTTTAAGACAAAATTGGATCTTTTCGAATTCGGAACTTTGTATCAGGATAATATAAAAGCGAGGAGATATCGGAAAAAAAATTATTTTTGCTCAGATCTTTATGAAATTTGGTACACAGGTACAGTATTTAATTTGAAATGTCTGGCAGGTGTCTGCTTCTCTCCATCTTCGATACTTGTTGCTAAATGAGTCACAACTTTTTTATTATTGCTGTTAGAAAAAAACTGAGTATATTTTTGAGCTCCAGGGGTTGCATTCTATGCGAATGCAGATTTTAATTTTTTTTTTAATTTTTCAAACGCATTTTTTAATATATGAAATAAAATAAGTCGTTTAAGAAGATGTTTATTTATAAAAAATACAAAGCTAAATATATAATTTAAGACAAATTTCAATAACGTGACATAAATATTGTACATATACATACAAAATAAAGAGTATACAATAGGAAAAACATTTTTTTAAAGAAAAATTTGAATTATTCACTTAAAAGTAAGAAATTATAGCAAACAAATAATTTTACATAATTAAAAAACGGGCCTATTATTAACATTTATCATTATTAAGCAGGAGCAGGTGGACCCACTGGAAAAACTGGAGATTTGTTTCTAGGAAATGATGTCTTTCCTCCAATAATCATTCTTGAAGGTACTGCTGGATGATCGAATTTCAACTTCTGAAAGCATAAAAATATTTGTTAGATATAAACAGAAAAAATAATGCAAAACCTTTAGTTAGATCAAAAAGGAATCAACAGCCCTTTCACCCAGTATTGCCAGATCAAAAATTTGCTGGAACATTAGATGGGTGGGAAAAAACAGTAGTAGATTTTAATAAAGGGGGAAAATAGTCATATAAGAAACAAAAAATGAAAATTTTTGAATGGTATACCCTAATTACAAATTAAACAAAAATTACAAATAATAAAATAAATAAAATTTGTAAAACTAAAGTCAGGAAACCAGTAGAACAGAGACAAAACAGTAGATCTACTACAATAGGCCCAAAATAAACATTACTGAACTTATATAATTCTTTTATTTAAGAAATATTAATTATTTAGACCTCCTTGAATATTGGAAATACCTCCTTTAGCTCATTGATGGTCTATGGTGTATTTTTGAAGACTGCTTCTTTGGTCATTGTGTCTGGAAAGGTAAAATCTGGTAGTTTTTGACAATTACATGCTACTAAGTGAATACTGTTTATTTTGGACCATATTGTATTAAAACAGCAGGTCTTGCAACACTGCTCTAATATCTAAATCTAAAATCGTTTGTAATAATTTGATCAGCTGCAGGATATCCCTGAAAAAAATGGATATCTTAAAACTATCAGCAAGTAAAGAACATTAATTGGAGGGTACAGGAAAAAGGGGCAGTCACATTTTTGTCAAAATTGAACTGGTACCCGCCATCTTCTGTATAATACCTGTATATTTCCATGTAATACGCAAATAAAGAGCATAAAAGTGCGTTTAAAATTATGCATTCTGGGACTTTTTCTACAGTTCGATTGGCACATTCAATATTAATATTAAAAAATAATTGTCTAGTAAACTAATTGATATAATCATGCAGCCAATATATACAAACTAACATCTTTTAGTAATCAATTACCTAAAAGTATAAAACATTTGTATTTAGTTCAACTTTAAACTTTAAATTTGCTTTCCTACACATCTTGATAATTGTAAATCAAGGGTTAAAGGCAGACTGTTTTCTCAAAACATTATAAATAGCAATTGTCATTATTAAATTAAAAAAATCTTAAAACAAATTGGCATTTATTATAAATCTTCAAAATTATATCAAGATATTATAAATCTGTCATTATTATTAATTACTTTACAATATAAGACCTAAAAAATTTTAATAATGCACTATATACTATGTTAACTATTTCCTTACAATCTCAGAACAGCATAAAAAACACAACAGTATTGATTAGAGATAAATAGAATAATAGGTAGGTGGACCACAATATACATGCAAGTATCCTATGCCTATAATCCAAAGGGCATGGTTAAAACATTGCTCTCTTTAATTCTAATTTATATATCAGTATATGAACATAAAACTACCAGAACAAAGCTCTATCTTAATAGGTACTTAGTACTTACATTATGTATTTGTGTACTTCTATTTTGCAAGTATCATATGGCGATTTTGTAGAATTCCTGACAGACATTTCCACAACAGGTTACCATCTTAATGTTTTAATTTCATTTTTCCCTTTTCTAGATTCTAGATCAAGTTTTATGACAACTTAAGGCCATTATAAAGTCCCAAACTAGACCTGAAAAAGTAAGATATGTAAATTTGGCTACAAAATTAGCTAAAATGTTTACAAACATATGAAACTATACTATATTTTTAAAAAAAATACCTACATTTTCCAGCGGAAATTAGAAAATTTTAAATCCAAATGAAAGAAAAAAATATGGGGGTATTTTCTTTCTTCTATACTTTTCAAATTTTGTAGTCTTTTTCTTGAAGAAATTTGGTATTTCTTCTAGACAAAGTGGACAAATTTTTTCAAGAAAGAGGCCCGTCATTTACGATGGTAAAGAAGAAGATTGACATTTGACAGATTCTTCTTTCATTTGTCAACTGTCAGTCTTCTTCTATACCATCTTAAATTACCGGCCCCTTTCTTGAAGAAAATTGGTAAATTAACCTCTGGCTTGTATTAATCAATAATTTGGCCACATTTTTTTTTAATTGTTTATTGTACGAGAAGAAAGGTAAATAACAAAATAGAAGAAATACCAAATTTCTTCAAGAAACAGACAACAAAATTTGAAAAGTATAGAAGAATGAAAATAACCCTATATTATTCTAAATATATAAAAGAAATAAATTTCCGTTTTAGAAAGAATTTAGGGATATGTAGAACGAATTTTAGGTGGGTATACCGTGGAACGAATTCAATCCAAGAATAATTGGCTACTTTGGGGTGAAAAGGTACAAGTCGAAAATATCAAATTTTCAGAACAATCTCTTTAAACTTTGACGATTTCTACAAGATACAAGTCAGTTAAAACAGATTGGTATCTCTTTTTCAATTTATGAGTACATTATGACATAGAAAATCAAATTCCCATGGAATAAAACTCCCTAGTGATAGCTTCTACTTCAATCAACTGACTTGCTAAGTTCTACTAGCATATAGTTAATAGTAATGAAAGAAATATCTTTATTAAAGTAGGTGACCCTAATATACATAAGAAAATACAGAAATATACATATCAATACCATCAAATAACATTTTTAAAAGAAATTAGCACATTTAATCAACATTTACACTTATCTCCTCAATGCTGAACATGTTTCATTTTATTTTTAAAAACTGTTACTGATGAACTAGCTTTAATACAAAACAGCTATTTGTTGTAAAAACGGAATTCATTAATGTTCGTTTATTTGTTCTATGTGCAAATTACTGTTATTTCTGGTAGAGTAATTATGAATATTATTGTTAAAACAAGGTGGTGCTAAACCATGTAACATTTTATGTACAAACATCATAGTAAAATATTATAATCTCTGTTAAACCAAAATTTATTGAAGTGATCTAAGCAAGGTAGATAATAGAGGAATATATTTCCTACATCTTCATATAATCCTCACACCAGTTTGCATTTTTGTAACTGTCATTTACTTTTGGTCGATAAGGAAGATAACCAATGTACAATAATCAAAATGTGGTTGAATAATTGAGCATTAAAATGTAATTTTGATATTCTTGCAAAAAAGTAAAGTTTCTTTGATATATTCTTTTTAAAATATAATTTAAATATCCACTAAACAAAAATTTATCAAGTTGAAAGCCAAAGGTATTTAGTTGATGTTACAATATCAATTTTCTCATCTTCAATTGTAAGATTAATTGCATTGAAATCTATATTATTATATTTATATTTGGTTATTGATGCGTTAAGTTTCAGTTTATTGTACATTAAAAAATTATTAGCAGATTTTAAAGCCAGATACATTTTTTGTACTGCATTTTTTAATTATTATCACAACAAGCCATTAAAGAATCATCTGCAAAGGGGTTTAAATCATTTGAAGGGCAAGGGGAAAAACAGATAAATGTCACAAAACTGACTTACTGAGAAAATTGAGTTTATAAGTAATATTATTATCAAATCTTACATTACAGTCATAGAAATAAATAAAACTGCACATTAATATTTTTAACGTAATTTGTTACTGTATAGTTAACTTGTTACAAAAGAATTTAAACATTAGATTATAATATTCAGGTTAAAAAAAGTAAACGTTACAAATAACTTGTTAAAAAGGAATGATTTCCATTTTAAAACTAACCTAAAATAAACAGATTTTTAGCTGTATAAGTTTCATAAAATTCGTTATTAGTATATAGGTGACAAAAAAGTTTTAGCACTTGCAAATCGTTATATTTAGCCTAGACAACTTCGGTTTTTTTTTCAGTAACGTCCGTTTATAATCATTATGATTATTTTTAAATGTCTTATTATTTCGGACCTCATTTGTTTTATTTGCTTAGAATTTAGCATGTGTTTGGGACTCGGTATCACCACCGTAACAAGTTGATTCCTTAAAAATTCCTATAAAATGGACATCGTTGGTTTTTCCACTTCATTTATATATAAGATAAATAAAAGTGGTCCTAGGACGCTACCTTGAGGTACACCAATTTTAATATCAAAAATTCAACAAACTCAGTTAAAAAAGCTTTGGATGAGCTTAAGAAACGTTCAGATAATGGCGAGAAAGACCTACTTTTAAAATATATTAACGGTGCTAAAATATTGAATGTGTTTTTCCAAAACGTGGTTGGTATGCGAAAGAAACTATTAGACCTAAATTATTCAGACTGGAATGGTTACTCAATATTTCGCTGCGATAGAAATGTTCACACTAGCTATAAATCTAGTGGTGGTAGAGTGTTGATAGAAGTAAAATTATCACTTAATCCTATTAATTTAAGCTTAAGCTGCATCTCGGTTGAACAAATCTTTGTGTCATCAAAATTTAATGGTGAAGGTTGTTTACATTTCTCCTAATTTCTGTATAGAAATTTACAATGATCATTGTCACACTGTATATGTTATTTATTTATTTATTTATACATTGTTCAACAGGTTAAAGCCAATCACAGAACAGGAGCACATTTGGAAGAAAACATGTTTAACAAAAAGCATATAAATAATAATTAATTTATAATTACAGTAAATAAATTCTAAATTATTTTAAACAATGTGTTTTTATGTTTTTAACACTGCAATTAAATATATCCAACTGTTCACTAATATTATTATAATTATTACAGATATATACAGGTGAAAACTTCAGAAGTCCGAGGAGTTGCAATGTAATATGATTCGGTGTTTCCAGAGGTTGTGTGGGGATTCTAAAATTAACATTATGTAAAAGTATTCACTATTTATTTTGAAATTAACAACTTTGTAGAGGGTAATTATGGAGTACTTCCGTCTTACGTCCAGACTTGTCAGTCTGTGTCTAGTCAGTAAAGCATTTTGAGTAATACCAATCGATGGATAAATTTGGTCTACTCGAAAATTTAAATATTTAAGGAAACGCCTTTGTATGGACTCTATCCAACAAATGTGTATCTGATAATAAAGATCCCAATAAACGAGGCATTTTCGAGTTTAGATCGAACTAATGAGAAATACAAGTATCTGTTTTTTTAAAATCACGGCCCACTCCTACTATGAATCCATACATACGATTTGCTACTGTTGAAATGTTATCCATGTGGTATTTAAACGATAATACTGGGTTAAATGTAACCCTTAAATCCATAAAATTGTTGGGTTTAGAAAGCAAACGTCCATTAAGGACATAATCGAATATAATTGGATGCGCTTTAAATATGTATGACATTGCGTTATCTTCAATGGGATTCAGTGTAAGGCCATTTTTGTTGCACCATTCGACAACTTTGTTCAAATTTTCCGACAACCGTTTACAGTCAGAAATATTTTCAATAGCTGAATATATTTTTAAGTCATCAGCATCATACAACAGCAAATAATCAACATTTATAGCGTCACAAATGTCGTTGATAAAAATATTAAATAACAGCGGACCCAAATTTGAACCTTGCGGTATACCAGAGGTGGCGCAATATTTGTTAGACATGAATCCATTTAATTGAACATATTGTGTTCTTTGAGAGAGAGATACAATTGAAAAAGTGTGATCAAACTATGAGAAAGACTAAATGACGTCAGTTTGGACTGAATTATCAATATTTTCAGCTATTTGCTGTGTAATCACAGAAAGATTTGTTACTGTGGAACGCCCTTTAACAAAACAATGTTGATGAGCTGAGATTGCGTTACAAACATGTTGAAAAATATTACGTTCCAGTAATATTTCGAGAATTTTGCAGAAATTGCAAATGATAGAAATCAGCCTATAATTTTTGATATCAGTTCGTTCACTTTTTTTAAAAATTTCTGTTGGATTATTTAATGTTTTATTTTCAAAACTCCATGGTGCTTGCAACTTTACCTCGGCATTGTTTATTATTATCGTATGCCCAAAATTTATTTGAATTTGCTGAGATATCAGATTCAAGATTTGCTATGTAATTTTTATAAGCTTCAGATACAGAAGTTTTAATTCCAACTATGCTGAGCTTAAATTCTTGAAGAGCTTGAATATTATTCTCATTCTGATATAAGTGATAAAGTTTAGACTTTTTCCGAAGTTTCTTAATAATAGAACCTTTAAACCACGAAGGGTATTTTCTCTTATTACTTACAGTGTATTTAGGTATACACTGATCTAATATATTGTATAATTTACCATAAAAATACTTGCAGACATCTTCAGCATCATAGAAAACCTCCAAAAAAATCCCAATTCACAGTAGTTAACATTTTTTCATACAAAAGCGGAAAATTTGTTTTACAAAAATTGTAGCAATTCGTGTAAGGGATTCAAGATTTTTCTTAAATTGCTTTTTCGTTTATTCTACAAGTAATTTCTAAAGCCAGATGACATTTATCTTCTATTAAAGGTTCTAAAAATTTTTCAACCAAAAAAATGTAAATAATACATCAAGTTTAAGAGCTTATTGCAATCATTGAATACAAAGTTATGTTAGAGTCAAATCTAGAACGTCGGCAACATTATTTAAACTATTTAATTTAAGATATGTTAAAATCGCCTATCATTATAAATTTAATCATGTAAAAAATCTAATGTCTCTAGAGAATCAAACAATTGTTCGTACTCACCAAGTGGGGTTTTGGTGAAATATACAGGGATTCATACCCTTCAGAAGACCATGGCATGTTATGAGATTGTCTAGCCAAATATCCAACAAAAATAGTATCTGAAACTTTCCCATTTTATAACCATTAACAATTGAATTCTATTAGGAATCAAAATAATATTCTCTTTTGGACTTGTTTTTTTTTCTCAAAGCTATGAATTCACAGTTTTGCTGAACCTATTAATTATTACCTTATAGTTACCATTATAAAGCACTTTTATGTACACTTAATATCAATATTCGTTTGAAAAACTCAAAACTAATGAATATTATTTTGATTTTAAAAATGCTGACTAGACTAGTTTGCACCTATCAATTTTTTGCTGTTAATTATTTAAATTCAACTCTTCATAACTTTTACAAAATACTTAAAAAACTGACTAGTTCTAACTTTCCAAATTGATTTCCAGCGGACTTGAAAAAGTTCATTACCGAGAAAAAAATAGGGCAATACACTGTGTCCTTACACAGTGTATTCAAAATTACAGACCTATTAGTATGTTCCCAAACTTTTTGAAAAATTGCCTGTGACCTTTCTTGATAATCGATGAATATCATGTTTTTTTTCAGAGGTAAATCAACAGTTATAAATTTGATGGTTTATCAGCAGGATATTCTTTCCCAATCTGCAGGTGGATTCAATTTATTCTGACTTCTGTAAAGCCTTCGATCGTGTGAACCATTCATTATTATTATACAAATTTAATCTTTTAGGTTTTCCTGATCCTTTGATTTCATAGCTAAAAAACTATTTAACTGGTAGGATGCAGATAGTGAAGATTGACAGCAGTACTTCAGACCACATTGTGGTGCCTTCTGGAGTCCCAAAGGGCTCTCACTTAGGGCCCTTGTTTTTATTATTCATCAATAATGGCATTGGTAGTATTTTCAAATA
Source organism: Psylliodes chrysocephalus (assembly GCA_927349885.1). Lineage (NCBI taxonomy): Eukaryota > Metazoa > Arthropoda > Insecta > Coleoptera > Chrysomelidae > Psylliodes > Psylliodes chrysocephalus. The sequence goes on along the minus strand of OV651826.1, from coordinate 11,260,338 downwards.
TGCCAAGTTTCTATTTTTTGCAGATGACTTAAAACTTTACATGGCTATTCGTAATATAATTGATTGTCTTCTTCTTCAAATTGATGTACAAGCTCTTCATAACTGGTCTGCGAAGAATTGTATGTCTTTCAACATTTCTAAATGTTACATAATTACATTTGGTAGGGTGCAATAGTACAATACTCTACAGGTCATAAACCCAAATATAGAGCACAAATTTTCAGAATATAATTACATCACAGAATTGTTATATGAACATTAAGCACATAAAACGGAATTAATTAATTAAGAGAACATTTGTGCGAGATGTATTTATATAAAAAGTATTTGGTTGTCTGGAAGAAATCTGGGGAATGCAAATATTATACTTTCCTAATAACTTTGGGCAGTCAATAATACTTTAAATAATTTTATAATCACACCTTCTTTCGAAACTGAAAAAAAAATATGTTTTTGTAGTAATTCAGAGTGAAGTGTACCCAGAGATAACCAGGAGATGTAACTACTAACAAATATCGTGCGGCCGTGAATAAGACATATTCTAAGGGACACAGTAGGGTATAATATCCGCTGTTGTCATTATTAGTAAAGTGTGTGTATTAAAATATTCGCTCAAGAAAACGATTTACCTCCCACTCTTTTGTCACAAGCTGAATTTTTCACAGATGAAAGGTCATGATAAGGTAACCCTTATTCCGGAGGTAAGGGCTAATGTAAATGATTTTTTTTAAATAATGATAAAAAAATACTTCCTACAAAGACCTAATTGAGGATTAGAACAAAAAAATAAGCATTTTTTTTTCTATACGGTGGTATCAATAACTCGATTTTTTATGATAATGCCCTTTTGCACAGTCTAATTTTATATTACCTCCGGAATAAGGGTTAGCTTATCATGTACTTTCTTCCCTGAAAAACTCAGCTTGTGAAACCGAAGTGGGAGGCAAAGTTAAAATAAGTTTTAATCTACACCATACCATTTCATTATTCTCGTTTTGTTTACAAAATTATTTACATATATTTAAAACGCTAAAATAATTCAACCTACTTTATTGCAACTGAACCCAAAAATTTTTGAATAGTAGTTATATTAAATTTAACTAAATTATATGTAATTTCACTAAATTAGATGTAATAATTTTCAACAAATTCCAAAACCTAGTGATTTTAGATTGGAAGTGGCAACAGGGCTTACACCGGCATGGAAATTTACGTTATGTAGTATAAGCTCGCGCAGTTATTCATTGATAAAACTACGTAAAATCCTTCTCTCTATCCCTTCTCTTACTTCTCACCTTTCGTCGCCTCGCCCCGCGTCTAGAAATAGAAGGTATACATTGCGAACCATTGTTGGCACCGTGAATATTATATTTTATCAATGACTGCTTATATCTCTGTTATCTCTGAGTGTACCTATTGGACGACAAATGCCATCAGTTTTTAATCTTAGCAGTTTTAAAAATCGTCTTTGAATTCGATTATTCTATTTGCGATACAATCCTCAATAGAATAACTAAATAAAAGTGCTTGTCGATGAGAATCTGACATTTAATCTACATATTCGTATTAATTAGATCACTGGTAAAGCTTTAAAAAGTCTTGGATTTATTCTGAGACACTCTAGATAAATTCAGTCAAAGCAGTATCATGTCAGATCTCTGCTTGAATATGGGTTGCTTAGCTGGACACCTTTTTACAATGTCCATATTTCATCTACTGAAGCTGTTTAGAATAAGTCTTTAAGATACTGTGGATACAAATTGGGAATAGGACATGGGGAATATGAGTATGATGATATACAGGGATTATTAAATTTAGAATCGCTGGAATTTCAAAGATTAACTGTTGACCTTGTTGTATTATATAAATTGAGTTCAGGTTTAACTAATTTGAGCAATATGCTTCAACATATTCAGTTTTGTATTCATCAAAAGTGTACGAGAAACAAAGACTTGTTTATTGTGCCCTTTCAATAAAAAATTATGGATAGTTTAGTCTTTTGACAAGAATGGTCATAAATGAGTTAGATATCAATTTTTCTGTCAATCTATATTTTTTTAAAAGAACAAATAGATTTCAATAGGTTTGTATTATTGTAGTATGTAAATATTTGTATTATTATAGTAAGTAAATATTTGTCTAGACACTAAATTTTTTTTAATAATGGGGTTTTCCAGTATAATAAATAAATAAATCAAGTTCTCTTTACTTCACTCACCTCTAAATATAATTTATGTATCCGATTAACATAGTGTATATGATATGAACATTAAACTGCTAGAACAAAGCTCTAGTTTAATATGTACTTAGTACTTACGTTATTTATTTGTGTACTGCTATTTTGCAAGAGTCCTATGGAAATTTTGTAGAAATCGTAATGGTCGTTCCCATAACAGGTCATCTTCTTAATCATTTAATTTTCCCTTTTCTAGATTATAACTAAGAACATTATCAAAACTCGAAGCAAGCCTAAAAAAGTAAAGGTAAGATATAAGAATTTGGCTACAGAAACTACAAGATTAGCTAAAGTTGTTACAAACATATGAAACTAATACTTTAAACAATGCTAATACTATATTTTTTGCAAGAAATACCTGCATTTACCAGCAGAAATGGAAAAATTTTAAATTCAAATGAGAGAAAAATCTGCTTCTATATCATTAAAATTGTCTAGTAAATTGATATAATCAGGCAGCCAATATATACAAACTAACATCTTTTAGTAATCAATTACCTAAAAGTTTGAAAAATTTGTATTTAGTTCACCTTTACTGTTGTTGTTTGGCAATTTTCGAATTTTTAACTATTTTTTGCAGACATATTTGTTATCTTTGAAACCTCTTTTATGTTTTAGTACCTTTACAATACAAATAGGACATTCCATTTTGGTATCAAGAAAGACAAGATGCATAGAGATTGAAAAAACTGCTAATTTTGCAAATGTGACCTTTCTTGATAGGACGGCAGTTTAAACTTTAAATTTGCTTTCCTACACATCTTGGTAATTGTAAATTAAGGGTTAAATGCAGACTGTTTTCTCAAAGCATTATAAATACCAATTAAATTAAAGAAATCTTAAAATAAATTGGCATTTATTATAAATCTTCAAAATTATACCAAGATATTATAAATCTGTCATTATTATTAAGTACTTTACAATATAAGACTTTTAATACTATGTTAACTCTTTCCTTACAATCTCAGAACAGCATAGAAACACAACAGTATTGATTAGCGATAAATAGAATAAAAGGTAGGTGGACCACAATATACATGTAAATATCCTATGCCTATAATCCAAAGGACATGGTAAAAACATTGCTCTCTTTATTTCAAATTTATGTATCAGGATTTCTAGTACATGAACATAGCTTTATCTTAATAGGTACTTAGTACTTACATTATGTATTTGTGTACTTCTATTTTGCAAGTATCATATGGCGATTTTGTAGAATTCGTGACGGTCGTTTCCACAACAGATTATCTTCTTAATCTTTTAATTTCATTTTTCCCTATTCTAGATCAAGTTTTATGACAACTTAAGGCCATTATCAAGTCCCAATATAGACCTGAAAAAGTAAAATATGTGAATTTTGCTACAGAAACTACGAAATTTCGTTTATTTATAAAAGTAAAAAATAAAATTGATCCTCTATTTAGCCCCCAACAATTTTTTTGCAAGTTTTTGAATTTTGATTAGCATAAATCGTTTGTTTGTTGTTTGTTCTTAATTGTTCGTAAATAATAATTATTTGTTCTCATTTTGTTTATGTATAATACAAAATAAATAAATAAAATTTATTAACTATTTAGCCCCCTATTTTCAAATTATAATTTTTTAATTACTATTAATCCTTAGCTATTTATTAACATTTTTTAAATTATAAATTACGTTGGTTAAATTTTTTTAAGAATGTGATTTTTTTCATACACCGTTGTAAAGAGGCTTTCAAGACCTTACAAATGATGTATCACTCAACCCTTCTTCCCTATTCCATTTTGAGAGATTGAAGCGCCCCCTCATAGGGGGTTGCTGGTTCAAGCCTCAAATATACGTCAAAAGATGTCCCCCAAAGAAAATCATCCGACGTGTTTCGGGAAATTTTTCCAATTACTATGGGATAAGAAATATACGGGGTGGCTCGTCTGAGATGGAACATACTGTATAGTTGTGATCCGACATAATTAAACACTGGTCCATAAATACTGCAAAACGATTGGTTAAGGAAATCATTCATGGTGGATCAGACAATAACAAAGTGAAATAGAAAATGGTCGTTATAAATACTCCCGAGTGAGATGAAAAATAACCTGTCTTCGCCCATAGAGTCGCATCTCAAGCCTATTGACAAGCATTCTACCCCACTCCAGTTCATTGGATATAGCCCAAGAAATAATACGTGTAAACTGATTAATCATGGATTAGAATATTGACGTTTGACATTTTTGACACATTCCTACAGATACCCGTTGATCTCCACCGGCCAACTCGGGGAAGAGTGAGCGCGCTCTGAGTACGTGATCTGTGGCAAGCCGAACACAAAAGGGTAAGCTCTGAGTGCCAAAACGACCACAATTGAGGCATACCGAGTGCACTCTGAGTACAGCGAATGCCAAACCGAACTCAGCCTAAGAGGTAGCGTCGTTACACTCAGGTTTATGTGGCGATCCTTGTGTATCTAAATGTAAAATAAATAAAATAATATACCTAAAGTAATGCCTCTTTGCCAATTTTCATAACGTTTTACAAATGTGATATTTTAAAAAAAATATTTCAACTATATTTTTCCACAGTAACATTTTATTTAAGAATATTTATTTGGGTCCAAATAATCTGGACTTACTCTATGTCCCAACAGTTACGACTCACAATTTACTAATAATTGAATTAATTTAAGGTATCCTTTAAAGTTATAATGATTGGTTGGAAGTTTGAAAAAAATAAATAACAACACAAAATAACTTATTATATTAATATGAATGATAACAATAACAAATTAAAAAATGTTATCTTAAACTATATAATAGGTACCAGTAGAACTATACAAAACTTTAAAACATAACACTGTTTTAATTATAGGAATAACAAACCATTTTAAATAAATAAATGAAATATTCAAATGTACCGACAGATTCGGAAGAAAAGTTTCTGAGTGATGATCTACGTGGCGCATAATCGAGTAAAGAAATATACCACTCTAGAATGGTACACTATAGTGATAAAATAAAAAATGTAAATTGTCTTTATAATGCACACATTTTTTGTCGACATAATGTTTGAGTAAAGTTTGCGGATAATCACCAGAGAAGAAAATTTGTGTTTTGTTTCATAAATTTGCATTGGATGTTAACAATTCTAAAGTGGTAAAGTCAAATACTGGACCTCGTAGCACTCAGTAATTAAAATTTATTGCTAATTTGTTCCAAATCCTTTTAAGAACAAAAAATACAAATTTGTGTTCGAGACATATTTTTGATCAAATTATTTGTTAGGTTTAAAAGATTAAATTAAAATAAGTTGCACAGTTTTTTAATTATTCAATATTTTTCAACTAATGATAAAATAACGAATTGGCAGTTTATCGTTAGTTGGAAAACAATTTAAACAAATTTTATTTTTATAATGGTTATAAAATGAGAACTGCACAAGCGATGAAAAAAATATACTAAAAATGCGTTATACTTTCATCTACACTCGCAAACACGTACGTACGTAAATCTACCTTCAGAGGGTAAAAAAATAACTCGCTACTTTTGAAGGCCACAGTTTTATTTACAACAGAATTATTCTAATTTTTTGAGAAAATATATTTTTCTTACACAAGTTAAAAGTAGTTATGAATGTAAGACTTTTTAATTTTATAATGAGTTTTAAAAACTCTTTGAATATACAGTCGTGCTAAGCATAAAAGTGGTAATCGCCAAAAAGTTTTGTGACGAGAAATCTATCTCATTTTAATACTTTTTGGGTATCTTTTTAATAACTAAAGATGCAATTATTACAATCAAAATTTATACACTTCATTTTATTTAATAAAATATTCAAAGTTCCTTATTTCTGAGTATATAAAAAACGTCTTTGATCTATTTCTGTCAAATAACAATGATTTAAAATAAAAGCAGCAATAAAATAAATAAGATTTGGAGTTATTTATACAGGGTAGTCAAAACCACATAGTTATTAAATACTTAAAAATTAAATTACAGCAAATTTCACCAATAAAAACCAATTTGTATAACCTTGTTTTAATTATAAACTTAAAAAATAACCAAAAATAGACAAAGATCAAGAACCAGCCTTTTATTACAAATATAACTCAATAATTATTCTGTTACACCGTAAATATCACCCTATATCAGTAACACAAAAGTGAAGTATACTTGAGAAATGACAAAAATCAAAACGATAATCTCCATATAACCACAACCAATTTATAGTACCAATGATTTTTTGCTATACTGTTAAACTTTATATTCAAGACCAAAATTGTTTTAAGTCTAAAAGGCAATTGCAGTGTCTTATAAAAATCAATATGTTGCATTTTAGAATTGAAGGGATTATTGTAAAAACGTAAAAAATATAAAATAAAGGCATTTTTACTTCGCGACAATAAAAAAAACCATAAACCAAATGAAAATTCTCCAACAAATACCATCTTTATCCGAAAAATCAAGTTATTGCATTTCAACAAAGTTATAGTAATTAACCTTTGAAGACGTGTTTCCTCAATAAATTAATGTTGTGGCTTGTCAAGTTATTCCAATAGCTTATTGGAATAACATGAGAATTAGCCCTTCAATTAAAATGATAGTATATTAACATGGTGTTAAATTTCAAAATAAAAGTTCATCGTTTTAATTATTTCACACAAATAATATTTTAAAGTTCTGAAATAATTAAAATAAAAATAGAAAGCTAATTTTAGCTGCTCATTTCTGATCAAAAAACAACAATATCCATCGGTGTTTGTAAATATATTAGTATTAATTAGTAAGGAACAAATTCTTTAAAAAAGAAAACAAAACTGTCATGTATGTAAGGAAATGAACAAAGTACATGTGGCAGTCAAAATTTTATCAATTTAATTTTATTGTTTGAATGGTATGTTTAAAGAAATGTTTATCATTTCGCGGTGTAACATGCCGAAAAAACGTTTTTATAAATTAAAACACTCGTCGGTTTGTAAGGATTGTAGCAAATTGATTTTAAATGTGCCCACTCAAATATAGAACGAAAATTCATGCAAAATTTCCTCAAAAAACTGTCTAAAAACTCATAAAGAGAGCAACTCCCAACTTTAAAAATAGTGCAGCAAACATTCTGTTAATACAATAAATTACAAAAAGAGCAACTAAAAATCGCTGGATCAATTAATTTCAGCAAAAATCATGGAAACTGCCTTAAACAAAATTACAGATCTTTGTTAACATTTGGAAACAATGGCTGGCCCTTCATGACCATTGGTGTGTTGATAGAGTTGTCATTGTCTTGTCGATGTGCTTCTCCAGCTACTACTCCATCTTGTCCGTCCAATGAGTCATCAAACAGTTCGTTGAAATCAATGAGATTGTTTCCATATGTTGTCAATTCAGTTCCGGATACCATTGGGTCAGCTGAGGAAGAAAATACAAAATTTGTTTATTACCTCTAAATTATAAGAAAAAAATAAAAATTTTAAACTAAATTAACATGAATGTTGGGTTTATTTATTGTTAAAATTTGTATACCATAGTAACTATAAAAATAGTGTTGCTGTATTATGTACCTTATATTTTTAATAAAAAGTCATTCTACAATTTTATATATAAAATATATTTCATCAATTTATACATAAAATATATTTTATGTATAATATTTAAGAAAAGATCTCTATCTTTACATATAAGATTAGACTACGTTCCGCGAAAACAGAAGCCAGCTGAAGTTGCAACAATGACAGTCGCATAAATGAAATTATGTCTTGTTTACCTATGTCACTTAGTAACGACAGTTATTTTATACAAAAAAAAAACTACGGGTCTTGCTATATTTGCAAGACAAGCTTATGTAGTGTTACATTTCTTTAATTTGTAAAATATTTATCCTGATCAGGTTTTATTAACATACGCAATAACCTTTATTTTCCTTGAGAAAAAAATTAGAATTTTGATAAAATACAGATATTTATTACTATTTATACATCATTTTATTGAAATGTGTTCTTATTTGTGTTTAGCCATAATTTAATTTTAAACGGGACGTTGTATCGGTTTACTAGTAGAATGAGCTTCGAATGTTATGTTATGTTGGGAATGGGGTGTTAATACACTGCGACCTAAAAGATCTATTGTGTCCCCTTCTGTCGCTAATGCACCAAGGAAATGTCTCAATGCCTATAACGACCCTTCCAATCCTATCTTCTCAAGGAAGTGTAGGATTCGGAGTGGCTTCAAGTTAGGTAAATCTCCCTCTTCTATTTGATATCCTCCTAGGTATAGTGCCCTTGGATTCTGGAGTGCTACACATTCAGTTAGAATGTGAATGGAGGTTTTGTTCTCCTCCTTACAGAATCTGCACTCACTATCCTCTACTACTCTCAGTTTACTAAGGTGTCCTTTCAGTCGGCAATGCCTGCTAAGGATCCCTGTTACAATACGTAGCCTGTTCTTGCTCAGGCAGATGCAGGCTTCCGATCTTTTCTGGTTATATTCACCCAGAAGTATCTTAGCCTGTCTCAGCCCCAAGAGATTATTCCAATTATCGGTTATTCTACTGCCCAATTCTTTTTTAATCTCTCCTAATATTATGTTATTGCTGATACCGCAGAACGGCTAAAGTCCTACAAAGGGTGTTTGAGTACCTTTACTTGCAAAACTATCTACAATCTCGTTACCCTGTACCCCGTTATGTACCGGGACCCAAGTGAGAGTAACTCTATTTTTCTCTCCTAGCTCATTCAATTGTTCTAGGTATCTCCATACCATTTTTGAGCTGATTACGTAAGAGCTCATCACTTTGATGGCTGCTTGGCTACCGACATGATGATAGTTTCTCTCGATGTTAAACTGGACACACTTCTCGATGGCGTGAATTTTCGCCTGGAAAATGCTCGAGTATTTTCCCAAGCTTTCAGAGTGCTTGGTTCTCGGTCCATACATTCCTATTCCTTCTATGGTTTTGGAACCGTCCGAGCTTCGAATGTCATAACTGAAGTGTGAGGAAGTTATATTAAAAAAATTGTTGGTTAGTTGGAATACAGTAAGGGAGCGTTAAGCTAACTTGTTTAGGGACTAGGAGTATTTCCACAACCATTCAATGTATATATTGCTGATTTTTTAATATTTATATTTTTAAATTGCTATTAAAACAGGAGGATTAACTTCCTTTAGATCTTCTCGAAAAAAGAGACCGAGGAAAAAAGGTCTTAGTTTGATGATAGAAATAAAATAGTTATTTTTGTATTAGGTCAGATTTTTTTATATTATACCATTGACAGATACTAAAATTATTCACAAGAAACGTCTCTCAGTTCACTTTTAATCGAAACGTTTTTTAGGCTCGAATGATTTTTAATAAATTTTATAGAATATTTTTTATTAAGGAATATATATTTTTCTAGGTATTTTTCACAAAGTACGAACTGTTCCACCTGAATTTACTGGAAGTAAAACTTTATGACAGCTGCTAAAAAGTATGGGGTTTAGGCAAGTAATTTATGAAGATGAAGATACAAGTATACTTTTAGTAGCTTTTTAAGAAAATAATAATAATCATTAGGACTAGAATAGACATTAAAAATAATAAGTAACATGCATAAGTATTTAATTAAAAATAATGTCTATTGTAGATGGCAGCACACACAAGATAACAGAAAGACGATTATGAAATCCTATGATATTCGCCTTAAAAGAATTACTTTTATAGAAAATGTTATTAAATATAGAACTGAAAGCTAGAATATTATATATACTGATCTGATCTACAGTTCACATGTGCAATCTAAGGAATGGTATTGTCATGATATCCCTAATCCGACCCTGTGCCTGTGTACGCACGCAGCCTTCACATGGCAACCAATTCGTGATCGAAGCAACGCTGACGTGTGGAAACAGCCCGACCGCGTCTCGAATGTCTGCCGCTGATTCACTCGAAACATCTGGAATGGCGGGGAGTGCCGTTTAGTCATCTTCGCGAAGTCTCTAGCATTTTACAGTAGCGGAGTTAGACTAATATAAATAGCCGACGTATCAGCGCCGAGTTTAGTTTAATGTAGTGTAAGAAATAAATTAGAATTGTGTGTTGTTTTTGCAGTAACACAACGGGATATATTTATGTTTTGTGTTTTATTTATTAGAGGTCCTCACTAATTAATTTTAGATAGATGTCCTAAAAAAAAGGTCATCATTCAAAAATATTGCGGCTCGTGTAACATAGCACATACGAATGTGGCCGCATATACGAATGTGGCCCGAAGGAAAAAAAGGTTGAGCATGGCTGACCTAAAAGATTTACTGTCGATTTTATATTAAGATAAATAAAATGTACCTATTTAAAATAAATAAATAATAATGGTCGTATTTTTTCAAATTTCATTTTTCCAAAATTAAAAAAAAAAGATTGCTTCCATCGTGGGGAATTTAACCAGCGTCGCGATGTGGTCGAAACATGTAAAGTTATTAACGTTGAACGCTCTATGAACTGAGCTTATGTCACATGATTTGTCTAATCAAATATTTATATTGACAAAAAAAATGTCACTTTAGATTAAAAATAAATATCTAGAATCTAGTTATAAAAATCAATGTTTTTTAATCATTAAATCTATTTTACTATTAATATGGAGATTATCCAAAATTCCACTACCATTGGCGTCACAACTCTAAGACCGTTTTGAATAACTTATTGACGCTAACGATACAGAACGAAAACATGACATCGAAGGTCCTTAATAAATTGTCACTGAATTGCTTTTAGACATCTATGAAATAGTTGTTCCTAAAAATATCTAGCACCTACCTGAACCAGTGTCCAGTGGATTATCCTTATTGGTATCACTGTGGTTGTAGGGCAATCCAAATGATGGAGCCTCATCATTAAATAACTGAAAATTAAAATCATTTAGTATATTGTTAATAATATTTTGATGACTTACTCTTGGGATACTTACTCCAAGTAAGGCATTGGCATCCAGTCCGTTGCAACCCTTCAGAATGTCTTTTAATTGTTCGATCTCTGACTGAGTGGTCTCAAGGTGCAAATCTAGATCCTCCTTGTAACAGTCATTAGTACTAAAATCAACAAAATTGATTATGATAAAATACTATGCAGTGCTAGCAAGATCAAACCTACGGTCCTGCTTTGCTTGTGTTGGAGTAAATAGTAAATGTAGTTCGCATGTGCAGGAGAGAAAATGAAGAGGTATCGACGTTGCCAGTTACAGGTGAGTCGACATGTGATTGAAAACATCTATACTGTGTCTTTTCCTTTCCTGCATGTACGGGTGCTTTTTACTATTAACCTCAACACAAGCAAAGCAGAATTGTAGGTTTGATCTTACCAGGCTTGTATATTAGTGGTGTGTAATAGCCTATTTGATAAAAAAAACTACAAACATAAATGTGTTGTATTAGTTTTTAAGTAAGAAATTTCATTTTTAAAATAATTAGGAGTTACAGGATAATTTAAAGTAAAAATATGTCAAAAAAATAAAAAATTCCCACATAGTTTCGTTATTTTTAAACCACACTTTATTATATTACTGTTAATTATTATTTAACCTAAATTGCGTAATTCCAAAAGTCAGATTGCATTTAGACAGTAGTTTCCAATTAAAGCAGACATTAAATTTAAATTTACAATATTTACTACAGAAATTACATTACTACAAAAGTAAAATTATTATATTTGTAACATATTCAATTAAATTTCAATGGATCAAAATACTGAGACTGCATATACATTACTGTGAATTACATCTAAATGAAGATGGATTTATTACCACATGCGTTTACAATGTTTTTTTTATTAATCATTAAAGTTTAATTATAAAAAATCTTTTTTTATGAAAACAATTGTAATCATTTTATTGTTTGCTTCAAAAATTAGTATCACGGGCCTTATAAACTTATCAAACTGTATGTACATTTTTTATAATGATGGAGAACTGATAGAAAATATATTGAAAAAATAAAGAATCTTTGACAAAAAGAATTTTTAATATTAGGGAAATGCTAATTTTTTTAGATACTTGAAAACCATACATGCAATTACGTACCACTAATTATAAGTTCATAAGAAAATTCAAGTGTTTTCCCAAGTATACTATTAGATAAAAAAAGGTAGAATAAAAAATAAATTAGGGATGCAGTAGATAGTTATGTCATGATATAGCCACATTCGGTCGAATAGGTCAAATTATAGCCGAATATCAGTTTTCAAAGGGGCCAAACCCTCCAAACCAAAGACTGAATAGTGACCGGACAGTTGCCATCCAAATAGTGATTAAGATATTCTAAACATAACAACAATTCCTACCAGACAAGTAGGGAGTTATTCCAATAAACTGGAGTGGAGTAGAAAGCTAATGTGCATATTGTATCAATAGAACAATATGCGACCCTATGGGCACAGCCATTTTTATTGCTCATCTCACTCGGGAGTATTTATAATAACCATTTTCTGTTTCATATTGTTATTGTCCAGTCCACAAGCCGATGGATCAGACAATAACAATGTGAAATAGAAATTGGTTATTATAAATACTCCCGAGTAAGATGAAAAATAATCTGTCTTCGCCCATAGAGTCGCATTTCAAGCCTATTCTACCCCACTCCAGTTCAATGAGTTATTCTTGTGCAAAATGTTAGTTAATTTTAAGTCTTCAGTCTCAAAAAAGTTTAGTTTGGAAATTTTATCATGTAAATGATGAAAATCCAATGAAAGTTATAGTCTATACGAAGTCAATTTGAACAGCTAAACGAAAGACTCATGTACCGGGTCTCATAAATTTACCAGTTAATATCATATACAGCCACCCATATAAAATTGATGATTAGATCTCGTATGAATTTCTTATCTCTCACTCCTGTATGTCGGCAGTATCTAGTCGAACTAAACTTTGCAACAGAGGTGAAGTACCTAGGTCTCACCTTTGACAGCAAGTTAACATGGAACTCGCATTTAGAAAACAGTCAAAAAAGCATACGTTGCTTATGAACAATGCCGCCGAACCGTGGGGCTTCTCCCCCAGAGTCGTCGCATGGACTTACACAGCTATCATAAAACCTATGCTAACATAGGGTGCAGTTGTCTGAGTACCGAAAACCCAAAAATTAACAGCTATCCGTAAACTAGAACAAATTCAAAGAACAGCATGTCTCAACATAATAGGAGCCATGAAAATAACACCGACCAGATCCATGGAAGTCATTCTTAGTCTCACTCGTCTTGATATTTACTTCAAGGAGGATGCTCTGACGACAATGACACGCCTCTGCACGGTTGGAATAGTACCTGATTCAGGATCTGGTGAGGTGAGACGTCGCTTTTGGCAGAAGGCGCTCGATACGCTCCCACTGCTTCAAGCAAATATGGACTCCATCTCACCGAGTTATATCTTCCATAAGCCATATAAAGCTATGACAGAACAAATAGAAGAGCCGGAAGTGGCAGGTACGATTTATATCTACACCGACGGTTCTAAAACAAAACAAGGCTCCGGATGTGGAATATACTCCAGATTCTTAAACCTAAACCTAAAATGGGCTGTGAGCAATAGTGCCAGTGTAGTTCAAACAGACCTCGAATTGACTCAGGGTTAGTACTAGAATGTCACGAAGCTTTGGCCAAAGTATCCATCAACAATGTGGTCACCTTCAGATGGATCAAAGGTCACCTCACATCGAAAGGAAACCGTCTTGCTAATTCACTAGCCAACCAAATACTTTTTGGACCTAGTCCTTCTATTGGCCTGATAAAATCGGTAGTGACAGACCTAATTAAAGAACATTCCCTTGTGAAATTCAAGGAAAGATGGGATGAAACAAGAAACTGCAGTTTCCAGGGAGCTTTCAAGTTATCCTGACAACACTGCATAAAACAAATACTTGACTATGACTAGACAGAATCTGCACCTAGTCACAGACATTCTGACTGGTCATTGCCAAGTACGGAAGCATCTCCATATCATGGGGCTGTCAGAATCCGCACTCTGCAGAGGTTGCGAACAAGAAGATGAGACCATCGAGCATATCCTCTACGATTGCTCGACGCTCTCATTTATTAGGAGATTTGTGTTCGGCGAGTATCGGCTAATACCGGCCGATATGAGAGAAGCACCTCTTGGAGACATTGTCAACTACATTAAATCTGTAGGCTGGCTCACGAGCTAGGAGGTGCCTATCGTCTTAGGAGGATGCACAATGAGCCTAATGAGGCCTAAGTGATTTTTTATAAATTATTTACATAAATCCACTGAATAAATTTTTAATGTTATTCCTTCTGGTCGTATATTAATAACAATAATAATAAAATTGTATACATTTAAAACCAAACGGAACCGCTTACATCCTAATAGAGGCGAAGTATTCATTTTCTCACATCACAATTTAACTAGACAAATTTCTGCTTCAAGTAGGATTAGATTAGAATTCTTTAAACTTGTATTATTTCAATTGTTATTTGTTATTATGTTTTTTTATGGGATATCTGCTTTTATTTATTTTTTTTAATATTGTAGAGAATGTCCAGAATGATTTGTTTTACTTTACATAAATGTTATGATATAAATAAAGTTAGGCATATTTTGGCGAATATCCAGCTTACTGTTCAGATCGGAAACATAGTCAAAAATCGGGCCGATTATTGGCCAAATATCTGTAGCATCTCTAAAATAAATCTCTTTGGGAATTGGTAAAATAATGTGTCATCTATATTAATGTCTAATTCTGAATATTTAAGAATTATTACAGCATGCTCACCCATTGTTATTTCTTGTAGCAACCTGGAGATCGACGCCTCTAGTATTTTTAGGGCTAAGTTCCAATAAATTATTAATTGTACTCTCCGGTGACTTGCTATTAATTTTCTTTCCATTTTTGGTATTTATCACATTAGCATTGTAACTGCCATTCGCTATATTGCTTAGAAGTGTGTTTCCGCCCATCGGGTTTAAGAATACTTTTTCACCTTTTTGATTTGTAGACTGTAAATTATTTGACTCATTTTCTGCAGCTCGGCTCTCGTTCATTAAATCAGAAGGGTTGATTTCCTAAAAGAACTGCTGTTTCATTTGATACATAATGTTTTTTGAGTTCTTTTCTGCTTTCTTATTTATTAATGTCATGTACAGGTATTAATTAAAAAAATACTGATGAGAGCAACAAAATGTATATTCAAATAGTACAGAATGTTGATAAATATACACGTGTAATAGACATAAGTGCATTAATTTTAACTAGTAATAGAACTTTTCAAAAGAAACAACTTTTTCTATATATTTTTTTTTTTAATAAATAAGTTATAGAGAAAGTAAACAAAGGCAAGTGTGAAATAGAAGAATAATCTTACCACAAACAGACTTTCATGGAGTCCATCCTCATTATTTGCTTCATTAGATAAAATGGAGGAAGGTTTTAAAGAATCAGGTTGTGAATCTAAAGGAGATGATACAGAGGTATGTGGACTAGTTACCTAAAAAAATCATACAAATACTTTGAACCAAAACCATTTTTTAACGTGTAGTATTGGTATTAATGCACTTCAATAACAAATTTTTTTAATTTTAGAATTTTTGGTTTATTTAAAAAAATAGGTCTTTTGAACATACGTTTTAAATAATAAATTGTAAGTTTATAAATAAATAAAAAGGAACATAATTTCAAACTCAAATGTGACCAATAAGTAAAATAAAGAAAATTATTTTGTCACACATGACTTTGTATTTTTCTTCTTTATTTCAATACTGAAGTTCATATTAGGTAGCAATATTACAAGCAAATAAGTTTGGATTTTTTTAATTTAATAGTTATACTGTAAAAACAATCTTCTATTGTTTAAAATAATAATCCATATTTGACAACAATGAAAATATTTTTTTATAGATATTTTTGAACAAGCAAATTTGGATAATTACTAATTGGTTTTCTGTCAAATTTTTAGTAGACACTTTACATTTAAAAAGATCTGAAATTCCGATTCACTGTTTAACAGAAATATTTAAAGAATTTGATAATTTTATATTTCTATATAAACAAAATTTTTCTTTATTTAATCTTTAATCTACGCTTCATCCATTATGTATTTTGTATATAAAAAATGGTTGAATATCTAGAATTAATGAATCTCTAAAACAGATACGTTTAAAAGAAAGCTGATAAAAAATTAAAAGAATTAATTTAATTTTATATCTAATAGCTAGGGCAGAAATATCTACTGTAATCTGTTAAGAATTTAATAAATAATTACTGATTATTTATCTTTATGCCAGATTAAGCAGGCAATATATATTTTCCTATACTTTACGAATATGATTCTGTATCTCCGGGAAAAAATGATCAAAATTAATATACATGGTGCCTTCGAAAGGACTGAAAAATAGTAGAATTTTTTTATTTTCACCTTTTTGAAAAAATGTTATTATTCATAAAAGTCTTTGCTTGTTTCAATACTAATTATAATCTAAACAGAAGTTAAATATCTCTCTGCATTAGTGAAATAATGACAAAAATGTAAAAAAAAATCACGTACTCTTGTTGGAAACTTATAAAGTGATTGTTTTTTGAGATTTTCGCACTCAAAGGTGGATACTCTTTATTATAATTTATTTTGAAATTCTGATTTTTGTTATATTTCCAACAAGAGTACATTGTTTCAGAACAAAATGTATATTCATTTATCAGAAAAAATGTATGTATAAATAAAAATAAAGTCAAAGCCAGTGTCACATAATATTACGAGCGACAGTTTCTCTCAGGAAAACAACTACTCCTTTGGCTAATTATATCCAAAAGAAAACAGCAAATAAAGAAAATAATTTCAACATTAACTTTGCTTACCAAGGAGAACGTCATTCTTGGACTGGTTTCGTTATTTGTCAGCAAGAAATAGACATCTCGACTTCAATCTCTAATGAAATCTGCAAAGGCATCAAATTCATTCACCTATATTGATGAAGGTTGCTAGAGAATAAGTAGTTACACAGTGAAAATAGTAATGCCATCTGCACTTGGTAAGCAAAATCCAAGGTCGCTAGCAGTACCCAGCTCAGAAACTAGGTGGGATAAAAAGCAGGGTGGGCAATTTTTTAAATAATGATGACATCTTAGTCACATCTAAGTTGGAACTATTTTCTTAATAATCTATATATTACTTCAAATATGACATACCAATCCTTCTTCAACTACATCCTGATCAAACAGCTCTTCAGGTGAAATTTCAATTTCACTATCTAATTCATGTATTGTTGGACCATTATCACGTTGTTCATTACTATCAGATTTTGTACTTTTAGATTTTTTAGATTTTTTCGTAGGGCTTTCATGTAACATGAGAGGCATCCTCCTTTTAACACTAACTCCCATCCTAGATGATGGAGAAGGTTGAACCAACGTAACCAAAAATTGAATCAACTGCAAACATTTAATGTCACAATTTTGTTATAATTATTTATAATTAACATACTTTATTGACAATCTGTTGTTGCTTCAAATGTTTTTGTCTAAGAATAGCTAGTTCTCTCCATAATACTGCATTTTCTTGCTTCATAGAACTTAATTGTGAATCCACACTTGACTGCCTGCCATACAGATGTTTGACATCTGATAAGACTTTTGATAAATCATCAAATTTCAAAACATTTTGTGCATTATTTTCAGACTTAGCTACAGTTACCTTAAACAAATGTAATTAAATTTATGTTGTTAATTTAAGAATCATTATATTTATTACCTTTCGTTTGATATTACGAAGAAGTTCTGGACGGCCTTTTTGAAAATATTTGTGATAAAATTGTATTTCGTCTTTATCGGAATCCATAGTACCATTTTCAATGGTTGACATTTTATGGAATCCGTCTATAAAAAAATATATACCTATCTAACTAAACCACTCATTTAAATTCTTCAAATTCAAATTTGTAAATATAAAAAGACTAATACATAATATATAGAGACTTACACATATTAAGCTGTCTGACAAAGCTGCTCATATTATTGTGTTTGTAATATAAAGGCAACAATTCATACCAAAATTGGGCTTGATTTTGAATAATGAAACTATTACCAGCCTAAAACATAAAATATTTCAGAATGTTCTTCAAATAATGTTAATAAATAGGGACAATTTTACAAGTTTTATAGAAGCTCCATTGGTATCAGACTTGACTTTGTATATGATTGACCCAAGGACACTACCCTGAACAAATTAATATTTGATGTGCTTGACGTGATTCATTTGTAAAAAGAATTTGCGGAGATAGGATTAGCCAGAATTGCTTGGACATGACATATGCATTTTAGATTATATAGATTAGAGAAAAAGGTAAAAAAAAAACTTCATAACACGATATAAATTTGAATTTTAGGTAATCCTTTCTTACTTAGATGTAGCTACAATCTTAACACTCCATATTTTATTTATTTCTGAAAATAAAAGTTTTACTGCCAAAATATATCAAGAAATAAGTCAACAACAGAAGTGTTAATTATAAAGTAAATATTTAAAAATCATCAAATTTGTAAAATAATGTCTTCACATGTGGCCTTGTTTTCCTAACAAAATTTGAAAATCACTAGGCTTAAATGGTGTGTGTAACATCATTTTCAGGTAAATCGGCTATTTCAATGAAATATTTTTATAACATCTAAAAATATCAATTAGCACATCAGTAAAAATTGGAACGTTATAATGTCAATATTAATTCAAATATTTCAAATTAAGAAGGTCCAAAATTTTTATAAAGTTTTTCTCAAAACGGACACAATGCACATGTGGCTTTCTAGTTCAGGTGGGTATAAAATATTGCACCAGAACTGATATGCATTCAAACCAGAGCTAGATCAATAAAATAAATCCAAATCTATATAAAATACAATTTTTTTACTTAAAATTCCTATGTTTGCAAATAAATAATTTTACATACTTATTTAATCTAAAAGTTTATCAATCTATTATACAGGGTACACTACACTCAACGGGACAGAGCCTGGTGGGTAAACTACAAATAAAAACGCTACAAGTCAGTTTGGCTAAAATTTAAAATTATATACTGTGTCCCAAATCGCCAATATAAAGTTTTTTTTTTTAAATGGCACACTCTGTTTTTTCTTTTAATTTTAAGTTCAACTCTTAAAAATAATATTAGTTTAATAAAAATTTCCTATTCCTATATTTAATCATTTCTGATTTGACATTTTTTTAAAAATAGATTAATTACTCTTGATTACAAAATAATAAATTAACGAATTTTTGGCAGTTCATTACAAAATATAATTATTTATCAGAATCGTTAAAATATTTAAAAAATGTTTCTAATTTGAAGTTTTATTACAGTAAAATATTTTATTTAATTATGAGCTAATTGACAGATAAAAAAAAAATAGGAAAAATGTTCCTTGCCCTTCACTTAATGATTGCAATAGAAACATTGTTCCTGCTGCTTTTAATTGGCCATAAAACATTTAGTATTCGTACCAAGTTTGATATTTTACAATTATTGCTGAATTCTGGAGATTAAAGAAAAACAGATATTTTTATGTAACTTTGTTGACCTCTAGCGGCCAAACGTAGCAAGTTGGTGTTTAGATAAGTTTGGTTAAATCAACTTATTTTGAGCCCATAAATCTGTGGTAGTTCCATGTACATGTAGTTTCTGGATACCCTGTATATACAAATATTATATTTTAAAGTCAAGTTCTACTTATGATACAATCATTGGTACTAACATTTGTATTAGGCAGACAAAATGCACAGAATGGGAAATCTGGATTCAATAAGGTACTAATTATTTTTCCCTTCTTACTGCAATTATAGGTACGTTTATTTCTTTGATTTAATTTCCATTTTGCTACTGAACATTTATAAAATTTATATTTTTTTGCTAGGATTTTTACAATTTCCAACACAGCAACTCCGGTTGCTTATTGTATAGCTTTTAACAATGTTTTTAAAAATGAGTACGCCAAAATTACAAAAATATCACCCTAAAATGCATGAAGTATCTGCAGCTAGCGCTAGTATAACTTTTGCTTGCCCTACTATGACTTCACATTGAGCGAATAGCGGTAAAGTTGTTTATATGTTTATTTATTAATAATATAATCAATTGGGTATGGAAATAGTATGATTATCATATCATATATTTAGGTATTGAAAATTGCAGGTACAAAACAATGTAATCTATTTAATTAGACTGAATGTATACTCAATTATTAAATATTAATATAGGACTAACTAAAACTAGCGGATAGGTGGATCAGAGATTCAATTTTTCTAATAATCATATGATATTGTATAGGTGGGTAACTAGATATATTGTTTTGTTTTTTATGTTAAATTAAATTTAAACCACAAAATGTGGTTAATTTATCCTTATTATTAGACACCCTGTTTAGCCTTGAGGTGACTAACAGGTGCATTAAATAGCTTCTAATGGAAAAGTTTTCAGATTGAAATGCTAAATTTGGATTGTGCAAGTAATACTTACCGCACTCCAGCTAATTAGGTGAACCGTAATAGGATCGTTAACCATTTTCCACAATTTGCCTAAAAAGGCAGGAATATTTGACATATTTTCTCCAAGAGGTTGCATCTTGATATTTTACATAAATTTTTTCGTTGAACTATTTTTTCAACTACATAATCTTGAAATCAATCAAAAGTACTGCGTAATTGTCACTAATTGAAGACGTTTATCAAAAATGTTACTGGAATAAAATCAAAATAATCCACCATTAAAAATAAATAGACTTTTCTGACAGATTTACTTATCTTGCTCAATGCTATACAAGTATATAGATTGCTCATCCATATGAGAATCAGATGACGAAAAGCGGATTTCATTGAACTAAGTTTTCTCTTTATTTAATACATGCAATGTTGATGTTTTGTCTCAATTTTGAGTACCCAGTTATAAATCCCATAATCTATTTACAGAACCGGTTTAAAGATTCTAAATGTACATTTAAAAAAATGTACATTTTATAAATAGTAAATATAATTTTGTTGGGATGATCACTGCATATTAGTTGGATCTTGAAGAGATTGTATCTTATCAATATTGACATGATATATTTTTGATAGATAATATTTTATTCCATTCCGATATTATATATATTATATTAATAGGGCCGAGAGAATTTTTCATCATGGAAATTCGCAATGAAGGCAATGTTAGAATTCGATGATTTGTGGGATGCAATTGAAGGCGAGAAAGTTGATCCAGTGAAAAACCGAAAAGCTCTTGCTAAGATTTTTATTTGTATTCCCATTATATTCCAGTTAGTAATTAATTTGACCTTTAAGGTACCTAAAAACTCTTTTTACTGCTTGCCAGTGACTGGTTTTTGGGCTATTATTGAACCTACTGAGGGTATTGACACTGTAAGATATATCTGGTCTGGATATTTGACTCAAATATAGTAAACTTCCAACAGCTTCCTGATAAGGTGTGTTATTTAAGTCTTTATCGTCGGAATTGAACTTAAAGACCCACTTCCATTGGAGTACAAACTGGCCGAGAATCCTCCATGTTAAATTTCTTTAATATATTCTTTATATAATCCTATTGATCTATCCAAATTTTTTCTTCTTCTAAGTTTCTAGTAATTCTTATTCCAAGACAATTTTTTGCTTCTACCAGATCCTTCATTAAAAATGTATTCTTTAATTTACTCTTTAGATCTTCGACTATTTGGGAAGTGTTGTAGAATAACAAAAAATCATCAACATATATCACTATAATTAGAAGTTCAACATTTCCCATTTTAAAATAAATGCAAGGGTCTGCCTGAGATTGTATTAAATCTAAATTTTTTACTACATTATCTACTTCTTATTCCAACATCTTCCACTCTGCTTTAGGCCATATATTGATTTTTTTAACAAATAGTTCTATTTTTTAGTATGCATTGAAGAGGAGGTGTTGGGATGATCAATGCATACTAGTTGAATCTTGCAGAGATTGTATCTTGTCAATATTGACATGATTTATTTTTGATAGATAATATTTTATTCCATTTCGATATTATATATACAGGGTGTCCTTTAAAATGTGTCCCAAAATTCTCAGGCAGATTCCTTAACCAAAAAATGGAAAAAAAGTTCCTATAGACCTATGTCCTAAAGTGCCCCCTAAGCGAGCAACAGCCTCTCGAAATCATTTTTTTTATTTTGATTTTTTGAATTTTCTTAAAAATGGAAACAAATAAAAGAACCAAATTTTGGCTGTTAAATATGATCAATAATAGTGACCTTTTGACACCTTCAAAAAGAAATTATTTCGTCAGGGGTGTACTTGGGAATTTTTTGAAAATTTTGATTATTCATAACTTTTTTGTGTTTTTGGTAATGACTTATCCATATTTTTTTTTACATTCTACATTGAAAACTACGTCAAAAAGGAATACTTGTTTGATCTCGATTGGAGCAGCCGTTTCCGAGAAAACATCATCCAAAGATATTCGTGCAGTTTGGGTTAATTTTCAATTTTGGCTGTTGTAGCCAAAAAGTTGGAAATCGAGGAACACGGCTTACATGTCCCTATCCTTACTTTTGAAGGTCTATTCAGTGGCAAAAAATATTAGTTGATACAGGGTGATCAAAAATCGGATGTGATTTTGGATTTTTGATCACCCTGTATCAAATAATATGTATTTTATGTCACTAAATAGACCTTAAAAAGTTAGGATAGGGACTGTAAGTCGTTTTCCTCGATTTCCAACTGTTTGGCTACAACAGCCACCTGAATTTGAAAAAATGTGATTTTTGAGTAGCTGTAGATCCTTTACTATTCATATTAGATAACAAGTGTGATATATCATTGAAATCAGATTATCGAGCAGATTCTAAAAATATAAAAATATACAGGGTGTTCCATTTAAAAAACATAACTTTGATTTGGCACGGCCTTATGAAACACCCTGTCACATCGTAACTAATTTTAAAATGTGAAGCTTAAAGCTGCCTACTTTTATTATAACAGATCTACAGAGCTTCCTCACACTAATCAATCACCCTGTATACTATTTTTAGCTCTCTAAATAAAATTTAAAAATTTAGTTCCCATTTATTTATTATGAAGACCATAAGGTTTGTATTTAGCTGTTTAGAATAAAAAAGTAAAAATATGTATTTTTTTGGCGTTTTTGTGTTTCATGGATAATTTTTTTCGCTCACTGATAAAAATGTTTCTTCAGTTAAACATTATTTCTAAAAGTGTTCTGGTGCGATTCGTTGTATTGTTATTATTTTGTTTAAAATGGCTCACAATAACTACAATAATGATTACACATTCGGCGAAATGACGGACATGCACTTATGTTTTGGACTCGCTTCTGGAAATGCCAATGAAGCTCGCAGACTTTATCAGGAGCGCTTTCCAAATAGGCATCTTCCATGCGCTAAGACGTTTTCTAGAATTGACGATAGACTTCGGGAAACTGGTACATTTAAGAAAAACTCTAGTAACAGTGGAAGACAAAATTATGTGAGAACTCCTGCTTTGGAAGAAGCAATTTTGGATAGGGTAGCTGAAACCCCATCGACAAGTACCAGAAAAATAGCAAATGGTAAGTAATTACTTATTTATTATTTTAGCTACCCCGTACCTTATCGTATAAAACTAGTTTTTTTACTTGTTATTGCTTCTCTTACATTTCACGACTTTTCGTATCGAAAAGAGTTGCGTTATGCAGAAAAAATCTGATTTCCCAAATCAATGGATTCTCTTTCTTAACTATTCACTACACAGATTCTCTCATTTAATTTCAGAAGTGGGAGTCGGACGTAACACGGTATGGAAAGTTTTGCGTGAACAACAATTGTACCCTTACCACATTCAAAAAGTTCAGGCACTTAAAGCTACTGATTATGAGCCGCGAGTTATCTTTTCTGAATGGTTTCTTGGAAGATGTAATCAAGATGCAATGTTTCTTAATAAAGTGCTATTTACCGATGAAGCTGGTTTCACTAGAGATGGTGTAATAAATTTTCGAAATATGCATGAATGGGCTGAAGATAACCCTCACGCGGTTGTTGAACGTCACCACCAGGATAAATTTTCAATAAACGTCTGGGCTGGAGTTATTGATAATTACCTTATTGGACCATTTGTTTTGCCGAATAGGTTAAATGGAGCAGCATACAGGCTTTTTTTGGAAAATAACTTACATGAGCTTCTTGATAATATTCCGATTCAAATCAGACATAACTTGTGGTTTATGCATGACGGAGCTCCACCACATTACAGCCTTGAAGCTAGACAGCACCTTAACGAAAGATTTGAGGGTAGAGTAATTGGCAGAGGTTGTCCTGTTAACTGGCCACCTCGTTCACCAGATCTAAATCCAATGGATTTTTTTGTTTGGGGTTATTTAAAATCATTGGTTTATTCCAGTCCTGTTGAAACAGTTGAAGAATTGGAAGAACGAGTTTTTCATCATTGCGAAGTTCTTAGGAATAATCCTGAAGTATTTTTTCGTGTAAGACAGTCTATGATGCGACGGTTGCGCTTGTGTGTGGAAACCAATGGTCGCCACATTGAGCATCTGCTTTAATTTTTTTTGATTTGTTTTTTTAGAATAAATATTTTTTTAAACCGTTTCTTATTATTAAATAAAAATAGTCCCACCACGACATTTGAACTACAATTATTTAGAGATAGCTAAAAAAGTTATTTTTATTTACGAGATTCACCGAGGTAATTTAGGAAAATTGAAAATTAAGCTAAAGTGGACGAATATCTTTGGATGATGTTTTCTCGGAAACGGCTGCTCCAATCGAGATCAAACAAGTATTCCTTTTTGACGTAGTTTTCAATGTAGAATGTAAAAAAAAATATGGATAAGTCATTACCAAAAACACAAAAAGTTATGAATAATCAAAATTTTCAAAAAATTCCCAAGTACACCCCTGACGAAATAATTTCTTTTTGAAGGTGTCAAAAGGTCACTATTATTGATCATATTTAACAGCCAAAATTTGGTTCTTTTATTTGTTTCCATTTTTAAGAAAATTCAAAAAATCAAAATAAAAAAAATGATTTCGAGAGGCTGTTGCTCGCTTAGGGGGCACTTTAGGACATAGGTCTATAGGAACTTTTTTTCCATTTTTTGGTTAAGGAATCTGCCTGAGAATTTTGGGACACATTTTAAAGGACACCCTGTATATTATTGTAAGCAGTTGTGTATATTAAATACAATACGTTTTGTGTATTAGAGTCCCTTTATTTTCACAAACGGAAGATTATTATTCTGTCTCAAAAATACGCTTGTATTCCACTTTCTTTTATTTTTAATTAACCAACGAATTCTAATTCATCTCTGAAATAAATTATAAATAAGACATTGCAATTATTGTCAAAAGAAATTGCAACAAACTTTAAAATGTTCAAAATCTAATGATTCTTAGTAAAATTTTAGTAACATTAAACATTATTTGAAATAAAAGATAAAAGTGTCCAATATAGTGTGGGGTTATATATTCTACAAAAGTTATTTATACACCTCATTCATATCAAAGTTGTTTACATACTTTTTAAAAGTTCTATTACATATAGAAATTGTGTTTTATATAGTGTTATTTCTGAAACGAGAGTGATCTAAAATTGTTTACATCTGTTTGTTATAAAAATTGGTTAGATCTCCTAATATTGTTTCACTATATGGAAATTTAACTTTACAACACAAAAAAATATGTTTTCAAAATAACAAACATAACATCGTGTCTTGAAGTAAAATTCTAAATATTCAGATGCTAAAATTTTATTTTAAAACACATTTGCACCAGAACGGTTCTGTTCAGTTACGACCCGTCTTTCGTAGTCCTATTTAGTTCTACGGATGAGCAATCTATATAACTATATACATCAATGATCTTGCTTTGGACTTCTCACTCTTCCCTTCTCGTGTTTTCGTTCCCTCCTTCTCCTTCACTTCTCCTTTCATCAAAACTTTTTTCGTTGACATATTTAACTATGTTCGTAGATATTCGTATCTACGAATGCTTCGATTTCAAAATTCAAAACTTAATAATGTATAATAATTATACAAATAACATAAAAATAATAGAAAGTTAAACAATAACATCACAGAGTAAAAGTTGTACCAGAAGCTAACAAAAATTCTAGTATTATCTTCATACAACGATTCTAGTATATGTATATAGGCAACTACATTTACAGAAACGTGTATTTCTGGTTGTATATAAAGTGTAGGCACCTATAGAAAAATTCAAATATTTCAAATTCGAGGCCGTCTCAAAAATTATATTTTAATTAAAAAATATCTTAATATCTGTATCTAATACATTTATATCATACCCTTTTACAAAATTGGATTTTTGCGTTTAGTATTTATTATTTTAATTTTATTATATAGGAATAAAAATTATAAAAATCTTTATTCTAGTAGGTATAACTCTACCTATTACGATCATAAAAACGTACCTATAAAATAATTTTCGAATTAAAGTTTTTGTGTCAACATCGGCAACTTGAAATATAAATATTAAAACAACTTTTCTAAACGAATTTAATGAATAAAATAAAAACAAATTTGGTGTTAAAGGACGTCTGATGTAATTATTTTGCTTCACCTATTTGGTACCTCTATATAAACAGTAAATGTAAATCATGTAAATGATGAACACTAGATTCGATGAAAATAATACCTACATGGATTACAATATTGAAGACGTCAAAAATATTCAAAACTAGAGATGGGCAATACTTTTATTTTTTATTTGTTCGATACGGTCCATATGAACAATGCAAAATATACATTTTCCGCACGCAAAAATAGAAGATAAAAATATTGTGTTCTATCATTCTCCACTTGATGAAATTGCTTTTTTTGTAAATGAGGATTTTCCGTCATTGGTAAAATTAGCTATTGTTTCCGAAAATTATTATGTATTATCATCATTTTACACCTATTTTTGATTGCGAAAACCGCGTCTATGCGTAGGAATTTTCAGGAAATGTGTGAATATTTTTGATTAACAGGACTGCTTGCAGTTCTTACAAAGTTTTGATATTTTTCATTTCACAGAAAGGAAAATTTGTTAAATTTCATTTCAACGAATTTCTTACATTTTCTTTCAAATTATCCGTTATTGTTATTCTTCCTGGTATAGAACTTAGAAAGTCACTCTCAATCCAAACAAAACATAAACAATCTCCTGTATTCATCCTGACTACACTAGACATTAAGATCCTGATGAAATCCATCTTACCTGGGGATAAAGACTCTAGTTCCTTCGAACTTCTTAGGATGAGTGCAATTCAATTCACTTTCTTTCTCAACTGGGCAATCGACGTTCAAAACAACCTTAACAGAGTTAGAAGATGAGTAATTTTTAGAGGAGCCCTCGAATCGAGAGATATGTCTCCCAAATACTCTTCCATTCGACACATATATAGGTACTTCAGTTTAAATATGGAATATTTAGCACACTTCCACTTCCAGATCATTCCACATTATCTCTACCAAACTTCGAACCCTGAGAAAAATTAATTACCAATATAGATACCAATATATATATAGATACGATACCAATATAGATACGATACCAATATAGATACCAATATAGATACCAATATAGATACCAATATAGATACCAATATAGATACCAATATAGATACCAATATAGATACCAATATAGATACCAATATAGATACCAATATAGATACCAATATAGATACCAATATAGATACCAATATAGATACCAATATAGATACCAATATAGATACCAATATAGATACCAATATAGATACCAATATAGATACCAATATAGATACCAATATAGATACCAATATAGATACCAATATAGATACCAATATAGATACCAATATAGATACCAATATAGATACCAATATAGATACCAATATAGATACCAATATAGATACCAATATAGATACCAATATAGATACCAATATAGATACCAATATAGATACCAATATAGATACCAATATAGATACCAATATAGATACCAATATAGATACCAATATAGATACCAATATAGATACCAATATAGAACCAATATAGATACCAATATAGATACCAATATAGATACCAATATAGATACCAATATAGATACCAATATAGATACCAATATAGATAACAATATAGATACCAATATAGATACCAATATAGATACCAATATAGATACCAATATAGATACCAATATAGATACCAATATAGATACCAATATAGATACCAATATAGATACCAATATAGATACCAATATAGAACCAATATAGATACCAATATAGATACCAATATAGATACCAATATAGATACCAATATAGATACCAATATAGATACCAATATAGATACCAATATAGATACCAATATATATACCAATATAGATACCAATATAGATACCAATATAGATACCCCCTAACAGACTAATTTAAAATACTATAGCACACAATTAACCTTAAAAAACACAAAGTTGTAAATACTTAGTTGTGACTAGAGGTTTTCTGATCTTAATTAATAGATTTGGCAACTCTTGAATAGGAATAAAGTTGCCGCATGAAAGCTCTCAATCTCAGTTAGATAGATATAATTGTAAAATATAGGCTAACATAGGAAAATAAAACTAATTAAACACTGTAGAAATAGAAAAAGCAAAAATAAAGAAAATTCGCGGCAAATATCTCTTTCACATATGTGGTAATTAGGGGAAATGTAAAAGTACGATTTAGCGATTTTTATCTCACATTTACTGCATGCGAGGTATTTTGTGCAAAATGGGGTATTTTGTGCAAAATGGTGTATTTTGGCCTTACACTTTCTTGCACTTGTTTTCACATCTAATTTATTACTTAATTCATATTTAATGGCCCACATTGCTAACCCATTAAGACGATTAAGTAGACGTTGTTATTGGATCATTTTTCAATATTTTTAATTTAGAAAAACTTCTTACATCGGTAGCAACGGTTATAAGCAGCGTTACCAAAATTCTTAAAACAATGCTCAAATTTGAGGAATATTTTAAAGGCAGCAATGAATTTCAGAATGTCAAATGGACTTTCTTTCTTCGTTAAAAGTAAAGAAACGATAACCTGTATATTCCTGTTACATTCGAATAAGCTTGTTAAATTTTTTTAAAGCCTGTCGATTCATGTTGTATTTGATTTTATTACTCACTTATTTTCTAGATTCAAATCATCGAATTATATTTTGTGGGTCGGGTTTATTATTTTTGATTATTTTTTCATATGTACTGTGTTATGTGTGGGGTATTAATACACTGCGACCCAAAAGATTGTGCCCCCTTCTGTCGATAATGCAGCAAAGGAATAGTTTCGATGTCTATTCCGACCGACCCTTCCAATCCTATCTCTTTAAGAAAATGTAGGATTTGGAGTGGCCCCAATTTGGGCAGATCGCCCTCTTCTAATTAGTATGCTTCTAAGTATAGTACCCTTCGATTCTGGAGTGCTGCACATTTAATCAAAATGTCAATGGATATTTATTCGTCCTCCTAATAGAATCTTCACTCACTATCTTCTATTAGTCCCAGTTTACTAAGGTGTCCTTTGAGTCGACAATGCATAGCCTGTTCTTGCTCAGATACAGGCTTTCGATATTTTCTGGTTATACTCACCCAGAAGTATTTTAACCTATCTTAGATCCAATAGATCATTCCAATTGTCAGTTCTTCACTCTTCTACTGCCTATTTTTTTTTAATTATCTCCTAATATTGTGTTACTGGTGATACCGCAAAGCGACTCAGGTCCCACAAAAGGTGTCTGGGTAACTGTATTTTCCTCTTCTAGCTCTTTCAATTTGTCTAGGAGTCTCCAGACCATTTTTGAGACGATTACGCAATAAGAACTAAGCGCTTTGATGGCTACTTTGTCTATGGGACATGATGATAATCTATTATTTGCGATAGTTGTTCAGTTGTTACAACTATATTCTTTATTACATTCAAGTACAGTTCATATTAAGATATGAATTGATTTTTGGGGCTTAACTGAAAAATAGCAACTAATGCTTTCATACAAAAAAATTATTAGAATTTCGTTGAATAAAAGGAATTTCAAAGCGTGATACCTGCAAGCTCTTAGGTATTTAAAATATGAACAGTCTACTCTTATTATACCTATCAGTGGGGTCTATTCTGTAACAATTCCTTTATATTTAACGGCCTCTAAAAATATTGGCGGCCTATAAAAATATGTTCGTATTCGTTAATTTACTTCTGTCATTATTTAATCAGGTTTCTTTAAGATAGTCCTCTAATGTATTTTAAAGATCCGTTTAAATAATGACAGAAGTAAAGAAGAAAATATTTTTAAAGGCCGTTAAATATAAAGGAATTGTTACAGAATAGACCCCAATATCAGTTATCTTTGCAGCTTGTTACAAATAGCGAATATAGGTTTGTTGACAGAATATTATTTTCACAATACAAATAAATATAAATATTTCTGTTATAAAATGGTCATATTTTATTTTACATAGTCAATTTAACTTGTATTTGTGTTTTGTTTAACATCGAATACTAATATTTTCTATAAACTGCTTTGCGTCATTATGAAATAAAAAAGTTATTACCCATCAATTTTTTTCTCAGTCCATTTGTAGTTTTTGTCCAAATGAAAGAATGTTATTTAACCATTGTGACGTACAAGACCTGGGCTATTGATAACAAGTGCCACAAAGTGGTTTTTTTATGCAATTGTTCCAAATTTTGGTAGTACTATTCATTATAACAGATTATTCCAACAATAAAATAAAAAATAAGTGTGTTGGACCTCGTTACATATTATAAATCCGCTTGAATAATAAAAAACAAGTATAGAAAATATTTTATAACAAAATCAAAAATTGCATGGTTTGCTACTCTAGTTAATTTAAAAAATGTGACATGAGAATGTATATTATGGTCCGTTTACATTGGCCTGCCGTATTGCAATTCAGAGGTGCAATAACAGTCGAGTTGTTAATCCATCGGGACATTTTTGAACACTCATACGACAATAAAATTAATGCATTATTTTGGATTTTACGTAAGTTGGCGGCATATGAAAAACTATTTTATTATTAATATTAGGAAAAAAAGTTATCGTATACGAGGTTTATAAAAAATAAAGGTACTTTACTCTCTAGCACAAATCATATTTTTTGACAAACCTCGTATACGGCTTAAAAAAAAATTGATATCTGATGGTTTCATTTTAAGTTTTGGACCTTGCAGACTTTTTATCTGGAATAAATTTTTTCACAAAACCAATAATAAAAAGTTTTCCATATGGTTCCAACTTAGTTAGACATACATATTGTATAAATATGTTCATATAAATATCTTGAACTGTAGCAATTTTATTTTACTTACTTTTTATAACAGTAGAATATATGTAGATTATGAATGTATTAAAATTTAAAAGCTATAAATACCTACACCACAAACAAGCTCTAGATTTAGAAATTCTATCATTATTCACTTTATTTTATTTTTATTATTTAATTTTACTACTGTATTACCGTTTATTATTATGGAAAATAAACATATTATTAATATTATTACAGTGCAGTCGACAGCAATCGCACACTGCGGTCCGTCTATTTCCGCCCTTAGTAGTTTATGAGTCTACCGCAGGGATTTAAACTATTATTACTTGAATTATCAACATCAAGATATCAAATACCTGGCGAGGCAACAAGCCATCTAAGATTTCAGTTAGAATAAATATAGTGTCCAGAAACGCTCTTCAAAGAATGAAACCACGAAATCTAGAGCTGATTTTATGACGATTTAGCCTAAATTACTTTAATCCAAAAATGCTTCCTAAGGGAGCTAGAGCACTTTGAAGATAGCGCTCTAAAATCGGTTTAATTGAAATACCTTCAAAACGGATTTTTAATAAATGATATTATTCTGTACATTTATTTATTTGAATCTAAGCAATCAAATTTCGTAAATAAGATTTTTTAATGAAAGCGGTTCGTTTGGGTGGGCTATTGGATATTTTTATTAATTTTTTTTTGTCTTTCGAAAAGTCGCTTTAGTAATTTTCACACAAAAATGGTGCTCTTATCTGAAGTCTCCATGACCAACCGTTTTCGAGAAAAATCGACTTAAACTTTTCATGTCTGTACATACGTTTGATTAAAAAATAAATTTCAAAATTATGTTAAGGTGGCCATGGAAAATAAAGAAAATACCTAAGAATTGTATAAATACATATTAAACTGTTTTTACCCAAACTTTAGGTAGGTACTCAAAAAAATGTTTTCAATTAATGCTATTCTGAAGTAAAAAAATTAATTCCTGTAAAAATTAGTTTCTCTTGATACAATTTGTTTAAAAAATAATAATAACGAAATGATAACTGAAAGTATTAAACACAAAATTAAATCTAAAGCAGATGCTCCACATGACGGCCATCAGTTTCTATGCACAAATTTATTCGTTTCCGTAAAGATCGCCGAATTCTTGCAAAAATTCCCATATTATTTTCAAATTTGTTGCAAGGCATTCTGAATTCTTCTCCAAAGGTGATTCCGTGATTCAATTGTTTGCGAATAAACACGGAAAAAATGTGACTAGAAAATTTTACTACAATTTATAGTTAAAAACTATTCATTATTGTAGCAATTGAATTGTCGAATATAATGCTACAACAATAGGAAAGAAGTCCACAATGTTTAGTATATTTTACTATTGTTTGTAGAAGTAGAAATTTATTACAATTATCGTAATTACTACTACTAACTTCTGTAAAAATTTGTACAAATATTATTAATTATCTCTACAAAAAATAGTAATTTTCTCTACAAAAAATAGTAATACTTTACATCCCTTCTTATGAAAAAAATTCAATTTTGTTCAAAAATATTCTATAATATTGTAGAAATACTAAGTCATGTGAATAAAACAGAATTCTGCTATTGGCCAACGTTTTCTGACGTTGATCATAAATGGCCAGACAGCAGTAGCCGTTCGCCATGTTCACAAAACAAAGCATGGTACATATACGAGTACCTATTAACACATTATTATATTATAAGCACCGATGCGTTTGAGAAAATTTTAATAATAACTTCTATTAGTGGTAAGTACATTTATTATTGTTTCTGAATAATTTACCTTTAGATAACTAATTTAAATAACCTTAGTTGATTATTTAAAAAAAATAGTTGTGGTCAACGATCGAATGTTGTGCCCAACGAACAAATGTTGTGCCAAGTTCAATGATGTTTTTTTTTGTCTTAATTGTGACATACCTACTTTCTCATTTTTGTTAGTTATCTGACATTGGGGTCTATTCTGTAACAATTCCTTTATATTTAACGGCCTTTAAAAATATTTTCTTCTTTACTTCTGTCATTATTTAAACGGATCTTTAAAATACATTAGAGGACTATCTTAAAGAAATCTGTTTAAATAATGTAAATTAACGAATACGAACATATTTTTATAGGCCGCCAATATTTTTAAAGGCCGTTAAATATAAGGGAATTGTTATAGAATAGACCCCTTAGTCATTTAATATCAAAATCAGTGTAAAGGTGATAAATATCCCCGTTTTAAGGGTATGAACAGTTCAATAGGTATTAATTTTTATTTCATAGTTTTCAGGTGCAGAAAAGCCAACTGAGACTGAGGGCGCTATTATTATTGTTATTTATTACATAATGTAATTAAGACTTTGTATCTTTTATATTAAAACAATAAATTGAATATTTTATTAAGGAACATTTTTTCTAGGTTATAATTATAATAATTATAAAATACTACTACAAATTTTATTAAAAATTACTACAATTTGTATGAATTTTTACTATTTATTGTTTAAAATTTTCGTATTTATTTTCATAAAACGCAATACATTTTTAATATAAATTCATACAATGAATAGCATAAATTATAACAATTTGTAATATCTCTACAATACATTCTCTACAAATATTTGGAAATTTTTACTACAAATTGTCCCTGTCCCTATATGTACTATTTATTGTAGAGAAAAAATGTATAATTGTAGAAATTTGTCCTAATATTTTTTTTCCGTGAACCACTGATTTGAGATATCCCCATACAAAAAATCACATGGATTTAAATCCGGAGACCTCGCTGGCTAAGCAACGGGACCGCCTCTTCCTATCCATCGGTCTCTGTAATTATTGTCTAGAAACTCACGAACATTCCTCCTAAACTGAGCTGGTCAACCATCATGTAATTACCACAAGTTCTGATGAATATTTAAATTAATGTCATCCAATAAATCTGGTTAAGAATTTTGTAAAAAGTCGAGATAATTCTCACCATTTAAACGAATGGGCAATTCTACAGGCTCAAGCAGATTGTCACCAAGGACACCTATCCATACATTGATGCTAAATCTTTCCTGATGTTTAGTTTCTTTTATAACATGAGGATTATCACCAACATAAGAGTAGTAATGTGAATTATGCATATGAAAAATTCCATCTCTTGTAAAAATAGCTTCATCAGAAAACAAAATGTTTAAAAAGAAGTGATGATTTTAATTTTCTTGCATTTGTAACCAAATAGAAAAGGCCACACTGGCAGGAAAATCGCCATATTTAAGAGCCTGCACTTTTCTAAAATGAAATGGGTACCAGTTTTTCCGATGGACATTTTCCACACACAGAAATATTAGGATACATTGCAGCTAATCTTATGCTAATTTCAGGGTTTTACTCGATTTCCATTAAAATATAATTCTCATATTCCTCGAATACGTCCTGCGAATTACAGATCCTGTTTCCCTAAGTCTTTGATGAAGAACTGTGAATGTTTTTGAAGCAGGATGTCTCCTATTTGGAAATTTCTCGGCAGACCTACGTGACGCTGCTAGCGCATTACATTGCATTTCACCATACACTAAATGCATTTCAGCATATTCTTCATTACTAAACCAAACCATCTTTAACTTTTAATATTTTAAAAATTAAGATAATTCTAAACAATAAGTAACACAAAACTTACGATATGAAATACCAGTCATTTGACATTTATGCAATTGTTATTTCGTTTATTTTCCACAGCCATCTTATCATAATTAATTTAGAAATTTATTTATTAGTCATTGGAAATATGAAAAGTTTAAATCGATTTTTCTCGAAAACGGAGACTTCAGACAAGAGCATCATTTTTGTGTGAAAATAACGAAACTTTTTAAATATGATTTCAAAATGGCGAATTTTTGAAAAAAAAAACTTAAATAAAAATACCCAATGCCCCACCCAAACGAGCCGCTTATGACTACATTAAAAAATCTTATTTACGAAATTTGATTGGTTAGATTCAAATAAATAAATGTACAGAATAATATTTAATAATAAGGAACCTGTGAATAAAATTAAATTTATCAATAAATTAAATAAGTAATCTCAAAGCTGATTTAACTTCTTATAATTGGAATGCTTTATACGGTATAACAGATGTACAAGAAGCAACAATTTACTTTCTTAATACTTTCTTTAATAGTTTTAGAAATAAGGGTGTTATTATTTCTAAAAATACAACTGTACTTAAACAAAAAAGGTCATTAATTAAAAAGAAAGCGTGGATTACGGTAGGTCTCATGAAATCAATAATCACAAGGGATAAATTATATAAAGCAAATTTTACTACAATTTATAGTTAAAAACTATTCATTATTGTAGCAATTGAATTGTCGAATATAATGCTACAACAATAGGAAATAATTCCACAATGTTTAGTATATTTTACTATTGTTTGTAGAAGTAGAAATTTATTACAATTATCGTAATTACTACTACTAACTTCTGTAAAAATTTGTACAAATATTAATAATTATCTCTACAAAAAATAGTAATTTTCTCTACAAAAAATAGTAATACTTTACATCCTTCTTATGAAAAAAATTCAATTTTGTTCAAAAATATTCTATAATATTGTAGAAATACTAAGTCATGTGAATAAAACAGAATTCTGCTATTGGCCAACGTTTTCTGACGTTGATCATAAATGGCCAGACAGCAGTAGCCGTTCGCCATGTTCACAAAACAAATCATAATTAATTTAGAAATTTATTTATTAGTCAATGGGAACATGAAAAGTTTAAATCGATTTTTCTCGAAAACGGAGACTTCAGACAAGAGCATCATTTTTGTGTGAAAATAACGAAACTTTTTAAATATGATTTCAAAATGGCGAATTTTTGAAAAAAAAAACTTAAATAAAAATACCCAATGCCCCACCCAAACGAGCCGCTTATGACTACATTAAAAAATCTTATTTACCAAATTTGATTGGTTAGATTCAAATAAATAAATGTACAGAGTAATATTTAATAATAAGGAACCTGTGAATAAAATTAAATTTATCAATAAATTAAATAAGTAATCTCAAAGCTGATTTAACTTCTTATAATTGGAATGCTTTATACGGTATAACAGATGTACAAGAAGCAACAATTTACTTTCTTAATACTTTCTTTAATAGTTTTAGAAATAAGGGTGTTATTATTTCTAAAAATACAACTGTACTTAAACAAAAAAGGTCATTAATTAAAAAGAAAGCGTGGATTACGGTAGGTCTCATGAAATCAATAATCACAAGGGATAAATTATATAAAGCATATCAAAAGGCCATAGAAAACAAAGTGTTAAAAGACCAATTACAGAAATTCTCTAAACCGCCTTATTCAAGTTACTAAACTTAATTATCAGAAAGCACAGATAAAATCAAATAAAAATAACTCTCAAAAATTATGGAAAACAATAAAAAATATAACAAACTCTAATAATAATATAACTGATATAAAAGAAGTAATAACAAAAAACGGTAATGTTGGTGAGAATAAATTACAAATAGCAGAAACATTCAATGAATTCTTCTCGGAAGTAGGACCTGACCTTGCTAGACTTATTACAAAACCACTAACACATCCTCCACCTCGGAAAGTAAATAATAACACCATATTCCTAAAACCCACAAATAAAGAAGAAATTATTGAAATAATATAAAATTTAAAAAATAATAAAAGTCCTGGTATAGACAATATAACTGCTGAAACATTAAAAGAAATTAGTACAGAACTTTCTTCGCCACTCTGCTTTATTATTAATCTAATTATAGAAAATGGAATTTGTCCAATAGAATTCAAGTCTGCAGTCATAAAATCTCTTCATAAAAAGGGAAATAAACAAACTCTTACTAACTACAGACCTGTTCCTATAATAAACAATTTCTCAAAAATTTTTGGAAAAGTAATAAAGATAAGATTAGAATCATTTTTAAACAATAATAATATTATTTATAAAAAACAATTTAGTTTTCGTACAGGTATTTCTACAGAACATGCAATATTAGACTTAACAACAAAATTATATAAGGCTGTTGACTGCAGATGTCCGGCCATAGGGGTATTCCTTGATCTTGCAAAGGCGTTCGATACTGTGGACTACTCGCAACTGTTGGATTCTTTGCAGGATGTGGGAATACGAGGAGTTGCACAAAAACTGTTCGAATCTTATCTAATAGGAAGAAAACAATGTGTTAAAATAGATAATAGTATAAGCTCGGAAAGAATTAATCTACTTACACTTACAACTTGTAACATTTTAAAATTCCAGTTAAAAATGTTATTTTAATTGTGTGACTTCCTGTATAAATAGTTTTCGAATAATTTAAATTCAATTATCGCCGCACGCAATATTCCAAAGAAAGGGAAATTTCGTTAAGTGGGAGTACAGTAAATCAAACGATTTCGCCATTAGATTTTGAAATTTCATTTATGATTACTATCTCCTAGTATCTGGTAGTGTTTGGCTGTAAAAGTGGTAAGCAAAAAAGTATAATGTCATTGCAAAAATATCTCTGTAGAAATAATATTCCAACCTGTTGTTAGTTATTAGTTTTTTTGAAAGTAAAGTTAAATTTTTCTAAATATGTTTTTATAATTCATTCTGGTTGCTGGAATTGCACAATGTTTATAGTAATTAGTTTTTATTGTATCTTGATTTAATTTTAAAAAGTAAATGTTTCAAATTTAATTTATATCTCATACAAGAGCCACGTGAAAAACAGAATTTATTTTTGTTTAGAAAACGAACAGGAGTAGCTGAAAGCTAACCGTTGAAAGCTAACCGTTGAAAACTAACAGTTGAAAGCTAACAGTTGAAAGCTAACAGTTAAAAGTTACAAGCTAAAAGCTAAAAGTTTCACGTAAGAACTAGAACGACAGAACGAGGTATGCTGTTCATGCTCGAGTAGCAGAATCATGGGAAATGCGAGATTTGGTGTTCGTTCTCGAGTAGCAGAATTATAGTTCGACTGCGTCCTAAGGAAGTTGCCAGCCAAAACCAAATAGTTGTAACTAATAGTGGCTAGTTTTATTAATGACGATATAAAAGTTAATTTACCAGATAAAGTTTAATATTGACTTGTTCCTGAACATTTTCTGTTTTTAATTGAATAAACTAATTCATTTTTATAAATATATATGTTGAATCTTATTTTTTAAAGGTTACAACAATTCTCTTTTACACAAATTAAATTTTATATAAGTTTTTATCAATTTCTTTTTGATAAAGCTAGAGTTTATAATTCTCACTTGCTTTCTAAAAATAAAAAAGAGAATTATTGGTGCCCAACTCTCCCAGAAAATTATTATCCCAGAGGTGTCTATTAGAAAAGCCGAATTCACGACTGAGAAAACTATATGGTCAATGTGCTCATTTCTTTTTAATTTTAAGGTAAGTAATGCTTGGTGTTAAATTTCTATGAGCTAGTCAAAATCTCTTATAAGTGTTTTGAAATTAACATTTTATTACAAACTTCTGGAGAGATAACAAGCTTTGCTGATGATACTGTCATCTTTTATACTGCAAACACCTGGAATGGTCTGAAACAAAAAATTGAAGAAGATATAAGTAATATAGAATGGTTTAATTACAAATACCTTACAGTAAACTTCGATAAAACTATGTTTCTATCTATAACAAGCTATAAAATAATCTTCCTAATTACAACAAGCTAGAAATCAACAATCATGGTAACTTAATAAATATTAAACAAACATGGGGAGGAGTAACACATACTCATCTAAAAAAGCTAGAAGTAGTCCAAAAATTATTTTTAAAAATAATACTTCAGAAAAATAGAACTTCGAATGCTCTTTATAAAGAGGCAGAGATCCTAGACCTAAGGCAAACATTTTTCTTAAGGGGGGTATGTTTATTAACTAAAGAAAAATATTCGTTGGATTTAAAATACATATGTCATTGTCATAAAACTAGAAGTAAGGATTCCGGAAAATTAATGATACCAATTGCCAAAAAAACAATAGGGCATAAAAGTCTTGTTTTTGGAACCTAGATTTTTAAATTTTTTACCAAAGGAAATATGTTTCTCAACTTATTCGGTATTTTATTTTAGGAAAAAAATTAAATCCTTTTTAATAAATATACCAAGGAAATATATTTATAAATTTTTTGATTTGTGAAAACAAATGTGGAAATATAAAATGTTAGTAAGATGCACTTAAAAATGTAAAAATAAAATGAACAAATAAACCCAGCCCACAGACAGCTTTGGCTTTGTGGGAATTGTTTTCTTTGTTTGTGTTAATTTTGTATTTTTAGAAAAATTAAAATGTTAAATTTAAGTTTAATTGTAATAATTGATGCAAATAAAGATTATTATATCATTTATTAAAATTCCGTTTTGAAGGTATTTCAATTAAACTGATTTTAGAGCGCTTTCTTCAAAGAGCTCTAGCTCCCTTAGGATGCATTTTTGGATTAAAGTAATTTAGGCTAAATCGTCATAAAGTCAGCTCTAGATTTCGTGGTTTTATTCATTGAAGAGCGTTTCTGGTCACCCTGTATGGAAAACTGTACCCGAATATAAAATTTTATATGGAACTACATTTTAAAAATATTAAAAATATGACTTTATATGTCCTCATTTTATTTGCAGAACTATTGTATGTCAAAAAATGTGAACTTTTCAGAAATAAATCAAAGGTTTATGTTTTACAATGTTTTTACTAAGCGGTAAGAGGAGAATCACTGCAGATTGAGTTACAATATTTTTATATGGGATAGAGAGAGAGAGAGAGGGCATAGCATATTAAAAACAATAGTTCTACATTAAGGCGACGATGTATGGTATTGTCTCGTGGTATAAAATAATAAGTAAAGGCAAAATGTAGTAACATAATATATTCTGAAAACTAAGAATTGGATAATTTGAATTCTGTTTTAAAAAAATATCGATCAATGACATTCTTGTAGTTGCCAAAGAATTGTTATTATTGGTATTTCCTAAAAAATTCACAAAATCGGAATAAAAATAAAGAAGGAATTAGAAATGTTCAAGGTGTTCGATTTCCTCTTAATTCAAGACACGACAATGTTTAAATAGAATAATCATATATAATTAATGACTTCATATTCTAATGAGTATTAATTCTTAAAATAAATCAATTTATTTTCGTTTTAATTTAGTGAAGACAGAAACCGGAAAATTATTTAATTCAAGAAAACAATACACAATATTTTTAACCTAAGGCAGTCCAGATTTTTAACTGACTGGCCAAATAAAATCCTGCAGACATGTTTCCTCGCGAAGAGGTATGTCAATGAGGCTTTTAAATAAACTCCTTTAAATTAAA
Organism: Psylliodes chrysocephalus; assembly: GCA_927349885.1. Classification (NCBI taxonomy): domain Eukaryota; kingdom Metazoa; phylum Arthropoda; class Insecta; order Coleoptera; family Chrysomelidae; genus Psylliodes; species Psylliodes chrysocephalus. The sequence goes on along the minus strand of OV651826.1, from coordinate 11,219,508 downwards.
TGTGTATTAAATGACATACAATAAAAATTATACTGACATCAGAGTGTTAACTAGATAAAATTATACATAGTATTTATAGTACATATAGTACAGACTAGTAGAAAGCTTACATTATCAACACTCCCCCTTAAGCTAATAACATATATATCAACGATAACGTAACGTAACAATAATTCACGGAATATCTGACATCCCCATTTCTGATGTGCATTTTCTGTGCTTTCCGTATGGCAGACCTTTAGTTAGTATGTCAGCCACCATATCGCTACTCCTTAGATACTGTAAAAGAACTTGACCATTAATTACAGCTTCCCTAATAAAATGAAACCTTATTTCAATGTGTTTCGTTCTATTATGAAATACTGGATTTTCTGCAATCTTAATTGCGCTTTGATTATCCATATACAATGTAATCTGTCTAATAGGTCGATTTAAAATTTCAGAAAAAAGTCGTTCTAGATATATTGCTTCTTTGCACGAATCAGAAGCTGCCATGTATTCTGCTTCGGTCGACGATAACGCAACAGTTCGTTGCTTTCGACTGTCCCATGATATGGGTCCACCTGCCAGTTTAAAAAGGTATCCAGTGTGAGATCGTCTTTCGGATTGCTGATCTCCCCATGAAGCATCTACAAATCCTTCAATAGTGTTGAAATCACATTTTTTTGTAGCCAATGCCCAAATTGTTTGTGAATTTTAGGTAACGAAACACACGTTTAACCAAATTCCAATGGTACATTGTGTATCTACAGTTAAACTGACTCAAGTAATTTACGGAATAAGCAATGTCAGGCCTGCTATTCACTGCTAAATACATAAGGCATCCGATTGCATTCTGATAAGGTACAGCCAAATGTTTATTTTCATCAGAGGCTGCAATCTTTAAATTAGGTTCAATGGGAGTGGAAATACCATTTATATCAGAGAAACCAAATTTATTCAGAATATCCAGTATGTAATTTTTCTGACTTAAATAAACCATATTATTTAATTTATCCCTAATAAGCTCAATTCCAAGTACTTCTTGGGCTTCACCTAAATCTTTAATTAAAAAATTATTATTTAAGATTTCGAAAAGTGTATTTTTTTTATTAATATTATTGTGAAAAATATAAAAATCATCAACATATAATACTATTATAATAATTGAGTTTCCTTGATTCTTTGAAAAAAGACAGGACGTTGATAATGTAAGCTTTCTACTAGTCTGTACTATATGTACTATAAATACTATGTATAATTTTATCTAGTTAACACTCTGATGTCAGTATAATTTTTATTGTATGTCATTTAATACACATTTATAATTTAAAGGAGTTTACTTTATTTAAAAGCCTCATTGACAAGGTAGTTTTTAGGTCTTACCGCGATGGATTAATTTAAATAGTTTGTTTGGTAAAGAAACGAAATAGGACTTCTCCAGTCTTGGAATATTCCGGATGATGTTGAAAACAACTTCTTCTTCACCCACATGGATACTAGCTTATCTACGCACAGATTACAAAACGAAAAACTATGCTATTGCCTTCAACTGAATGAATATATTTCATATCCATTCTAGGTAGTAAGAACACTGCAAAAAAATTAAATCCACCAATCACCGTTCATATTTTGATCAACCGACTGCTATTATTATTAAAATTTTAAATAAGTGACAATTCTGTCAAACTAATTATTGTCAGTATATTTTTTAGTTATTGAGATTAAACATACATTAAAATGGGTTATTCTTGTGTAGAATCGATAAATAACAGCATTTTTGTTTTTATTTCGTCTATAATTATAAATAATTTGTTAATTTAAATAAAACTATATGAAGTCAATTTAATTACGAGTATGCAAGCAACAAAAATAAAAGAATAGGTGGTCCTGCGGTAGCTTTCTTGCCTTCCACACGTGAAGACTCGAGTTCGATTCTAGGATGGGGAAAAATGAAATGAACTTGTTTCTTTTTTTTTCATTTATTTTATTTTAAAAATGATTAAAAGTCATAAATTATTTTAAAATTATTTTGTCTTAATAACCTAAAATATTTTTTTTATATGTAAATTTTCGTTAGTGGGTCCGGTGGGTCGTAGAAAAAATATACTGTACAACTCGAGTGGATTGTCCACATCGCACTCAGACGATTGAGCACTTCGCCTACGGCGTCGTGCTCAATTTTCGTCTTCGTGCGATATGGCCATAATATCCACGCTTGTTGCACAAACTATTATTTTCTACACCCACATGGATAATATTTTATCTACGCACAGATTACAAAACGAAAAAGTATGCTATTGCGTTCAACTGAACGAATATATTTCATATCCATTCTAGGTAGTCAGCACGCCTGCAAAAAAATGAAATCCACCAACCACAGTTCATATTTTGGTCACCCGATTACTATTGTTTTTAAAATTTTAAATAACTGACAATTCTGTCAAACTTATTGTCAATATATTTTCTAGTTATTGAGATTAAATATACATTAAAATACGTTATTTTTGTATAGAATCGATAAATTTCTATTTTTATTGCGTCAAACATTTAGAAATAAATTTTAAATTTTAACCAAACTATATGAACCTAATTTAATTACGAGTATTAAAACTAGAATCCTATATGTGGTGGTGTAGGCGAGGATACGGCGTCTGCCTTCCACATGAGAGGCCCGGGTTAAAATCTGGACTGGGGACTAATTATATTAAATCTTTTATTTTTCATGTTTATTTTATTTTATAAATGAATAAAAGTCATAAATTATTATAAAATTAGTTATTTTGTCTTAATAATCTAAAATAATTTTTTAAATTTGTTTATTTTCGTTAGTGGATCGTAGAAAAAATATACTGTACAACTTGAGTGGATTGTCTTCGTGCGATATGGCCATCATATCCACTCGTTTCACAAACTACTATTTCAGGTAAGCGCATTGAATTTTTTATTTATTATACAGGGTGTCCCATTAGTGCTTAATTACTCAATAAATCAATTTTTGTTAGACACACAAAAAAGTTTCAAAAAAGTGATATGAATTTGAAAAATGCATATACGTTAAAAATTTTTAGATATACAGGTTGTTCTTACGCTTTGGCCTGGCAAATAAAATGTATATTTTTTGAATGGAAAACCCTGTATTTTATTTCAGTTTTAGAATGTTCTAGTCAGTGGCGTGCGGTGACATTTTTGGAAGGGGAAGCGATTGTATAAAAATACAGCAGGCCAGCAAGCACAGCGCCGCAGGCGAACATTTTTAGCGACGCATTCACCATTTTGTCAAAATCTTGCTTTTTCCCTCAGTACTACGGATATTCGAGATTGAGATTTTTGAAGTGTCACTATTACTTTATTACCTGGTTTTGTACTAGAAGTTATAAAAAAACTTTCCATTGAAAAGCTTCCTTGATTTATTTAAACGTAAAAAAAAACATTTAACTGAAGTTAAGAGTGAAGAGTCTGTCTTCACTTGTTGAATTTCGTATAAAACTTTTAATGCGCTTTAAAGCTGAAAAACTTCGCTCAACTGACGCACTTGTGGCTAGGATGGTTAGTACTAAGGGCCATTCGCACCGCATCAGAATAAATTTCCCCTTAGTAAAGTGAAACTTATTATTTAAGTATTACTTATCGTAGTTTAATTCGCACCAGCCTATTAGAAAGCAACGATTAATTAAGTGTCGGATTGATTTGGCAACGTCAAGATTTTTCTAGAAAAAGAAGAAATAATGTCAAATTTGAATTTTATTTTGAATGTTTAATGAAAGCTGCGTTCAATGAGTCTATAGGATTCTTGCTGTGATTGGGGTAGCGGATCAGCTTACTGAACGGTACGCTCAATTTACAAAAATTAAATTTGTGTCGAACGATAATTCTAATTTAATGAAACGTAGCATTTGCAATTGAAAGTGAATTTGTTTATTTACCACTTGGAGTTTTCATCAACAATTTACAATAATTTAAGTATTTTTTTTATTATTTTTATCACATTAATGAATACACAACCAGGTTGTTCTTCTAGCAATCGTAAATAGCGATTGGTTTTAGGCGTTTTAGGTTGATTTTAAGAGGTTTCCCGCTCATCTTTCTTGATAGAAGCAGAAACTAGCGCAAAAATGAAACGCTCCCAAATGATACGGATCGATATAAAGCAATACGTATCGTAGAACGAAAGCGAATTGGTATCGGTTGGGATTGTTATGTCTCACTAAACGCAGCAAAAGTTATGATTGTCACAGGCGCAGAAGAGAAAAAACTCTCTCCTGTGTCACAGGACTATTAAAAAAAAATAGATGAACTAAGAAGTAATAAAATAGAACACGAAGTACAGCCATAATGAGAGTAAAATTAGTATTAATTCAATTAGTTAATACTAAAAAAATTATAGAAATCATACTAACGTTGAAAGATGCTAATTTTACAAAAAAGATTCACAAAAAAAAACACTTTTTATAAAAATGGTTATAATTGTGTTGTCTGTAAAAATATTTGAGTTTGAAACCTACATATTTATTATAAGGATACTATAAATTTGCTTTAATTTCATCAAGGCAATTAAGAATTTTCTTCGGCCAATTCTAATTGCAGTGTAAAAGTAATCGTTTTTTGTATATATTATTTTATATTCTTCGTGGTATCTTATATTAATGAAATCAAGCATTTTCAAAGCCTCATCATCTTCCATTATTTCCATTTTGTGTATTGCAATTTTACAAATTTTAATAAATCAATGACACAATGACAGTCAACATCACTCAAAATTATAAAAATTAAACATTTTAAGGTTAAGTAATGGTTTAAGCTGAAAAATTTCTAGGCTTAGTAAAGTGATTCTTAACGCCTTGATAAGTGGAACTTTAATAACGGTGCAAACGGTTATGCCTTCTTAAGTGTCACTTAGATGCTAAGTAAAAGCGGTGCGAATGGCCCTAATTCACACAACTTGACGACTTCACAAAGGGACTTATTTAAACCAGAAAATTTAACACATTGATGGGCGTCTTTTTATCACTAATTTCAGTTCTTTCATAAACAACACTTAACTGGGACTTTAATGCTGGAATATCGAAAAAAATTTCCATAATTTAATTTTAGTGAATTAAAAGCTTCCGATGGAAATTTTGATAAATTCGTAGTTGCTAATATTAAAATTGCACAATTCAACAAATTTTAATTCGTTAATGTTTTGAAATCGAGAGTTCATTTGTTGTAAAATATTATCAAAAATTTCGGCGTATAATCGACGATAGAAGGTCTCTCTGTCGCCGACATTATCAATTCTAATTCTCTTTATTTCAGGTTCTAAGCCAATGTTTTGAGTCTTATTCCAAAAGTGTTCAAACTGATCTCGTTTTTTATTCATTTTATTTTTAAAATCATCAATTTGTTTAATGCAAAAGCCAATGTCATTTGACTTTGTCTGTAAAATGTCAGTAAAAGGGAAAATCTCTGCAAAAATGTTGAACAAAAAATTGAAATCAAAGCTTTGTTTGAGCCAATGCAAATACCCTTTAGCGGCAGTAACAGTTTTAGCATACCATGTTTCTTTATTATCCCAAACGTCTTGAAAAAAGTGTATCAAAGAATCACGGTATTGAAACAATGTTTGCACTAAACGTCCATTGTAGTTCCATCGCGTCGGAGCAACTTTTGGAAACCTCTTTTGAACGTGAATGTCCAAAGCGCGAGTTCTTTTTGATGACTTTGAAAAGAAGGACGCCAAACCACTAAGCGTCGAAAAGAAAACTTTGCAATCTTTAATATTATCCATGCCGAGCGATAAAACCAAATTAAGTCTATGTGCTATACAGTGAACGAAAATTGCATGTTTAAACTTCTTTTTCACTTTAGCTTGAAGGCCTTCTAAATGGCCAGCCATTACGGCAGCATCATCGTAGCTCTGGGCAACAAGCTTAGAACCACATTCTAAACTTGAAATAATGTCACAAACAATTTTAAACAATGCATTTGCAGTTCGTTCGCTATTGACGTCCAAAAATCCTAAGAATCGCTATTGAGGAATGCCATCAAATACATATCGCACAACAATGGATAATTGACTTAAGTTTGCTACATCTGTGGTTTCATCAAGCGCAATTGATACGAAAGGTGCTTTTTTAATTTCACTTTTAATGTGATCCATTACAACGTCGGCAGTGCATTTAATTAAATCATTTTGGATTCTGTTTGAGGTGCATCGGAAAGTCGTCGAATCAATAAAATTATTTTTTAGGGTATCATCGTATTTTTCTAAAAAACTTAGAAGGTCCATGTAATTTCTTCGATTGGCGAATCCACTTGCTTCATTGTGACCCCTAAAACTTAGTTCATGCTCTCCCAGGAAACAAGTTACATCTATTAATCGTTGTAAGACGTCCCTATTTTTTTCACCCTTTCATTGTGAATTTTGTTGCTTATTTTTAAATGATTGTCCAAACTATGTTCAATGCGATAGGTCCTGAATGTTTTTTATTAATTGTAGCACTTATATGAAATTTGCTATTTACATGTCGTTTTACACTTTTGTGAAAATTATTCAAGTCTGTAATAATGACTAAGTTCCAATGTGTTTTTTCGGCTATATTAAAAAGTAGGCAAGGCCAGCAAAACAATTTCTTCAAAGTTTTGCAGCCGGTTAACCATTTATACTTTTCATAGAACCCTACTAGAATTAATAATGTCCGTTTTCTCTTCAAAATTTCTACTTGAAAATCCTTTTTTCAATAAAGAGCACACAATACAGGCACAATTTACCACATTATTTTTGTTCACAGGCACAGTGAATAGTTCCTCCATTTTACAAAAAAAAACAATTACGAAAAACAAACCGAAATCTATCTGAAGTCTACGATTTTCTTCACACGTCAATTCGCGGTGCGAATTGCAATATGCGTAAGGCGACGTAAAAATCGCTGCCTCTCGACCGTATATCACGTGCGCAAACAGACTGACTACTGTCGCGGCAAAATTGGGTCAATAACACGAAGCGAAATCAATTGGAAGATAAGCCGACTTTTTTTAAGACGCGCTTCCGCCGACGGATTCGAAGTATATGGTGTGTACGTTTGCACAATTAATTTACACCAATGAATTGTTAGTACATTTACGTAGTTTACGTAATGTTTCAGAGAAAATATAGTACCTAATTTAATATTAATTTCTATGCATTGTAAACTGAAAAATATTTATTTTTAAATCTCAAAGTGTAGGGAAGCGGTGCTTCCCCCGCTTCCATGGACCGCACGCCTCTGATTAGAGGTATACGTGATGATTCAATTTGCGAAAAATTACTTCAATCAAGTGGAACAATTTTTGACGATTTTGTTTCAAAGCCATTAGCTATCGAGGCTTCAAAAATAGACAGTCAAGCTTTATCATCCAACAGTGTTAATAAAATAAATCATTTATTCAGGAAAAATTCACGAAATCAAAACCGTTCGAAATTGTATGAGAAAAATCGATCCAAGTCAAAGTCAAGGATTTATTTCAAAAATTTAGGAATCGATCACTGTTGTATTAGATGTGGTAAAGACAATCATATGGTAATAGAATGTAAAACAGACCAGAATAAATTAAAATGTAGACAGCGGAAAAACAGGGCATCTCAAAAAAGTTTGTATTACAACTTTATTAGCGAACAAAAATAAATCAACGGCAGATACGAATTATATTCAAGATCAACCAGAAGATGAATCAGATATGGAAGAAATGTTTGGTATCAACAAAATTTTTGATATTTTTAAAAATCGAACAAATGCTGCTTCGAAGAAATTTTTTGCTGCAGTGTTCATCGAAGGAAAACCTCAGAAATTTGAAGTTGATTCAGGGGCAGGATTTACTTTGTTATTAGAATCAAATTACAATGCATTAAAATTAAACATTAAACTAGAAAGACCAGACATTGCTTTTAGGTCCTATACGAAAAATGTATTTTACCCAATAGGAAAAGCAAATATTTCTGTTCAATATCAGAATAAATTTTCGAAGGAAGAATTTTGTGTTGTTCCAGACAATTTCGAACCTTTATTAGGGCGTATGTGGATTCGGCACCTAAATATCAATCTACAACAAATTGACACGAATCAGCTTTATACAACTCCAATGAATGAGAATGAAATAGTAGCTAGATTTTCGAAAATGTTCGAACAGGAAATTGGATTGGTATCAAAGTTTAAAGTCTCATTACAATTAAGTACAAATGCAAAACCAGTTTTTTACGAGAAAAGAGCATCCCTTACGCGTTGCGAGACAAGGTGGAAAAGAATATCCTAGAAGCTGCAGGTATTATATCTAAATAAAGTTGATAATAGCGATTGGGGATCACCCTTAATTGTAATTCCTAAAGCCGATGGTGGAAGGCTTCTATGTGTAGATTATAAAATTGGAGTTAACGACAGATTAGTCTCAACGAATTATCCAATTAGAAAAATTGAAGATATACTAAACAGTTTAAAAGGTTCAACATATTTCTGTGGACTTGATTTATTCAAATCATACCTACATCTACAAGTGAAGAAAGGAGAACTATTTAACTCTTCGAGGAACATATCGAATGCACCGTTTTTTCTTTGGTATCAAAACTGCACCTTCTGAATTCAACAGAATCATTGATCAAATACAACTGATTTACCCGAAACTGATTCTTATTTTGATGACATTATAGTTCATGGGTCAACTAAGGAGGAATATCAAAAAAACCTGATTGCATGTTTTTAAAGACTACAAGATTTTGATCTTCACCTAAATTCCAGGAAATGTACATTTTTCGAGACCAGTCTTGAGTACCTTGGACATGTTATGAAGCATAACGAAATATCAAAATGTCCAAAAAAAGTTCAAGCCATCCTGGAGATGCCACAGCCAGTAGATGTTAATGGAGATTTCTTGGAATAGTTACATATTATAGTAGATTTATTCATAAAATGTCCACTAAAACAATCCCTTAAGAAAGCGTTTACAAAAAAAATCCTGTGAATTTGCTTTTATGAATATTAAACAAGAAATAGCAAGTGATCAAGTTCTAGTTCCGTATGCTCCGAATTTACCCTTAATTTTAGCCTGTGATGCTAGTCCTACAGAAGTTGGTGGAATTCTTTCGCATCTCATAAATAATGTTGAAAAACCTATAGGATTTGCTTCAAGATCACTGACCTCTAGTGAGCAAAATTATAGTCATTTAGACCGTGAAGCATTAGCAATTATGTTTTCTGTTAATCATTTCTATGTATCTTTTTGGTCGTAAGTTTAAACTTGTAACTGACAATAGTCCACTCTGTAGAATTTTTCATCAAAATGCAAAACTTCTAGCTATGACATCCTCTAGACAACTGAGGTATGCCTCATTCTTATCTGGATTTGACTATGAAGTTGAATTTAAAACATCGTCTGATCATACAAATGTAGACTGCCTTTCTAGAGCTCCAATAAAACAGAAATATTCATCAATGGATAAATTTTTAAACGTGGAAGTAAATCAACTTTGTTACTCAACAATTTTGCAGATATCGTCATATAATTTGACTCATGAAAATATCCGTTCAGCAACTAAGAGTGATCCAGATATGTCTAAAATTATACAGGATTTAAAATCAAACAATAAAATTCATAGCGATCTTACGATACAAGATGACATTTTGTTTAGAGGTCAAAGAGTGGTAATTCCAGCTAATCTTCAACCCATAGTTCTTCCCGAACTCCATAGCACTCATATAGGTATAACCAAAATAAAACAACTAACCAGAAGATACTGTTATTGGAAGAATATAGATAAAGTCATCGAGAAGATTGTTAAATCATGTCAATCCTGTGCTGAAATCCATAATTCTCCATCTAAGGTACAGTTACACCATTGGGATGTACCTTTGGATAACTCGGATCGTATCCACATAGATTACGCCGGACAGTTTCAAAGATATTACTATTTAGTTGTTGTTGATGCAAAATTAAGAAGGGCAGAAATAAAAATTTTACGTGATGCGCCTACTTCAGGGAAAACTATCGATCTGTCAGAAGAAATTTTTTCTTTTCATGGATACCCTCGGATATTAGTTTCCGACAATGCTTCCATTTTCGCTAGTGAACAAGTCCATTCTTTTTCAAAAACACGTGACATTTTCCAAAAATTTATTGCACCAGGTCATCCAGCAACCAATGGTTTGGCGGAAAGAAACGTTCAAACTTTGAAAAATCGTCTTAAGGCAATGTCCGATGATAGAAGTCCTATTTATAGGAAGGTTCAAGAAATATTACTTAAATACCGAACTACTCCCCTCAATTCGGGAAAATCCCCAGCATAATTATATTTAAATCGACATGTTAGAATTATACTAGATGATTCGACCATTCAAGCATTTTAACTCAGAATTACATTGACCAAGAATTCGTAGTTTTAATATGGGGACGAGAGTACAAGCAAGATATTATCAAGGAAATCAGATGTCTTGGACATTCAGCATAATAACTAAAAACGTCTTCACTATTTAGTCCAATTAGATTATGGTTACTCCATAAAACGACACATAGATCAGTTGCGCGATACCCTAGTGACAAAGAAGAGAGTAAGGTTCGCTGATGAGGAATTGGATGAATCTAATGAAGGACAACAGTTGCAAAATAAAGAACAGTACCTACTTATTATTCTACAGCAATCAAATAACTGACAGGATAAAAATAATAATGATAGTGAAATTGTAAAGTCTGAACGCGAAATGGTTCACCCTGAAAGAATACAGTTGCGGCGTTCCCATAGAATTCGATATATGCCACAACGTTTTGTACCTTAGTCATGTTTACCTTTTTTTGTTAAAAAAAGTGTTCTAAATAGTGTGGTATAATACTTGTAGTATAGTTACTAGATTATATTTTGATGTTAATAATAAATAAAGATGTCAGATTTTCAATATTAGTTTTCACCTCGTTATTTTTAAAATATTTAATTTTTAAAAATAATTACCAAACAAATGATGTACAAGTAAATATTTCTAAAAACTACATCCCATCTACTACCTCCGGCTAAAATTTCAAGTATCAAATAGAAATAGTACCTAAGATAGGTGACTTTAAGAAAATGTATATCGGCGACTAAAAATTTCGAAAAAATTAAATAATGCCAAATCAGCAAGAATTAGGCAAATGGGGTATCATTGTTTACAGAATTTTATGCTGGATATCAAATTTAAAAAAAATAATAGGGTATTTTATTGAAAAAAAAACTAAGTTAGTAGTCACTTCCGGTATAACCGGAAGTCGCACATAGTTAATTTTATTTTAATTTAAGAGAGCATATTCTATTGTTTATAACCAGATATTGGCGAAAATACAAATTAATTTAATAATAATAATAATAAAGTGCCTTTATTTTGCATTGTAATATACAATACATGAAAATATATAGAGGCGAAGTCTAGCTAAGCTACTCCACTAAACAGTAAGTAATTTGTTTACAAACAAAATAATATTTAGAAGACATAAAAATTGATTTACAGAACTGATTTTATATAGAACAGTAGCAATTTAAAAAAAGTATTAAAAATAAATTTAAGAAATGGTAATAAAAATAAAAGTATAAGGTAGTAATCATAATGCAATGCTCTCATTGATTAGCTAATAAACTAAATTTTAAGCGTCTTTTAAGATGTTTCAAAGAATGCGTCTTTATTTCCAATGGAACAGTATTCTAAATGTTTACAGCATTGTAAGTAAAACAACGGTGAAACATGGTAAGATTGAATCTGGGTAGTGTTTGGATATCTTAAGTTTACATTATGTACATCACCTCGATATAGTAATTTGTCCTTTAAATACGCAGGTTGAGAAGTCGACAAAATGCGAAAGATTAAAGCAGACATTTGTAATTTAAATAAATTTTCTATTTTGAGCCATTCTAATTGTTTTATTTTAGACGAAACTCTATCGTACTTTTTTAATACAAAAATAAATCTGCAACATGAGTTTTGGATTTTTTGTAACCTATACTTCGTAAATTGATCTAAACAAGGATAAAATAAAACCAAGCCATAATTTATGATCGATAAAACTAAACTCTCACAAAGAAGTTTCCGCAAGGGAAAACTGAAAATTCCTCGGTTCCTATATAATTGACGAAGAACTAAATAAGATTTCTTTACCAACAATGAAATATGCTCTTCAAAACGTAATTTGCAATCAAAAATAATGACGCTACTAACAACTTTCAGAGGTTGGTTTTCAATGACCAGTTTGATATTTTTTTAGCAACTTGCATTGGCAGTTTTTGGATAGAAGAACATTGCAGATCACTTATTACCATTTAGTTTTAGATTGTGAGTTTTAGAATACTTGGCCACTTCGTTTAAGTCTCTGTTTATGTAGTCAGAAATACTAGTGAAGTTTTTTAGATCAAATGAGCAGTATAGTTGAGTGTCATCGGCAAAAGTTTGAATTTTAACGTAATTTATAACTGAGAAGCCTCTACAACAAAATTCTCAAAATCATATTATCCTTCCTCTTCCTAACTTCTAAAGAAAAGGTCCTCATACGAAAATTATATGCTCCTTCATCTTCCTAACTAAAAAAAGGCCCTCATACCAAAATCATATCCCCTTACTGCATGATTTTTTATTTTTTTGCCAAAAAAATATATTCGTTAGAATGATATTCTGATATTCATCAGGAGTTATGAAAAAATAGTAAAAAAAATATTTATCGATATTTAAAGGAAATAAATGTCAAGCTTTGACTTGTGCCAAAATTGGCACAAAATGAGATAACAGTAACATTGTTAATTTTTGACATGTGCCAAATTTGGCACAACTTTTGGAAATAAAACAAAAGTAATAAGTATAAATTCAGACTTATTTTTAAAAAATAGATTTTATATCAACAAAAGAGTGAAAATCTTGCCCTATTCCTCGTGGAATTTGCTTAAACAATTGCGATCCTTATTTAGACATAAAAATACTGAACATTTGCCACATATCTGGGATTTTCCCTTACAATCTGGATATTCGCACCTCTGTCGTTCTTCACTTACTCTTGGTAAATGATTCAAGTTGTCCGTTCTTATTTCCTGGGCTGGAATCTGCGAAAAAGGATATTTCTTTTTTTTTCAGATCCAGTTGAGGTTGTAAGCTGGTACTTGGTCTTCCCCTTTTTCTTTCTGGTCAAAACTTCTGCGATACCAAGTTTGAATTCTGAAAGTGGTAGGTATAAATCATTATTTTTTAGGGTTTCGCTTCCTCAGTATCCAGCTATTGCCGCATATCATATCCAGGAAATGGAAAAATACCCTCATGTACCACTTTTTGGTTCGAATTTAGATTCGAACAGAATCGAGAAGATCTACTCCCCCATATAAATATTATATACCGCAACACATTTGAGGGCGGGTAATTTCTATATGTTTCCTAGATTTCCTGCAGAATCTGTTTATCATCGATACAGGCTGACTCCCAACATGTGTTGAAATGGTGTTCACAATTTTATTATCAAACCATGAAACAACAGATATGTCCACACTATAGACAATGGCTACTGCTTCAATAACTGTACCTCTACCTTTTTTTTCATAGCTGCTTCCTTAGGGAATCCGAAATTATGCACACGATTTTCTCTTACTGTCCCCAAAGGTAAAATACCATTTTTGGTGAGGTATATTTGTAGAGGAATGCTCGTAAACCAGTTATCAAAAAATAATTTGTAGTTTAGATTTCTTGGAATTGATTCTGAAAGTTTTACAGCAACATTGCTGCTTGCTCCTAGATCTGGTTGATTATTTTCAAGAGTAGTAACTCCACAATAAAAGTCGAAATCGTAAAAAAAATCCAGACACCCCACTTAAGAACAAAAACCTTGTATCCCTATTTATGAGGTTTCTTGGGATTATATTGTTTGAGACTTGATCGAGCTTTTGCCGGAATAATTTGTTCATTCACGGCCATATGCTCCTCTTTAATAACTAGTAAGAAACGTTCACGGATTTTGTTTAGCAATGGACGTATCTTGAAAAGCTTATCATAACCTGGCTGCTCTTGAGGAACCTAGCGTGTGTTATCATTGAAGTGAAGAAAACGTTTGATTTCTTCAAATCTATTGCAGGTCATAGCACGTGAGATGCAGGGAATATCTAACGATTGGTTCCAGTAGGACCTGGTTGAGAGGAGCTGAATAATTGACATGTATATGCAAATAACGCAAAAATTCGAAGTTCTTCTTTGGATATATTGGGCGATTTTTCAGGCCTACTTTGTACACCAAAAAAGTTTGACTGTTCAGGTATTTAAGTAAAAATTTCGTCGGTGAAAAAAAAAAATAGAAAACTGAATGGGATCTTCGAGTTCTTGTATGAAAATTGGAAGTGTTTCATCTCCTTTGAATTTCACAAATTCTTCAGTAACAACAAAGAACACCTATTCTGCCAGACAACTTCTTCTTTTCCCATTTTTTTGTGTTGTGATTTTTTACATTTTTTGCTAGTCGATGTCGATGGTAAATTTGTATCACTATAAGATTTAGATCTCGAGGGAACATTTATATCACTATGCTTATCTTGATTAGATTGTCGTAATATAAAAAGCGGTATTTCATATTCGCTGTCACTGTCAGTTTCGTCGATAATTCCTCTTTAGTTGATGAAGCATTGCTTTCACTATCTTATGACTCACACAAAATATTTGTAGGTTTTATGAGACTCATTAGTTCATTCTTTCGATGGTCATCATCGGAAGATAAATTCTCATCATCCCTCCCATTAGTCATTGGAATTTGTACTTTTTTTGTTCCATAGAACTTCTTGGTATTCATCTGATTCCAAATATAGCACAAGTAAACAAAGACAGTTTTTTTCTCGTTTTTATATAGAAAAAAAGTTTTGTACGACTTTAGTCATCACAGTAAACACTTACCCTTATAAAAATAATTTTTTCCACACAAATCAGGCCAAAAGAACAAAAATATTCTATTTTGAATTTGTCCCAAACAAGCTAGCGCCTGTCACCAGCCAGATATTCACTAAATAATTCATCAAATATCGTACGAGCGATAGTGGAGGGGATTTAGCGGCTGCCTGTGGACAAGTGAGTGTGCCAGATATGGGACAACTTGAGTTGACAGCACAAACTATTCGGAAATTTTGAACGTGTGCGCTAAGTATGGCACAATATGCGGTAAGGGGGATATGCTCCTTCATCTTCCTAATTAAAAAAAAAAAAATAAATAAAAAGGTCTTCCAACCAAAAAACCAATATACCACAATCGTATACTCCTTCCTCTTACTGACTTCTAATAAAAAAAGTCCTCAAGTCCGTTGTAGCGGTAGGTACTGATTTTTTGTTTCTTCGTGGAGCCCCCACAAAGGCTTTGCGGTGCCCCGAGGCTCACATGTTTTTTTAAATAAAAGGCTCATAAATCGCTCTGGAGCCGCCCTTGGTGTAATTATTGATAGTAATATGAAATGGGACATGCACATATCTTATGTAATAAGTAAATTACTAAGTATAGATATTATTTAAATTTAAAACATTCAAATGATTCCTGAAAATTATTTTAAAATGTTATACTATGCTTTGGTATAAAGTCATCTTCGTTATGGAATGAGAAATAAAGCCATCCGTTTTCACACGGACCCCCGGTATATATTTTTTTAATCGAAACAGGTGCCTAGACACTTATCGATATTTTAGGCTTTTTTGAACCTGCTTATATATTTTTCAATCGTTTTGAATAAAGCACTCATTATACTCTTCACACTGTACTCTATGAAGAGTGGTTTACTCTCAAAAATCAATATTTTTAATATTGATCCAAATTTTAAACAACTTTTAAAAATGTGCGTCCGTACGATGTCCCTTTTTTTGTCCGCAGGATAAGTTAAAAATGAAAAATTATATCAACTTGAAATTTACAGGAAAAAAAGCTCAATAAGGGGTACGTAGCCTATTGATTTTTAAAAAATCTGAATAATTAAGGCGTGGTTGAAATATTAAAAAAAATCATAAATCAAAAACGAAAAAAAATTAACCTGACATTTTCAGGAAATCAAGCTCTATAAGGGGACGAAGTCCATGAATAAAAATGGGGTGTTAAGGGGGGTTGAAATTTAAAAAATCATAAATTAAAAACGAAAAGCGATATCAACATGAATTTTTAATAAAAATCAAACTCTATAAGGGGATCAAGCCCAATGGTTCTGAAAAAAATTTGAATAAAAGTTGGGGGGGGGGGGGGGTTAAGAGGAGTCTGTTAAACTGCGAAGAGTATAATATATAGTTTTAGTTATTATTAAATAAAATATTATTTAATTTGCTTCATTTCATTTCATAGATGTTGATAAACAAAATTTTAAACGTAAAAGGATGGGATATCCCCTATGCCTAGATGACTGCTCGATACTAAGCGCATGAACTACTAAAATTTGGATAACTGGTCTATTATCTAGTAGTTAGTAATGACATGAGCCTATTATAATAATCGGTAATCGGCAAATCGGCGCGACATCGACAGCTCCGCATTGTGTAGCCACCGGCGCTGTGAGTGTAGTCGCAAGTCGCACCATATAAACAGACCACGATCTGAGATCCGGCGATTCTGCTGAGCAAACTGACAACCGACGGCGAAACGGCGAGCGGCAAGGCAGTCACAGTATTTGGGAAACACCGCTAAGGGAGGGTGCGTGACCGGTGCGTATTTTCGACTGCTTTGAGTTTCGAGTATTTGCGATTGCGGCGTGAATTGGCGTTACCGTACCGCGCACGAGAGAAAGTGATCTCTGCCTGTGCGAACACTGTGTTGGTTCTCTAGACACTTTCGTTCGTGCTCTTCTCAGTCTGTGCCGTGAGTCGTGCTCGTGACTCGGATCGCCACTGTCATTGTTTACAGATGTCTCCTCTACAGCTGCTGTGATACTAATGTCTCGGTTCTCGGTCTCGGTATATTCGCCACACTTTGGTATTGGTATTTGCCGGGGCCCGTAGCCCGTATTGCCGTGCAGCTTTTGCACGATCAGGTGAGAGAGCTTCGTCTATACCAAAACCCATTCCTTTTACTTTCGATGTATTTTCGGCTTTGACATCGAATTTTGATCTGAATTTTATATTTGACGGCGGTCTGTACCCGGCTTTTTTGATTGTTGGTATATCTTGCTGCCCGCAGACGTCTGATGTTTTTGCACTTTTGCCACTCAACACCAGTGTCGGACGTAGATTATAAAATTACAGAAAAATTACTTAAAAATAATTTATAATATTGGTATAGTCTCCAAAATAAAATAAAATAACGAAATGTTGCAGGAAATCTCGATTAAAAATATAAATATCTACCAATAATCTGCATTTAAATTAATCAAACAAATATCTAATTTTTGCGATTCAAAAACAAAATAACGTTTATAATGAAAAAAAAGTCATTCAAATTATTAAATAAAAAATGAAAGATTAGAAACCCTATACGAAATAAAACTGACGACTATATGTTTTCGATAATTTTAACCTGTTACTTATTTTTGTCTTAAATTTTGGATAAAAAAATATTTGTTCAGTTGTAATTATTTGTGTTACTAAAATAAAAATAAAGAAAATTTTCATTGCATCAATTTTACCTAATATAAAAAAAGATGTTTTTTTTTTTTAATTGAATAGAAAACTTAGAAAAACCAACACATGATAAATCAATTTTGATGTAGAATTGCACCTAAAATCCTTACTGTATGCTTTACGAGTATTTTCCACCAAAATCAAAGAGAAAATCAACTCATTAAAAAATTAAAAATTAAAATTTTCTGAAAATAAAAAAAATACGAACGTTTTCCTTTATAAAGTCTTGTATATTAGAAAAAAATAACTGAAAAATTATGAAAAGCTTAAAATGCAATAGTTATACACTAGAAATATAATAAATGAAAAAGAAAGAAATTTCAAATTTAAATCAACAACCTGTAAAGCAAAACTTTTGTTTATAAATAGTAGCCTCCACTTACCCACATCAAAGCTTTCATTAAAAGTACCTAACATTCAACGTCAAAATTGTAAAGCATAAAATTTGCCTATTTTTTCTTTTAAATAAATAATCTTAGTGACGGTTTAAAAAAACAGCGGCGTACCTACTACCTAACTATACCTTTATTTAATTACATTTTTCACTGGCCATTCAATAAAATTTGACTACTTTCATCCTTAAAAAAGAAATTTATCATCAGAAATGTATGCACACAGGATTAATAATTTATATTTTATAAAAAAATGGATTATAAATGTATTATCATTTATCGAACTAAAAAAAATTCTATGATATTCTCGTATTTTCACTAGACATCAAACGAAGTTTAAATTAGATTAGTTTTGTTTTTGATAGTGGCAGGAATCAAATTAGAAAAACACTCGGAAAAACAAAGCAGAAATAAGTTTGGTATGATATTAAACTTCTCAATTATTAATTATTATTATCATCAACTGTGTCTGCAACACATCCAATCTTTTTGAAGCCTCTTCTTGACATCTTAAAATAACAATCAGTCAAGGTGAAGGTTAAAAGTAAATTTTATTCCTCCACTAGGTAATATTCTTACAGCATACATTAAAATATCTCTCATTATATTTATTTAGTTGCATTTAATAAAAAAGTATTCTTCAATATCCTAGCTCGAGTCCGTATACCCATTATATATTATATCTTCCTTATAATTCACCATTTTTGTTTTTACAACTTTCTTTTATCAGTCATCAATTGATTTAACTTTGTTTTCCACCCTTAGATTCATATGTCCTTTAAATAGTGATTTTACCTCCTATTTTATTATAGGATCTACCTATTACTTGTTTCCTGCTGATTTTTCCTAATCCATGTCCTCGTCCATGTCCATATATAATTTATAGTATTTATTTTGTACAAGAATTATGTTTGAGGTTGGGCCCAATCCAGGGCTGCCCACTTGCAGCCTGGCCAGTCCGCTTCTGTAGGGTTTGAGTTGAAAAGACGAATCAAGGCTGAAGAAGATAATTGGCTGGCTAATGTTGCCGAATTTATTCCCAAAAATTCCCAGAAATTCAACGTTACTTGCGCTGCATCGGGCTTCTACCTGCTTGCCCTATATTTTTCGCATACTAAATATAAACCACATAAGTTTACTGCCTACACTACGCTTACGATCTATTTTGAATAAATAAATAATTATGGTTCAGATAGCGCTCGAAAGCTAATCTTGATTTAAACTGGTTCAAAAATGCTGAATTTGAATTATATTTTATGAGCCCTCTATCCAATTAGAAAATAAATCCTTTGGCAGTAGTACCTTATAAGAAGCTTCGACATTGGTACGTGTAATGGATAGCTTGATCTTAATTGAGAAAAACAAGAAAATCAAATCATAAAATGATAAAAATTCAATACAACAGTCGTAAGAATGTGCTACACAAAAGGTACATGCATCAGAAATAACAAATGAAAACAGGCAATGGTAATAACGCCAAGCCATATCCAAGGGAACTTCTTGGATATGGAACGAGGACCCGGTCCACTGTAACGTCCGCTGGTGTATGGTGTATGAACTACTAATTTAGAGTCTACATGCAATATAAAGTTGCAGAAATCGATTATGATCTGACACCATGGAAGGGAAAATAATTCAGAAACCCCTTGTTTTAAAGGCGTATATACCTAATTAAATGTAACATTTTTACCAAATGATATCAAGAACGATATCAAGTGACAAATATCCAACACTAAAAAATGTAATCATCATTATCACTGTCTTCATAATCCATGTAATACCATCGATCCCCTCACAGATCACCGAGAGTATATTTTTTAAAGGGGGTAATGGGTATCCGCTTCATCAGCCATAATAAATCGACGGTTTGTTGGCCAAAGCTATTAGATAGGTTTATACAGAAACAGTTAAATGGATAAAAACGACAATGGAAAAGTTCCTTAGCAAACTTATCTATAGATCTTGTGTTTTTTCTTTTGTATTCTTTACTTTCACTGCTAATTCATCTCTATTTGTTACTGTTCTTTCCTTTCTAATCTTCCAATTGTGTATCCACAGCCTTCCTAGGTCATCTTCCACATATCTATCTATTATTCATCCACTCTTAGGTCAACGGTTCTTTTAAAGCCTTTACTAATACTAATAAGGTCAACGGTATACTTTTTGACATGACATTGTTTATGAAATATTGTACCACTTTTATTTAAAGTGAAGACGAAATTACACCAAGACAGCAACTGGCTAAAAAGAAAGATACTTAACAGAAGAACAGTAATCAAAATGTGACTGAATAATTGAATGGTACACTGTAACTGTAACTGATTTTGATAAATCCAAGATACTCAATCGATGTTACAATATTAACGTTTTCATTGTTAATTCTATAAGACTGATTGCGTTTTGATCAATATTGTTGAATTTAAATGCGCTAGTTATTATTATGGCTTTAGTTTTTGTCACATTTAATTTTACCTTATTATTTATAAGATATTTATCTACAGATATTAGTATGGAATTAATTTTTTGTGTAGCATTTTCCAAGTTAGAATCTTAACATGCTGTTAGAGTATCATCTGAAAATAAATTAATAAAATCATAAAACAGACAGATTTACATAATTTAGATATAAAATAAAGAGAAAACCTTCCTGAGGCACACCAACATCGATTCTGGGCTCAGATGAGGTAACACCACGGAATTTTACCTTTTGCTTTCTTTTGAATAAATAGATAACCAGCTTTAAACTTTTTCATCAATGTCGTCCATATCCTTTGAATTTAGTCGGCAGTATATTTTTATCATTAGTTTCGAATGCTCTCTTTAAATCAAGAAATACAGCTATAACGTAGTTATCATTATATTTTTTTCGAAATCCAGATTGGTTATTCATTAAAATTTAATTTCTTTCGACATTGTCTAGAATATGATTATAAACAGCTAAGTACTTTTTCTATTGGTGGTAATGTAGGTATTTATAGGTCGAAATTCAGTGGCTTTTATTGTGTTACTATAGTACTGATTTTCAAGAGGCTTGGGACTAGTGATGAGAAGTAATAAGATTTAAAATATGACCACAAGATTCAAACATTTCTTTTAACATTTTGGAATCAAGAATTTCATGAGTACTAATTTTATTATATTATCTAAACAATGTATAATTGTGCGTACCTACTCATTGACAATAGCTGAAAATTTGAAAAATTGGGGTTAATTTAAAATTATAATATTTTTCATATTAAATACTATCTACAAATTTTTTGATTGCTAGTTATAAAGAAGTTGTTAAATTTATTTGTAATATCCGATTTGATGTGATAATTGTCTTGTCTTGTTTCGATATTATTTAATGAAAGTAGTTAAACTCATCTTTATAAAATTTTTAAAAAAAGCTCCGTCATCTATGTACCTTCAACTAAGCCCAAAAATTTTCTTGAGAAAAGTTATTTATTCGCCATTTTAAATGTAAGTATTGCACTTATATTAACTGAAGGCAATTAATTGCGTTGGTATAAATGGTCTATCGCAAGCTACTAAGATACAACCTGATTTGGCGACAATCAACATTCACACAAACTATATGTTGCTAGTTGTTGCCTTGGTGTAATTCCGCCTTTATGTCAGACAAACAAGCAAAAAGAAAATATAAAAAATTGTTTCTGTTCTAAACATTTGCTAAATATCCTGTGAATTCGAGAATGCGTTCTCTGAATAAATGAATAGCAATCTCAATAAACAGCCACTGTGTTAATATTTACTGTCTTAATATTTATCACCTAAATATATTTGTTATTAATGTTTGTTTTTTATAGCTTCTATCATTTTATTAAATTTGTATCTACTGTTTACCTATTTGTTTTAAATTATTAATTGCTATAGATACCTATATTTTATTCGTGACCTTTTTATTGAAAAAGAACTATTAAATTACAGATTCTATAATACAAATTAAATAAAATAAGTATGTTTAAATAGTAACATTTACTCGCAATAAGAATAATTACTTAAAATTGATGCATTATGTACCAAACTTAATAAATTCCTCAATTGTTTAGATTATATTTTAAATGTGTTAATTGAATATTTATCATATTAAGTACTTACTTAATTTGTTTAAAAACGAATGGGCTTTTCAGTAAAATTAGGGAAAATTAAATTTTTTGGCAACGTTGTATGAGTTCAAGATACCCTAAACCTTCAGGTGATTTAGATTTTGCAGGTTTTACACGTTTATAGCACAGGTAGTCGTCAGTTCTGCAGCATATGGCACAGGTTTAAAAAGTTTCATATCAAGATGAAAATACCAAAATATAAAAATCCAAGCAGTTTTTATAGCGATATCAGATATCGTATATCTGGGAATAACTATTCATAATTGTTGGTGGGTCTTTTTATTTACTTTACCACTCTAGTGCGACAAAGTTAACTTTTTTGATTCATTTGTAATAAATTTACTGGTGAAACTCATTCTTACGATTATGAGTTATTGCCTTATTAACACTAATGGATGTCTTGACAATTGTTTTAGATGTTTTATAAAGTAGACGGCACGCATCATAAGATAATCTAATCTTAATAGATGTTTGTATTTTTGTAGCTGTTGATAAATACATTGGTATATAAAACAAAAATAATTAACTAGTGTTCGGGTTTATTTTTGTTTACAAAATTTGTTCATAAGTAACTATACTTATTTTTTTGTTTAAACTCTAAAATTAGCTTTGATTACAATAATGTTGCGACTAAATATCGTTTGTTTTGTGTATAGGTATTTGAGACATAAATAAAGTCATTTAAATGTATGCAGTCCAATTAAATTATTAATGATGTAATTTTCATAATTTATACAAAATAACATACTTAGTCTTTTAAATTAAGTAATTAATATTCTTTCGATAATATTAGAATTCTAAGTAGTTTGTTTTGATATTTGTTTATTTGAAATCCGGAAAATTTAGATTGTTTAGGTTTAAATTGGCACAGTATCTAATTTTAGGGACGAATTCACTGGGAAATGGAGGAAATCCCCCAAATTTTATAATTCTGTTATGAAGATTGCTAAAAATGTAATTTTCTTTCCCCCAAAAAAAAATATCCCAGATCCGTACTTTAGATAATACTTCTTACTTTTCAAGGCATTATATTTTTAAAACGAAGAGTTTCACATCATAAATGTATTTTACTCAAATAAATTTACTCGAAAGCACCATGAAAGTTGTTAATGCTTAATACGCTATTAAAAATTGTGAAAAACTTCACTATTAATTTATTAATAGTGAGGTAGTCGTATATATTTTACAAGGCAATTACAGTAAAACTTTTTCAAAATAAATTAGGACGTTATCTAGTTATTTTCTTACATCATCCAATTAGAGAAATATATAATTTGTAGATTATTTAATAGAAGTGTAGGTAGAACCTGGTAATTTATCAATTCGTTTCTCGAAAAATAGTATTTCTAAGAAACGCAAAAATTTGCCGACTGCGGTTATACCGGTTGTCCTGGTTTAATCCACGTTGCTGTTCATTTTAAGCAAACTTTTGCTATCTCAATTATTTTATATGATTCTGTAATGACCAAATCTTCTTTAAAAATCAAAATCTTGGACAATTTAGACTTGGCGCTGCTTCGTGTAATTTAGTTAATTTCTACATCCTTCTCCTACAAATTTTATGTTTAGTCGTCGTTTCAGTTATTCTTCTTATTCATTCCTTTCTGTTTATGATCTTATTTCTCCATCTTATTTGTGTCTCTTATTATTTGGTCTTCTCAAGGAATTTTCGGTCGTTTACTAGGTCTGTTATTAGAGAGTTATTGCAAGTTCACTTAAGATCAGTCACTATTAGTGCCGCATTTATTTTGACATCTGAGCATGCGCAGATCACTAACTTTAATTGCAAATTTCTATAAAGCCAGCCACTAATAGTGACATCGTAATTAGAGTCAAATAAATTCCATGCTAAAATCAAACTTATTGCAAACCTGAAATTTTGACATTAGAATACTCGTCCTTATACTTATTTCTAACCTTTTTTTAATAACTTTAAATTATAGTTCATCTTTTTCGTTGTCTATAATAGTACATAATATTAAAGAGGCATTAGAAATTATAATTTTAGAAGGTTTAAATGACGATTATATTAAATATTTAATATTAAAAAACTTCTAACGGATACGAATGTCGGCGAGCGCATCCGAAAGCTATAAAGTCGCCACTACCTGCTGCCCTTAAACATCCACAATTAAGGACAGGCATAATCCTTAATAAAGTCAGTTTGCTTAGATGTCAAAATAAGAGCAGCACTAATAGTGACTGACCTTAAGTGAACTTGCAATAACTCTCTTATTAAGGACAGGCACAATCTTTATTAAAGTTAGTGATCTGCGCATGCCCAGATGTCAAAATAAGAGCGGCACTAATAGTGACTGACCTTAAGTGAACTTGCAATAACTCTCTATTCTGTGGTTCCCATTTCAATATCTTTTTAATTATTGATTAATTTTCTTTTGTACAATCGCATTCTCTTTACCTTTATGATTTTCACTATATCTTCCTCCTAATATAGCATTTATTTTCGTGTTCATAAGCCTATTTTTTGTCCTAATTATTGTTCAGTCTCTCTTCGACACATTGTCTCTTCTGCGTATATTACTACTGGTCTTTTTACTTATCTTCTAACTCTTCATTACGTTCTTTTTATATGCTTTGTGGCCTGCTTGGATTTTTTGTTTTATTTCTATGTTTTTGTCGTTTTTATTGTGTATTATTGTTCCTAGATATCTAAAATTTTGTTCGGTTTCGAATTTATGTTTTCTTATTTTCATTTCTTTTTGTTCTTTCAGATCGTCTTTCCTGTTTATTCTGTATTTCGTGCTTCTACCACTATATGTGCTATTAGTTGTACAATTTGTTGTATAATTGATCATATGATTTCACAATTTTGCATTATTCCTTCTACAGCTATGTTGAATAATGTTGCCGATAGCTCGTCTCCTTGTCTCACTCCGTGTTTTATCCCTATCTCTGTTTCTACGGCTACTTTTTTTCTTACTATGGTTATCTTAATTAGAATTATTAGTTAGTTTTTGTGGTACTTCCAATACTTTTTCTTCATTAATTATTTTCTCTTTGTACTATCAAATGCTTGTTTGAAGCCTATGTATATTCAGGGTGTTATTGAAATACACGTACATATTAAAACTGGGTATTGCGCAGATCCCCACTGAATGTAGAAAAATATTATTTTTTAAAAATACCCCTTATTAAGGGAGTTATTAATTTTTGAAAATTAATTCTAAAACAAACGTACTTCACTGATATGTTGAGGATGACCTATATAAATTAGGTTTATTTACCTATTTTAAACATCAACAGTAATTAATATGCAAGTTTTTGTCAGATGATAAGAAAACTAGTCTTGTAAGAAATAACCATGTTGCCAAGATTTTCGAATTAATTTCTATTTCCGAAGACTGGTTTTTACTACCCTCGTTATCAAAAAACTAGAATATTTGATAAATGATTGTTTTTAAACTATACATTTTTGAAACTATAGATTATTAAAATTTTAGTTGATTTACGAATCTGGCTAACACGAGCGCGTCATTTCCAAGTTGGTAAAAAGTGTTGTTACGATTACTTTTAAATATTTTTTTACGATGCCACTATTTACGAATATTGAACTAACGGATATAGTGCTGGTTTATGGGGCAGCTGGAGAAAATTCTCGGCAAGCACAAATCCTGTATCGCGAACGGTTTCCAAATCGGAGAATTCCGGACTGTCGTACGTTTATTTCAACTGTTCAGCATCTAAGAGACCATGGAAAATTTGAGAGTGTCAATGCAGATCGAGGGAGAACAAGAACACAAAGAACATTGGTGGCCGAAGAAGAAATATTGGAAGCTATTGAAAACCGGCCTCAATTAAGTTGTAGAAGACTAGGTCTTGAAATTGGAGTGTCCTCATTTGTTGTGTGGCGGACACTTAAAGAACAAGGTTTACATCCTTATCACATCCAAAAAGTCCAGGCCTTATATCCAGGTGATGAAGAAAAGAGAGTGGAGTTTTGTGAATGGATGATTCAAAAATGTGTTGATATTTCTGATTTTCTAAAAATATTATTGTTTACTGACGAGGCTTCATTCACTCGTGATGGCGTGTTCAATATGCACATTTGGAGTGATGAAAATCCTCACGCCATTAGGGAAACTGGGCATCAAAGAAAATTTTCAATAAATGTTTGGGCTGGCATAATAGATCAGTATTTAATCGGGCCTTATAATCTCCCGAACAGATTAAATGGGCCAGGATATCTCCACTTTTTAGAAGATATTTTGCCAGTACTCCTAGAAGAGATACCGTTACAATTAAGGCAACGGATGTGGTACCTACTAAATGGCGCTCCTACTCACTTTGATTTAAACGTACAGCAGTTTTTGAACATTAGATTTCCTCAAAAGTGGATAGGCAGAAATGGACCTACTAAGTGGCCTCCGAGATCTCCGGACTTAAATCCATGCGATTTCTTTTTGTGGGGTCACATGAAACAACTGGTTTATAATGAACCTATTAATAGTGTTGAACAATTAACCAATAAAGTTAATGCGGTAGCCGAGGAACTACGACAAAATCCAAGACTAATTTCTAATGTTCAAAATTCTTTGGAAAGACGATTGCAAGTGTGTGTAAATAATAATGGACGGCATTTTGAATAATTACTGTAATAAACTTTATTTTGAATTAATTGGTTTTGCTACGGCAACAGTGCAATTTCTATGGGTAAGTTCAATTTCGATTTATTTTACTTCTTTAAATATGGAAACTAGTAGGTCGGAAAAGGGGACTCTTCCCCAATATTTAAATTTTAGAATTTGAAGTTAAAATTGGTGCCAATCGTTTTTGGTCATTACATACTATTCCCCATTTTAATATGTACGTGTATTTCAATAACACCCTGTATATTATATGTAGTTCAATGTCTCTTCCACATGATTTTGGTTATTCTCCTGTTAATTTTTCAGTATATTCCTTTAACCTCATCTTATAAGCTGGGTTCAAGAGTGTTATCCTTCTATAATTATCCCTGCCCTAGACCTAGGAATATATGCACCCAAAAAGTAGTTAAATATGCGCATATATATGCCGCAAAATACTTCAATATATGCGCAAAAAATTGAAAAATATGCAGAGCATATGCAATAAGATTAATTTGTTATTTGATAGAAATAGTTTATTAATATTTATTATTTGTTTTATTTTACAATACCTAATATAATACTTAGTAATTATTTAATTATTAACTAATTTTATTTACAAATCAACATTATTATAAAACTTTCTAAATTATCTGTATTAAAAGATTGTCTCCTATCAGTAAGTATGTACTTGTACAAAGAAAAACTCCTTTCGACATCTACAGAAGTAATAGGTGCAAACTGAAATTTTCCTGAAATATCTGGATGAATAGTATTAATATCTTCAAAGTTACCAGAATAAATATTAGCAAGGTTTCTTAAAACAATAAATCCTTCATTTTTTAAAATTACATTTGAAAATTTATGAAAAATCGTCTTTCCAATATCGCCCTGGACATTTTTACACTCTGATTCAAACGTCTTAATTAAATTTACGGAAGTCACCAAAGGTAAATTTTTTGTTCTAAATCTAATATAATTTTTGGGTACAAATGCATAATTTTTTAAAAACACTAATTGCTTTGGTAATATGTGATTTTGAAACAACTTCTTTGTATTAGATATTCCTTTAGATGAATCATCAAAATCAAATATGATTTCTTTAATTTTTTCATAATTATCTGCGTAAAAAAAGGCAGCTTTAAGCCAGGTACCCCACCGAGTAATCACAGGTTCCGGTGGCATCTGTAATTCAGGAAATTTTTCTTTGTACAATTGAGTTCTTAGAGGATCTTTAAGAAATAGTTTTTTTACATTACTAATTAATAATTTATTAAAGGAAAGTTAGACCTAATTTCTTCTGCAACTCTGTTAAGGCCATGAGCCAAACATGTAACATGGATTAAGTTTTCATAAAACATTTTTAAATTTTGTGCCGCTTTTACCATGTACGGGGCAGAATCGGATAACAGCAATAAACATTTTTCTGTTGGAACGGCTTCCGGAAGAAAAAAGGAAGACAATTCTGTCTGGATAAAACGAGTTATTGTCAAGTTATTTGTTTTATCTAATTGCTTTGAAGCGATTAGATATGGACTAATTTGCATTTCTTCGCGTAATGAACCTATCATTAAATGGGCTATATATCGACCACAAGAGTCTGTTGTTTCATCCACAATAATGTAGAAATGGTTTCCAACGGTAATCTCACGAATTTTTTCACGAGTCTCAATGTACAAACTGTCAACACCACGTTTGCTCTGGAATATTAAATTTACAGTATTTTTGCAAAAATGGTCGGAGATTTGGATTATTTAATCTTATTAAAGGGATATTCGAAGTCACTAAAGCTTTGCATAAATCTTCATTAAAAAAAGCTTGTTCACTTCTAGACGATCCAGATTCTAAATATTGTTTCAAGGGAAGTTGATTTTGTCTGCGAGTGTCTTTAGATTTCTGCTTTGCTATATGTGAGGGTGTTTTCGCGTGTTGGTCGATTTGAAACTTTTTTTACATGGAATCTAAAACAAATAAATTCCTGTAGATGTTGGAAGTTTTAATTAAATTAAATAAATGCATACGTTGTAAAGTTGCCCTACTTTTTTTTAACTGTGAGTTGAAATAATATTTTACTGTCGTTTGATTTACCATTGTGAAAGGTCAAAATAAAATATAAAATAAAAAAATACTTACAATTTTAGAACATGTTTTACAAAACACCTGGTTATCACCTTCTGCAACAAAATCTGAATAAGATTTTATCCACTCAATTAATTTTGCCATTTTTCCCAGTGGTTAACACAACACAACAATAAAGACTGAAATGAAGTTGAAAGTAAACTTAGTCATTTAGAAATTTGAAGATATTAATACAACTACCTGAAAGGATATTTAGCAAAATTTGTTGGTTTAAGGAGGGTGTTTATAATTTAATCCTCTCAAGTACCTACACCATTAACCGTAATTTATTACAGGGAAAAGTTAATCCTTAAAAATTTTAGGAAATCGATTTCACAAAATTATTTTGGTCCAAAACTCATATTTTTAATATGTCCAGCCAATTAGTACGTCAGATATATGCCAAAAAATTAACAAAATGTCAATATATGCATTCAAAATCAAAAATTGTATATATATGCAACATATGCAAAATATGGCGTTTTGCATATATTCCTAGCTCTAATTATCACATACTCTTAGATCTCCTTTCATTGAGATTGGTACAATCATTCTTGATTTCCATTCTTCTGGGAATCTTTCTTCTCTCTATGTTTGTATAATGAGTTCATACAATCTTTTTGTCAGTTCTTTGCCTTCACATTGAACTGTTTCAATAAATATTTCACCTTTCCCTATCGTCTTACTATTTTTTAATATTTCCTTGAATTCTTCTGTTAATGGTTCTGCCACCTTTTTATCCGTGTTTTTTTTTTAATATTCTTCTTCTTCCACTGTCGTTATGTTTGATATATAAAATTCCCATTTGTTCTTACTTATTTTAACTGTTATATATTTTTTTCTATTTTGGTTTCTAATTAAGTTGATACAATTTCGTATTATTTTTATTATCATTATTTTCTTTCCTTATCTTTTTATAGTGAAATACTTTATATAACTGAAAATATTATCCGCCCTGTATATTTTTTTTTATAGAACTAACATTAATCTTAATAAAATTGTCACAACTAACGAAATTGTGTAAACACTAAGTAGTTAATACTGGGGAAAATCAACGTTTTGCAAGCTTTCGCTGACATTTCAGTGATGGCCATTTCATTTTTTCACCTCATTTGCAATCAAATACATGAATTTATGTGGATTTCACAACTGCCGATTGGGGTTTTCCGACTCGACTATGCAAAGTGTTTGAACCTAATCGACTAGCGTACCTCTTGGTTTTTAATTAGATTTAATTTTAATGTGAATCAGACTTTGTGATGGTTTTTGTCATATAAATCAACTTTATTTGAATGTTGAGAGAACAAGATTTTACGTCTCCTGGCGAGAAAAGTATTGAATAGGTACTGCTCCTTTCAGGAGATCTTAAAAATCCTTAACGTGATAACGGAAAATTATTTTTTTAACCATTTTTCAAATTTTACTGCCAAAAGTTGTTAAAGTGTGTAGTATCACAACTCGTTTTTCGGTTTTTATAATATTTTTGATGTATTGATGCAGTAGAGATGTTTGAATGATTATTTTTAATTTACTGTCACTATTTTTAAAAGCAATTGTAAGTTTAGGTATTTTACGAAGATTTATCCATATCACCAACAAAATTATCAAATTAGTAACTAAAATAATAAAAATAAAAAAATACACGTTCATATTTCTATATTGATATTAATTGATAATTAAATCAGATCCACTATAAATACTTATCTACTTTCAATATAAATATTCTAGCACATATTTTTTATAGTATTTTAAAAATATCTCTTATTGTAACACAAATTTTTGGAGATTGTAAAAATCGAATAACAGTAATTCTGTTATTAAAAAGTAGCACGATTCAATATCAGCGTGCTAAAACTGAATAGGTAAATCGCTTTAATTAAAAACCATTAGAAAAAATTAGAACGGAATCTCACTTGGCGAAATTTAAAATTGACAGTGTCCTCTTAACACAAATTTCGCGAACAATGATAGAAAGTAAAAATTCGCCAAACAGCCAAATCGCTGCTATTACGTCTGATGATGACCTCGTCTAAGCATCTTGATTTCTAAAAAAGAACATGAAAAGTGAAACCGGTATAGGAAAAAAAACCGAACAAATTCACTCTAACTAGATTTATAGCTTCTGCAGGCTGCCCTCATAACTACCAGGGTCGTACAATTAGTTATTTGTTTAATTTTGATTTTAATCTCATGTTTTTTAAGATTAATGTGGATTGTGGTCATAAGATAAGCATATCTGTGAATTCCCAATAAATATATATATTTTTTTAATTTTAGTAATTCTAGTTAACGAACAAGTGTAGGTTTTCGTTTGAATTACCTGTAAAAATTGTAAGGGACTTCTTGTTATTTTCTTATCTTATATAACTTGTGCAACCATACAAGAAACCTATTTACCTACTTTAAATAGATCCACAACTCTAAGCATACAAATCATGATTCCTATACTTTCCTTATCTGTATACAGACAGGAAAGTAAAAAATCAAACTGATAAACCATGGTTCGATGTTTCGTATACTAATTCCAAAAATAATATGAAAAAAAGCTTTAAAAATTTGTAATAATTCTTCTGAAAATTCAAAACAAACTCACTCACATAAACCTAAAAGCCTGCTTGGGAGAACCTGCCAAGACCCCTGAAGGAGAAACAGAAGAATGCCCGAAAGGGTGACAAAAATTCAGCACTTTAATCAATCAATAGAATAGTAGAATAGAATAATTTTATTAACTATTTTACATAAGTCATTATGTTTATAGCAAGTCATAGGTGGTAACAGAATTTGAACAATATAAATAAAACAAATAAAACAATAATTATTAGAGTACCAGAATTTGAACAATGTAGATAAAAACAATAAGTATTAGGTACTTATCAAGGTTAAAATTGTGATGAGGCAGAGTGACAGTGAAATGTCTCATACAGACCGAAAATGAGCTACATAATCATTGACAGAGTCTCAGTAGATATTTTTTAAAAGCATTATTACTTAAATTTTTAAAGTTCTGCGGTAATATGTTAAATAAGTTATAATTTAGGGAATTTATTTCAGATAGACATAACCTAAAACGAGTATTTCTAATACAACGTGTCTTGTAATTATGAATATCGGACTGCTTCAGCAAAACAGACTGTTTCCTATCAATTTCAACAAGTGTATGATGTAGATATAAAGTAGGTAGTGGCATAATTTAAAATTTAATAAAATGTTGACAATGTTCTCTGAATCCAATGTTAGCCATAATTCTGATAGCTTTTTTTGCATCTGGAAGATTTGAATAGATTGAGAAGAGTTTCCCCAAAGTGGTACACCATAGGTGACATGCGAGTGAAAGAGAGACAAATACGTAGTTTTGAGGGTATTTAAGTTGGTAAGTTTTTCAACTGCCGAAGAATAAACAAAGAACTAAAAAGTTTTTTCTTTAACTGATTAATGTGGGCCGACCAATTGAGTTTGTTATCCAATGTAATACCAAGTAATTTTACGTTTTTTGTTTCACATTTTGAGATAATTTGATTATTGGCAGATATCTGCATATTTTGAGTTTTTTCACTGTTAAGTTTTAATTTGTTGGTTGAGAACCATGTGTTTGCTTTGTCCGCAATTTCATCAAACGAAGAAATTCAATTTTTATTATTTTTGTCTGTTAAGATGAGTGTTGTATCATCAGCAAACTGATTTATTAGGTAGCATAAAACGGCTTAGATCGTTAACATAAACAATGAATAAAAGGGGGCCCAGGACAGAACCTTGTGAAACATCTTGCATTACAGCCTGAAAGTCAGACAGAACACCATTACTCGTCACAGCTTGTTGTCTGATATATGAATTTATTAGTGCAAGCGGAATTCTCCTAACTCCATAAAAGCTTAGGATTTCCAGAAGAATATCATGAGAGACGCAGTCGAAAGCCTTTGACAGATCGCACAACATTACTGCTGTGTGATTTCCCTGCTCAAGTTCCTCAACTACATCATTCACAACTACATCATTCACAACATTGAGAACAGCCTGTGTAGTAGATGAAGCTGTAACTCTAGTATCATCATGTATTGTAAGAGATAAACCAAAAGACTTCAACAAACATTTAATTTTTAAAAAGAATTTCAGATTGTGATTTAAAATTAATATTAAAATCGCCTAATATTATTAATTTGTCATACTTTTCTAGTAATTTGTGTAATACAAGTTCAAAATTCACAAGAAAAATATCAGTAGTTTCTTTGCCAGACCTATAGACAGTTAAAATTGTAGTTTTTAAAGATGGCAGATCTACAGCAGAGAATTCTGCATTTTGTTCACTAATATATTCGCTTAAGTCAATTGGAATTTTCCTAAAGCCAGCATCTCAAGACGCGTTGTTTGGGGAACCTGGCTTGTGGTTTGGGCTCGTCGAAACTCGCTCTGGCTTGGCAAGTATCTGTATCTATAACGAGTGACGTGTGTTGCTTCACGACACTTAGGCCTCACTAGGCCCATTATGCATCCTCTTGTATTGACAAGTCCCTTTTAGTTCGTAAGCCAGCCTACAGATTTAATGTAGTTGACAACGTCGCCGAGAGGTGCTTAGGCTATTGGCCAGTGTTGGCCAATACCTGCCGTTGCCGAACACAAATCTGCTATTTGTATAGATGAGCATGTGCCTTCCAGTGATATTGTTTCTACTAACTTCTTTTGCTGCTATGAGAATTCCCGTGAGATCGGTTTGAACTACACTGGTACTATTAGTCACATCCCATTTTAGGAATCTGGAGTATATTCCACATCCTAAGCCTTCTTTTGTTTTAGAACCGTCGGTGTAGATATAAACCGTACCTGCCACTTTCGGTTCTTCTATTTGTTTATATGGCCTATGGAAGATATATCTCGGTGAGATGGAGTCCTTGAAGCAGTGTAAGCGTATCGAGCGCCACCTGCCTCACCATACCGTACATCTGGTTCTATTCCAACAGTGCGAAGTCGTGTTATTGTCAACAAAACAATCTCCTTGATGTAAATATCATAGGGAGTGAGACTAAGAATGATTCCATGGCCCTGGTTGGTGCGGCTTTCATGGCTCCTGTTATGTTGAGACATGCTGTTCTTTGAATTTGTTCTAGTTTGCGGATAGCTGTCAATTTAGGTTTGGAAAATAAGCTGGTAATGTAGATTCGAGTTTGACAAATCTTGGTTTTTGGGTGGTAAGTAACTGGATTTAACCATGTTTATAAAAAAAAGCTTCATATCCCGAGAATGCTATTTGTGTTTTCTGAAAATAGACTGAGAGTTAAACTACGGATTGTTGGGTAAACTGATTGAAATTTGTTTCTCTAGCGGTCATTGTCATAGTCGAAACCCTGATGTTGTTTCAATGGTTTTCCGTACAAATAAACCTAAACAATATACGTTCCGAGATTAGGAAAAAAAAAGATAGCATCCTAAAAAGTGGAATCAACAATCGATACATCACCTGCTGATCATTTTCAATATCGTACATACGTATACGATCGTGTGACATAAGAATAAATTAAGTTGTAATATACTTAACATTTACATAACTTAATAATGGTATTTGCATATATACACTTATAGGGTGTGTCGTCAATGTTAAAAATATCCTTACAAACGCAAAAAATCGTTATTAATAAAGAATTAAAATTTTTATGGAAAATATTCTTCAGGTACGATAACCTTAGAGCTGTGTACAAGGTTATGCAAATAAAAGTTAACCGGTGAGATTGTAAACGGTAAAATATTAAAGTAGGTAATAATTTTTGCTTTTAAAAATTGTTTGAGTTAGGTACTTGTTTTATGTTCCAGTCACTTGCATATCTGCGTCTAGTATAGTAACTTTAAATAATCCGTATTTATTGTGTATTTGAAAATATAACAAAAAAAAATGTGTCTATGACGTAATATGTATAGTGGTTGGCTACAGCGGAAGCAGATATAGTTTGTTGATACATGTTAAGGTTTGAGTGTTTAAGTAATTTGGTAACATTTTTGTAGTGTCGATATGCAAAAAAAGGTTTTGAAACCTGGCGAAAAGTGGCCTGTTTTTTTGAACTCGGAGAGGTTTAATTGCTTTGTATGACTCTCAACTAAGAGTATTGCCTTTTTTTATTGAGTAGTTTTATCTCATTCACCATAAATTAGACTATTTTGACATTTTATACACGAAAACTTGTGGTGAATGGGGCAAAACTACAGATTAATAAATACCTGGATGGGGAATAATCTTAGCTGACAGTCATACAAACATTTTTTTATTATTCTTCTCGACGCCTGGAAAAATATATTTCATTGCTGGGAAAAATCAATCGATGCGAAACTTTATTTTACAGATCACATGACCGCTTCCACCACCCGGACATAGTATAACTTGTTCACCCCTTCTCCTGCATCTAACTACAAAGAGCGGACAAAAAAGCAATATGCCACTTTTTGCAGTCAGATAAGGGACTATTATAAATCTGAATGGCATCAAGAATGTTATGTTTTGTTGGGAATACACTGCGACCTAAAAGATCTATCGTGTCGCTAATGCAGCAAGAAAATGTCTGAATGCCTATAACGACCTTTCCAATCATATCTTCTCAAGGAAGTGTAGGATTTGGAATGGCTTCGAGTTAGGTAAATCTCTCTCTTCTATTTGATATGCTCCTAGGTATAGTGCCTTTGGATTCTGGAGTGGTAGCCAAATTTTAAGAACAAAATCTATTCAAGAAAAGTTTTTATATTGGGATTTATTAGGTTACATGTTTATAGACCATAATTTTGCAATATCATGTTTTAAGCTATGATGACAACTGACAGTTTTCTTTATTTAGACACACCGAAGGAATAGGAAAGTGGGTGGATGTACCGATTTATTGTAGAGTAACCAAAATTATTAAACTGGAACAGATTTTTTGGAACCCATTTGGTCAAAAACAGTAGCACTTCTTAATGGTATGATCAGCAAAGCTATACAGTTGATCAGCGCTATGGTGAAGGAGCTTTGCTTGCTGCTTACTGACAAAAAAGAGGAAGACGAGGAGGAAGAAGAAAAGTATAATAATAATTATATATAATTAATCTGTTATTTCGTCTCGGAAAGTATTTAATTTTTCTTAGAATTAATTATTGGTTAAATCGTTCGTTTAAAAATATTAGATAGTGTCAATATTTTCATTGCATCATGTAAATTCTAAATTTTATACAGCTCATTTGTGCATGGTCCAAATTTCGATATTGCAACACACCTTACAATGTCATCCAGAATAGTAATAAGTAATACGGAAACTATTGGTATACGTGGTCAGTAAACTCTACAACTGCCAACTGAATGAGAAAATACCTAGTCATTCATTCAGGGGCGTACATATCCATTCAAAAAATAAAAACTGAATATACATAGTACATATAGATAACTTGTAAACTAATTAACTGTCTAAAGTGAAAAATGATGGGAGGCCAGTAGTAGTTCAATAGTAAAAAATAGTATTAACATGTTCATATGCTAAAGTAGCATTTTTTTCATAATTTGGCTTCTCAGTATGTGGTTAAAGTTAAAAGGTGCATTTTCGGATATATAAAGCTATTTATTTATCTAAAGATTTTTATGACTTTGGAAGTAATATTAGTTATTGTTAATATATTATTAATGAAATATCTTTCACGCATTTTAGCTGAAAACTATTGGCGGTCCATCTATTCTATTTGTTATAATCCTCTATATTTTAATCATAAAGGTAAAAGCCTTGGCATTATTGCTTACTTGTCTATTTCTCTGTATCTGTAACTGTGAAGGGGCCCAACGGCACTTAGGACTCACTTGGCCCCTTGTGGATCCCAAATTGATAGGTACCAGACACCTCTTAGCTCGTCAGTCAGCATAGATTTGATGTAGTTGACAACGTTGCCCAGAGGTGCTTCTCTTATACCGGCCGGTGTTATACAAAACTCGCCGAACACAAATCTTCTAATAAATGGGAGCTTCAGGCAATCGTAAAAGATATGCTCGATGGTCTCATCTTCTTGTTCGCACCCTTGCAGAGTGCAGATTCTGACAGCCCCATGACAATGACTGCCTGTGATCAGGCGCAGATTCTGACTATTCATAGTCAAGTATTTTTATGCTATAGTATTGTCGGAATAAGCAGGGGGCCTGGCAATTATCCAACTTTTTGTTTCATTCCATGGTTCTTTAAATTTGTCACTATCGATATTGTCAGTCCGATGGAAGGACAAGGTCCAAAAAGCATTTGGTTGGCTGTCTTCTTAACTAGCGAATCAGCAAGACGGTTACCTTTTGATGTGGCGTGACCTTCGATCCATCTCAAGGTGACCACATTATTGATGGATACTTCGTGGCAGAAAATTCGTGGTCAATCCAAGGCTAGCAGTGCTTGTCTGCTAGCCCTAAAGCAGAGGAAGCGTATCGAGCGCCTCCCGCCAACACCGACGTCTCGCCTCACCAGATCCTATATTAGGTTCTATTCCAACAGTGGGGGTCGTGTCATTGTCATCAGAGCAACCTCCTTGATGTAAATATCAAGTGAAGTGAGACTAAAAATGACTTTCATGGCTGTGGTTGGTGTGGTGTTGAATTTGTCCTAGCTTGCGAATAGCTGTCATTTGTTGGATTTTCTATATCCAGATAACTGCACCGTATGTTAGTATAGGTCTTATGATGACCATGTAAGTCCATGTGACGACTTTGGGACAGAGGCCGCAGGCGCATCTAACGGTTCGGCTGCATTCTTCATAAGCAATGTATGCATTTTTGAGTCATTTTTTCTAGATTTTAGTTCCATTTGCAAAATTTTTCTTGTAAAAGGGACCATTTCTGTCTTATTGCGATTGATAGACAGTGAATAGTCCTGTTCTTTAATTTTGAAAGCTAGGTACCTATGTAATTTTCTGACAAAAAATTCTATAAAAGATTTGGTTAATCACAAATTTTAATTATTACATTTACACTTTTAATAATATTCCGCGTTTAAAGAATAGAGTGAAGAAATAGTTCAATAAGTTACTTGTTACTCAAGTCATACAATAATAGTAATACAATAAATCTCGAAACTAATTAAAAATTCAGGAATGAACGTCGCGTAAAGATAGGTAAACAAAATACTGAATTCTAGTAGTAAAAAGATTGCTATGTTAACTATCTAATTCCTATCCTTGTCACAAATAAATAAGTACATGTCAATGACCAAACACTGTATTCATTAGACATAGAGATATCCTAGCTAGGTAGTAGCTACGTTTATATGTAATTGATAGATAATTCCACGTGATATACAGATCTATTTAAAGAAATTTAAATTAATTTTGCGAAAATGCATTGTTAGAATATTGAATCGATATGTAATCTTGATACGCCAATGCAGAACTGTAAATCGACTGGAAAAACATTAAGTTATTTGAATAAAGATGAACATACACCTTACCTTACACTGGAAGCTATTGAGGTATGTGTTTTAAAGTGTAATAAATATATCTCTATACCGTTTTGCGGCTACCGTAAATTTAACTGGTGTCAATCAAGAATAAGGAAGTACTAATATGTAAGAAGAGTTTATATCTTCCTGAAATTCAAATTAGCAGGAAGCCAGAGCCAGATTGTTTTAGAATAACTATTAGGAGATGCATAATGCCACATCGAATTTTAATACAACTGAGGAAAATGATTATTATTAAAAAATTAATAAGAAATAGAGAACATATTATTCAGATATTGTAAACTATTGAATGCCTGTATCACATAATAAAATTAAGTAAACTATAGAAAACAACTGCTCATTCCAAACCTTAATATTATTATTTTTTGTTATATTTTATGCTAACATAATAGTATAGTCCAAAAGTGTAAAATCGGGACATTATTTCAAATGGTAATATTAAAATCACTAATACATAGTAACCAAATTAAAAAAATCGAATATAATGATTATTTATTATAAACAATAATTTAACACATATATCTGAAGAGATTAAAACCTATAAGAGGAGAAAAAAATTAATTCCGACACACCGAATAACGAACATTACTGAAAAATTATTAGAAGAAAAAAGTTACTGCGCAAGCTTTTACTTTATTTTAAGGTTTATATACTACTTAGGAAATGTAGGTACTTCCTGTAACATATGTTCCATTCATTACATAAATGAATATCGCCATATAATACAAATGTTAAAATGCTATATAAAAATCTTAAGTGATTTTAATGAATAAAAACTCATATTCATGCTTAAGCCTGCCCATGTAAAAATAATGGGGTCTTTATTAAGCCTGCTCATGAAAAATATTTTGTCCTTTTACTCCTTACGCTGCTCATGTAATAATATTTGGCACATTTTTTTTAAGACTGTCCATGTAAAAATGTTTAGTCTCTTTGTCCTTTAATCAAACCCATATCAAAATATTTGGACCTTTTACCACTTACACCTGTAACTACAACTATCAATATTTGAATCATTTACGGTTTAGCCTATCCATGTAAAAATATTTGAACCCTTTACCCCTTTAGCCTGCCCATGTGAAAATGTTTGAACCCATATAAAACAATATTTGGGCCCTTTACCTTTTTGATTCTAATATCACATTTAAAATAATTATTTTTTTATCTATCACTTTCGCTTACAATGAATATACTCAAATTAAATCATTTAAATAACGTTTTAAATACTTTGTATCATTTACTTGACAGCAATATAGACATACATGGATGGCAATCTATTGAAATCGTAACATTCAGTACCCGTGTCGTATTGCATAAAATAAGCTCAATAAGAAATACAATGCGTTTTTGAAATACTGATATTTAATGCACTAAAGTTAAACTGAAAATTCTGAAAATCAGTAGGGTTCTCGGCTTCTTCAATTATATAGTAAAGTCAAAACCTCCAGTTGATCGGAACTTTTATTCTAGAGTTATCTTGCCGGAGCACATACCCACATAACCTATTTTTCTATCACAAAATCGATTTTTTGACTTCTGAGAATAATCTATATTTCCCAGTTCTAAGTCAGAAAAATCGATTTTTCCGGGTTTTAAGTCAGAATATTTTGTAGCCCTTCTACGCTTGCTTCCGTAGTATGCCGCAGATAGATAAATAATTGTTTACATTTATCCATGTATCTTCGCAGATATAGGTACCGTTTTCAATATGTTTGATTTTGAATTAAACTCGTTTTTTATTTCCAGCCTTTCAAATTTAATAACATTCAAGACTTCCATGCCATGTAGACGTTTCACTCGCCAACATTCCCACATCACTCGCCAACATTCCCACACTTTTTTTTGCAATTTTTGTCCAAAATAAGCTGAAACTCCGCTGGCATATTGGTATTGTAGGCGTGGACACCGTGCAGTATTATTAAAATTACAAGTTTAGATTTAGATAAGAAGCGTATCTTTCCGCTGGACCATCTTTTTAAAGCGGATCTTTGCTGTTAAAATAAGGCCATTTTCTAATAAAGAATAATAATGAGTACCAGTTCGCGAACTGTGTAGGTGCTGTTTTGGTATATTTGTATTTTTAATCCATTTAGATGTAATCGGATGAAGACTTCTACAAAATTGTGAACATATTAAACCGCATCGTAATATACGTATTACTTATTTCATATCATGTTATTGCAAAACAACAAATATACACATTATTTTTAAACAAATAAATTTATTTACTCCGTCTGAGTGGAAAACACATTATTCCCATTATGTTTTTTTCAGCAGAAATTAAATATTTGCAAAATAAGAGACAATATTATCTCTGGGACAGATAAGGCTTTAACCATTTTTTCTGTTGTTATAAACAGCTTTTTTATGATTTATCAGTGTTTAGCATAAACATGAGTTCAAACTGCATGTAACTAATTTAAAAATATATTTTTTATCTACTATATATAGTCGGTTTCAAACCTTTGCGAACTTCAACAAAAAATAATTCCGATTTTAATAATCCAAAATTTATGAGAACAAACTTATACCTACAATAAATGAAACTGAAGTTTACCAGATTTAATGGTCAATAATGATTCATCATATCATACTGGACAACTATTTCACTTCTTGTATATTCATTAGCGGAGGTAAAGTATTTCAATAAAATATTTTATTGACCAATAAAAGCACAAAATCTAAGTCTCAATTCATT
This sequence comes from Psylliodes chrysocephalus, assembly GCA_927349885.1. Lineage (NCBI taxonomy): Eukaryota > Metazoa > Arthropoda > Insecta > Coleoptera > Chrysomelidae > Psylliodes > Psylliodes chrysocephalus. Next base: position 11,178,634 of record OV651826.1, on the reverse strand, counting down.
AAACAGAGTGACAATGAGACCAGAATGAGAAACTTTCGATTGGAAAGTCTTTTATTTATAAAACAATTTGGAACATATTTGTAACATACCTACTAAACATAATTTCGAATCGACACATTTAAACAAAATGACTGACTTCATGTTTTTTCGGAAATGCCATTAATTTTGAATTTTATAAATTGATCGCCAAACAAATAATTTCATATCGTTCAACGAACATGTGTCTTTCTATATACCACATTTAAACTTATCCACATTATTGTTTTTCTCATACTTGGCCCCAAAGGCCCCACGTTGGGCGCCAATTTTGTAATGATATAATCATAACCTCCAAAATGTAAGCTCTCTTGAAGCTACCGAGCATAATAAATCAGACTGCTTTGGAGAATCAAGATGAAATTAATTAACAGTGGATGATTCCGAAATTCGATGATCAACTTCTACATTAAAATTTCAAGTGACAATGTCAAAAATGGTTATCGGAATGACAGAACTCAGAATCGTCACACTGACCAGAGGTGGGACATTAGAGATGGGAGAAAAACAACGATATCATAGATATACCGTTACAAGTCTTGCACACTGGATATCTCGCTGCAATTGCTTTAAAGATAACAAATTATGGTATTTTGCCAGTTTTGAATTTCTCAAGTTACTTTTTTTAAATATACTTGTTCTACAAATGCCCGTATATCTGGAATAGATTAGATTAAATTTAATTAGGACTATGGGCCATGTGGCCTCCCCCACCTCGATCTTTTGAGATCTATTGTGGATATCCTTTAATCATTGTTTAGAGTACCTTGTCTAATTCGATCTTTTGTAGTAGACTCCATAGACTGGGAAGTAGTTCTCCGGTATAGCTAGTTGCTCTTGGTTTTTCTTCTCCAAGTGTAAGGAATCTCAGTCTTGCTAGACCTTCGCAGTAGCACAATACGTGTTCTGCCGTTTCCTTCTCTTCTTGACAGAATCGGCACAAGGACTCTTCTGTTGTTTTATATGGGTGAAATATTTTTAGTGTTCGTCCCCAATTTGACAAAAAAGAATTTATGGAATCGCCTTGATGTCTGCTTGTCTGTTTTTCTGCTCAGACATCTTCAAGGCATGATTATGCGCACATTGCTTCAATGTTTTAAAGCTTTCTTCTAACGACTTAAACATTTCATTATTGTTTTCAAACGATTAGAAATTATATTTATGTTTACAAGATTCTAACTCCTCCAGACTCTCCCGACTTTGTACCTTCAGATTAGTTTTATATTATAAGGATACATTAGGTAGAAACATAAAAGTTTTATTTCGAAAAGTGGTTACGTACCCTTGCGTAAATAAAATTTTTATTCGAGTTTAATGTTTATTCACAAAAAGGGAAAATCTATTTTAAGCTGACAACAGACTGAAAACCAACCTTTCACCATGGTTTTCTTCGTACAGCCTAATGACAAATCGATTTTGTTATTTCTGAAAGTGACTTCTTCGTCTTTATACGTTCAACGCACTGCCTTGGCTGAATTATCTAACTTGTAGCGTATTTTATTGTCTTGTAATTCTTTTTTGTTCAAGGTGATTCTTCTCTCACATTCCGACATGCCTACTACTATTTATATGATTTGATTATTTAATTTTGTTACCAATACTGAGACGATTGTCTCCTACATTTCATTTTGACACGTAAGTCCATAAAGGAGCCGTTAGCCCTCTAGGCCTTTTAATACTGCTCTTCAACATATTATAATATACTAAATAGTTACTATAACATGCCTGAAACTTTCCAGGCGTTAATAACAATAATTAACCGGAGCGTTCACTGTAAGGATTCCTCGGATCTACCAAAACAACTATAGAAACTTGAGATTAATTTCCAATCCAGCAAAATCAGACGACTGTGTTTTTCATCTGGAGACTCAACAGGTAAGTTTTACCGGACTGCAAGAAAGAAAATTAAGACACAGTCCTACCTCCACCTACCTAAGCATCACGCTGGACATAGCTATTATCTAGAGGCAGCATATCTCCAGAGTGGAGTAGAAAATGAATCTCGGAATAGTGTTATCCATAAATTAATGTGATCTTCGTGCATCTCTTCTAGCTCTTGTCTGTATCATCACAGAATACTGTACCCACCGCTGTGGAATTTTGCACCACCGAAGGTGTGAACAGTGCTACGAGTAAATTAGATTTTAGAGGGATTGGACCCTCTTCCTCATCTACCGCGATCTATTTATAGTTATTGTGAAACATCGCTATTTAAAGCATATTATCCAGCTTTGTCTTTTTCATTATACTTATTTAGGAGCCTTGACACATGTAATTATCCCTTTAAATATCTGTGTACTCGCCATAGTTTGCTTACTTTTGAATCCAACCTTACTGCAAATGGTATTTGGTCATTAAATTGCCAATGGTAATACCAGAACGTGTAAAAGAGCAGGATTCATTGAAATACCTATCTAAGAACATATTAGTAAGTGCACAACAGTTTGATCAAATTAAGGTTGGTAATGTATCAGGAAGTCCTGGCACCAAAAATGGAAAGCATTTTCAGTTGAACAGGGCATATCTAGTTGTTCATAAGCACATAATAGCAGTTGGTATATTTCTGATTATTGAATACTACATAGTATATAATTTTAAATTGTTAATAGGTTCATCTTCAATTACATTATAAGAATGGGAATGCAATGATTGTACCAATAAATTTTTGTTGTTTTTTTTCTGTATCTACACGCCGAGCCACATTTGTTTTTATGAACTATGAACCTATTTATCCTCATTGTAATTAATAATAAGTCATAAATTGCAATAGATCACTAGACAATAAAGACAATCAATTGTATGTCCAGACTAGGTACAAAAATTATATCGATTTTGGACGCTAATAGATTTATTTTTATCATTAATTGTTTGATATCGGGCATCAGATGCATCGCATAATACTTTTACTTTTGATTCACTTGTGTTTGCTACCAGGGTCATGGCATTTCTATTTTTACCAACTGCTTCAATCATTTCGATACTGGTTCAAGTTTTTAGTTTTTTTTGACAACAGTAAAGAAAATGAAAATATTAATGACTAAAAAAACTAGAAAAGCGCAAGTAAATTAAGGAAAACACTTTGTTCTGGAGTTACTTCAATGGCTTCTGCTATGATTCTTCTGTCTTATCAACCCTAATAGGTTGTCAGTAATAGCAGAAGTCATTCCAATTAAAGGATCATAGGGCATCAACAAAAAATTATATAATCAAATTATATTTTTATAATACAAATATAGGCAAATTGTACGGTTACGCTGATAAAATTAGCCTGCTTAATTTTAAACACACTGTATACCGTACCTTTTAATCTCAAATAACGACACTATAAATTTTGAAGATATACAGTTATACCTCTCGCCACGGTGGTATGAAATCCTGAAATAATACCAACTTTCTTTTTCGTATACAACCGGTCCAATTTTTTAGGATTAAGTTCATAAAAAAAATTGAAAGAAATCAGTACTACTTGTTAAATAGTCGAATTAATTTTGGTACCGATTAATTTGAAAAATGGCACTAATTAATATTTTTTAAATAGTACAAGATATACAATGTATTTTTAAAAATATGTGGTAATTTTACATGTTTTTCTACATTTTTCATAGGTATATTAAAATTTGAAAGACAAGAACAGCGATAAAAAAAATTACAAATTCAATCCCTTACACAATCATCAACCTCCAACAGCATGAAATGTTGGATACCTATACAGTGTGTCCGTAAATTATGGAATAAATTCAACATTTCCTAAACTAAAAGCTTTTTCAAAATTGAAACACGTCTATTTTTAATTTTAATGTTCTACATTTTACAAGAAAATTTCATTATTCAGGGTGATACACATTAACCCTTTCAGGACGGATTTTTATTTCTGTTTTACGTGTTGTAATCATTAATATTATTTCATTTCCTAACATTAGGAAGCTTTTTGTAGTTTTGCAGTTTGTATTTTTTTAGAATTTTCCAAAATGTATTTAATATTTTGAAAAATGGGACATATTGTCCCATTAGTCCGTTCTACTGGGACATTACAGCCCATCAGTCTTGAAAGTTGTAAAATAATAAACAAAAAAATATATAAAAAACTGTATTTTAGTAACTAATTTTACAATAAACAAAGGTTTGTGATTACATATGATAAGGTGTAAAACATTTGTTACATAGTGGGACACCACATGCTCTACAGACTGATCTTGTGCGCTTTTCAATATTGTTTTGTGAGCATCTAGTACACCTTCTCCGCTGTTGTTCAACAATTGGTATGTGATCTCCAATATTCAACATTGTTCTTTGCCTCTTCGAAGGTCGTTCAGATGTTGAACGTTTCTTTATACTCGCCTTAGTTTTCCCATGTTCAATAAGCCCTTCTGCCAAAGACACCAAGAAATCCAAAAATGGTACCTTTTTGCGTTTTACTTCATTATCGATAATGTAGTAATTTACAACAGTCATCAACATCATTTTGTAAAAAACCTTTTTCCACCATTTGGTAGACTTTCGATCAAAGTCGTAGAGACTAGTCAAATGGTCTGTTAAATCAACATATACTTGTAAAATAAAATGATCTCGGGGCATTCAAGGGAGGCTTTCACACCATTTTTCTGTATTCTTGCAACCATGGTTATCTGACCACGTGACAGTTGCTAATTGCCATGACTTCCTTTGTATCTTGCCATCTAGTAAAAGTTATCCCATCATTTGTACACAAGAATTTGGCTTGACTTTTCTCTAGTTTTTCTCGACTTTTCGGTATATTTTTTCGGCTACTAATACAAGTCCCTACTGCTGCGTATGGTAATGTTTTCATCAACGTTACTGGTGTAAAGAATCTATCAAAACAAACTACAACATCTGATTTTCTTATGGAAGAGGTAAGCTTGCATACTACCTTTTCCCCTAGAGTTCCATCTATCTGGCCTTCTTCTTTACCACTATATACATTTAGATCGTATACATATCCGGTTAGAGAGTCGCTTCTTACCCATAATTTGATGCCACGCTTGATAGGTTTTAGTGGCAAATATTGTTTCAAGCTGGATCTACTTTTGAATTTCGCCATGCTTTCGTCTATGGACTGGTAAACCGAATCCGTTCTAGCTTTCTGATATGTATATTTAAAACACTCCAAGAGCTCTTCTGCGTAATAAAATCTTTGTACAGTTTGGTGGTTTTTCGGGGTAATTAAAATACAATTTAGAAATTAGCAATTCGTATCGATCGCGCGACATTGTATTTTTAATTGTAGTATTTCCCATAGAAGGATGTTTTGACCAATAGCAGTTCAAGCTTGGCAGCACATTAAAAGCCATTACTAACATAACACCAGTTACCATCATAATTTCAGAATAGTCAGTCAATTTCACTTTCTTTTTAGTTTTTCTTTCGATAATTTTTATCCTCTCATTGGTGCATTGGGATATGAACATGTACAAACTTTTTGGGAATAACTGCAAAAACACTTCCAATTCTGTTGATTGGCTATTTATACAGAAGAGGATTTCTGTATCCCTAGTAAGAGGCAATTGAAATCGTGGAATATAATTTTGCGGAACTGAAGACCACATTATCGTGCTTGATGCAGTTTGAGGAAACAAAGTACTCTGACGATTCGCATCACCATTATCGCTACCTGTATCTTCAGCTTCGACGAGTTCGTTATTTTCTGATTGAACATCACCATCACACTCAGACTCGGTTTCTGAACACAGGCTATACCAATTTGGGTCTTCATCACTACTATTTTGGTAAGGATCAGTATCACTTTCGGAGAAATCAAGATTTTCAGCAATTCTTTCAAGCTCAGCTTGAATTAGTGGTTTTTTCTATTCATCCTGAAAGAAAAAAACACATTCGTAGGTCTCGTGGGACAAATGATCCCACCAATAAAGCCTGTTGGGACATAACGTCCCACAAAAAAAATCAGAAAATTTCGCATCAAGGAATACGTAAAATATGTTTAAACTATTATATACACTAAAAGAAAGGTACTTACTTGGTTAAACAGAATAAACAGTATATAATTGCCCTAAAAAAGGCATAAAAACATAAAAAATTATCAACATGCGACGTGGAGCCCGAAAAATTTGAGGTTATCTCGCTTTGTTTACAAACAACAAATTGCTAGATGACCGCAGGCACTGAAAATTTGATTTGGGATATATAGTCCTGTTAGTCTTGAAAGGGTTAAGGTGATGACGCCATCGAAAATTTTTTTAAATGTAACACCCTGTGTTTTGTGACATTTTAAGATCAAGAGAAATGAGCTGATTCCAAAAAGGTATGATACTTGGTATTCTTCTATCTGGATCATCTTCGTTTAATTCATGTACAAGTTTGATTTTATAGGGATGCCATTTTTAAAGTTTTATTAATTTATGTACCGTTGTTTTGCTAACATCTAGATCACGACTAACTTGACGAACAGAAGTGTGCGCATCTTCTTCAAAAGTAAGTAGAACATCTAATGTTTTGTCATAATTTACAGAGGGACGACCTGATTTGCGTGCATTTTCAACTGTACCAGTTTCTCGAAATTTTTTTTAAATCTTACTTACTGTTGACTGCGTTATGGGTCTTTCTGGATATTTATCATTAAATAAATTACTCACTTCCATCTGAGTTCGCGATCTGTCTTTATACCCAATCATCATAAGTATTTCAATTCTATGCACACTTAGGGTTATTTCTACTTCAAATTAATTCTTAGCAATAATACAAAACATTCACGAATTAATAAAACAATTATTGTACTACTTAAGTATTACTGAAAGTCAATAAAAATAATAACATTTCACTAAAAACTAGTAGGCTACTTTTTTCTAATTGATAAGAAATAATTTATTTTTTAAGCGCATATCTTTGAAATTCCCCAAGTATCATACCTTTTTGGAATCAGCTCATTTCTCTTGATCTAAAAATGTTACAAAATACAGGGTGTTACATTTAAAAAATGCCGATGACGTCATCTTTATCTTATCTGTATCTTTATCGGTTGTAAACAGATAAGGTTAGGTTTGGCCCAGAACACTGACGTCATCACCTTAATGTGTATCACCCTGTCTAATAAAATTTTCTTGTAAAATGTAGAACATTAAAATTAAAAATCGACGTGTTTCAGATTTTTTAAAAAAGCTTTTAGTTTAGGAAACATTGAATGTATTCCATACTTTACGGATTCACTATAATATGATGTAATACTGTATAATTAAGAGTGCAATGCAAATTCGTAAAATACCTGCTCTTTAAGCCCCAATTTTATAGCCATGACATGTTATCAAACAAAGTTATTGTTTTGTGGCATGCAGAGCCTGGAATGCAGGAGAAAACAGGCTTTACTCCTATTCCTGGTGAAATTAATAAGATTGTTCTATCAAGTGCGGGTCACTACTTGAAAAAGTTCAACGTTTGGTTCCTGCCCGAGGGACATTTATTTTTTCAGTATTTTCATTGGTAATGAATATAAAAAAATGTTTTGAGTAAGATGTATGTGGAAAATGTATATATTTAGTTTATCCTCTAAACATTTACAACGGAAAAAGCCTATAATAACTAGACAGGAAAGTCATGTGTAGGACACATCAGATTTTTTAAAATATTTTATAATCTTATTGCAGTTGTTTGTGTTATTTTCTGATAGTACTACATAAATAAATAAAACATAGATTACAACAAAAACTAACTATATTTTTAGAAGTCCAATATATACCACTTTTACAATAGTAATTTAATCCAGTAAAAAATAACAACATTGTAAAAGTGGTTCCTTTTTCGTTTTGAGTAGTAGGTATATTTGGAAATAATGGCAGAGTCGATGTAAGTTACGAATAATAAGAGGATTGACTAAAATCCAACCTTGAATTTCGTGTAGGCATAATCAGATGGATATACAGGATGTATCCATATATTTGCTGATAAATGGTTTTCCACAAGACGATTACAATATTTGATTTTCTATTGACAAGATATTAAAGTAATAGTTAATTGCTTATGCTGTTTGAGTATTTATATACTTTTAAAATAGAATAGCAGAACGATAGGTTAGTGAAATATCATGAAAAACTAATCAATATTAAAAGTGCAAGAATTGAAGTGAGAATTGGACTTGGCAGGCTTGCATATACATATTTTATTTTATACTGAATGTATACAGAACAAGTCCAACTTATAATACAAACAGTTATACAATAATAGAAAATAATACATATTAATAAAATTGCAAATAATATAAATTACAAATATTAAAAATTACATAAGAAGACTATTTACACCGTTTAAATTCAGCAATATAAAGATGTCATGCACTTAAAAATAAGGACAAATACTTCAAGGTATAGATGTAATAGCATGTAATAGCAATTCATATCTACACCGACGGCTCCAAAGCAAAACAAGGCTCAAGATGTGGAATATACTCCAGATACTTAAACCTAAATATGAAATGGGCTGTGAGCAGTAGTGCCAGTGTAGTTCAAACCGAGCTCACGGGGATTCTCATAGCAGCAAAATAAATCACCAGAAATAATATCATTGGAAGAAACATGCTCATCTATTCGCCCCGTGCGTGACAGCAGCGCCAATTAGTTTTGGAACTAATGGACTATTTCTGTGTATACTGACAAATACAATTCGTAATTAAAAAGTATATATGTTAGTTTTAATAAAAGTATATGGATTTGTAAAACAAGTAAAACATTAATTTTTTATTATTATATATTTTTATCGCTTAAATTAAAGAAAATTTTGTATAATCAATAAAAATCAATAATAAAATATAGACAGGCAACATTATTTACTGGAAAATGTATGAGAAGTTGTCTAAGTCCAATAAGTTGTCATTGAAGAATTAAACTATTCTGCCAAAATAAAAAAATACTATTTAATAATAGCGTGAAGTTAAAATGTATAAAAAAAGGATCGTTATTTATATTTTCATTTTTGTTCGAAAGAAAACAGAATGAATAATTAAAACTGGTTTCCCATCAGTAAGTCACAAAATTGCATTCCAGCCACATATAATAAAGACAGAAATCGTGAAATCTAGTCCTTGCTGAATGAACATTTAAGAATAAAGAGGGATAGGTATTAAAGAACATCGTAAAATATTAATTTATTGTTTATTTAAAACCTTTTAAGTTTCTGATATCTACTATTTTCACCATTACTGTTATTGTTACAAAAATAAATATAATTTTTCTTCTTATTGTACACCTATCCATTTATTTCTTTGATTTAATTTCCACTTTGCTACTAAAATTTTTTATATAAGTTTCACTGTTTTTTTTTATATAGTATTTGTACAATTTTCAACACAGCAACTCCGGTTGCTTATTGTATTGTTTTTACCTACTTTTAAAAAAAAAAAGTAAAATGTATACGTGTATTTGATGCCAAAATGTCAAAATATCGCCCTAAAATGCACGAATTATCCGCAGCTAGGCTAGTATCGCTTTTGCTTTCCTTTCCATGACTTCGCACGGAGCGAATACAGATAGCAGACAACCACTACTCGCCCCGGACAGACCACGAATTTATTCAGGGTTAGTACTATAATGTCACAAAGCTTTGGCCAAAGTATCCATCAACAATTTGGTTAACTTAAGATGGATCAAAGGTCACGCCACATCGAAAGGTAGCCGCCTTCCGATTCACTGACCTGGCCTTTCTATTGGACTGACAACATCGGTAGTGACAAATCTAATTAAAGAACATTGCCTTGTGAAATTCAAGGAAAGAAGGGATGAAAAAAGAAGCTGCGGACTTGCCAGGGAGCTTTTGAGTTATCCTGACAACACTACAGCAAACAAATACTTGATTATGACTACGGCAGAATCTGCGTCTTATAATAGGCATTCTGACTGGACATTGTCAACTACGGAAGCATTTCCATATCAAGGGGTGCGAACAAGAAGATGAGACCATCGTACATATCCTCTACGATTGCCCGACGCTCTTACTCATAAGAAGATTTGTGTTCGGCGAGAAATGGCTAACAACGGCCGATATAAGAGAAGCGAAAGTTTTCCATCAATATTTAATTTATTTTTTTTATATTTCAATTAGCTTAGTAATTATTATAAATACCAACGGTTGAAATGTAGAGAGCTTAATAATATTTTTTATATAAATATATCTATTTTATTTTATTTCTTATGGAAATATCTATTAGAAGCTAAAGCCGAAAGCGCCCAGCCTAATGTATACTGATGGCCTTTCACTCTTCAATTTTCAAGTTTAATGTGTACACCATTCCCAGTCTCCTAATTTATATATTCTCCTAATCTGGATTTGATTTCTTTTGTACCTAATCATTTTCTTAATTTCTTTATTTCTGATAACACGTTAAATAATAAAACTTTTATTTTACGAGGCGAATTCTCCAGAGAAGACGAACCACCTTGTATAATTACGAAGCAGTTTCATCTTAGAAGAATTAATTTTCCATAAAAAACATCTAACCTTGTCTAGAAATCCTTTTCGATTTATTTTCCCTTTCTATAAAATGCTAAACATCGTGTAAACACATGATATCTACGAAGTGATAATTTTTTTCGTTCTACAAATTATTCTTACTTCTGTTAACCTATTTACATATATTTCGCAGGATATACTGGGTGAGTCGTGACGAGTGAAACGTGGTGTAAGTTTTTTGAAGTTAATTTTATTGTAATTTGGGTTAAAATTGTTTTTGATATCATTTTTAAGTATAGTCAATTTAAAGGGACAATATTATCTCGTTAAGAAATTAATGATTTATTTCTTAAAATAAGTAAAATTAAACAGGCCTTGACAAAAAAAAATTATTTTAAAGTTCAAAATCCATTTTTTCCCAGGGCATGAACAAGTGAAATAAAATGAAAACACCAATAAATGAACAATAATTTATAGTAATTTGTTTACGTATTTCTAAATTATTAAAACATTTAACAATTTTGCTTGGTAGTTTTTTCTCATAATGCTGAGTACAAATTTGTGATATATTTCGAAAATGATAGAAATCTTTCAGAACCAAAAAATACAAATACGTAGGTTACTTTTTATGTAGAACTTCTGCTGGATTGATGATACTCATGTGTTTTCTTAAGCGACAGTGTCCAGCAAGAGGAACTACTGTAATCCTAACCAATTTGTCGTTTTTGATCCAGATCTTTCCTCTCAATTTTGGATAGTTGTTCCACCATTCCTGAGACTCTTCTTGCATCCATTGTTTGATAAATGCCTTGCACAATCCCTTAGTAACTCCACAGGTCGGTGTCCTATACACCGATTGTACAAAAGCTTTTGATCGTATTGATAATTTTTTATTGGTACATAAGTTTCAATTATTTGGATTCACATAAAACGTGATAATTTTTTAAAATCTATTTGTTAAACTCATCTCAGTGTTGAATGTCCCAGTCATATCTCAAAAAGCTACGTGGTGTGTCCCAAGGTTCTGTGATAGCTCCATTTTTCTGTTACCTTTTTATAAATGATATTGTGAATTATTTGGGTATAAATTGCCTTCTATATGCCGATGATATGAAATTGTATAGTTTGAAAATCACTAGACGACTGCAATAAGGTGCAGATAGCACTCGAGTGCATACCTGGTGTGTTGATAACAATTTACACTTAAATGCCACTAAATGCTGTATCGTTTCATTTTTCCTAAAACTACAATGTTATTTATCATAACTATGCGATTTCTGATATATCTGACCCAGAGCTTCTGAGTTCGGGGACCATGGTGTAACATGTGAGAGTAAATATTCTTTAAGTTCACATGTTAGTAGAATTTATAATGAAGCATTTATAATACTGGGATTTGTCATCAGAAATACTAAGACCTATTATAAAGAGTGATCCTAAAAATGTTTTCAACGTAGGCCATGACCGACAAAGACAGAGATACAAGTCATGTCCGTGATAACTACGTGAGGCTCCAAATTGACACTTAAAAGGAACAAGAATCATACGCTTGACACACGTAAATTTTTCTTCTTATTATTCTTATGTGTGCTCTAAACTTTAACAGGCTTCTGTCATAATGGTGTCCCTCGCATGATATTTACATTATCACATTGGATAGAATACGGCGAAGATTCTTGAAATATTTGTTTTAAACATACTGGTATCTATCCAGTTATGTGTTAAATCACTGGATCTATTGACTGCTCTGAGAATTTAGGTAGGATTAACTTTATTGTGCCTAGAGTAAATTCCTCTTTCTATTTACCAACTGTGAGAATTTACAAAACCACTCACCTTTGTATAGAATATGCAACAACTGTAAATACTTTTTCCTGCAGCATTGCTTTAATAAAAAATATAAGAACTGCTTAATAGTATGTGCTTGTAACAACATGTTTGTTCTTTGTATATTTTTATTTTTTTAGTTTATTGTACAGTTTGTTTTCATTTATAAGTTTTTCTACCCTGCAACTGGAGTTGTCTGTTGGGTAGTGTAATAAAAAAATTATATACGTTTCAATTTGGCAACACGCCAAATTTAAAGGAACGAAGTCATCGAGCGATTTTTGACATATGAATGTACTGTCCGATCTTGCTAATATTTGGTATAGCTTTAGACATTATTATTGGTGATTTACTTGTATTGAGATATCATATTTTTATATACAATTTTATATTGACTTTCGTTATATATAGTGTTGTTACCAACTACAACTTTTATTTGAAATAATGACGTATTTACTAATTCTGAAGTTATAATTCTTACTAAATTAATAAAGAAGTCGATAATTAATTAATTATTAATACACCTAATTCAGGAATATTATTCTGATGAAATACATTTTGGTAAAACTCCAGTTATGCCTTATTCTTTATGACGCACCCTGTATTATCGTGACGTTGACCCTTTATAAATAAACGCGTGCACTTCTTGCATCTTACATCATACGCGTTGTGTACAGGGTGTCCTGTTAGGTTTGTAAACACTTTAGTAGGTCAATTAAATTGTGGTTTTAATTTTTTTGTTTGTAATGGTCATATGGAATTACTCCTAAATTAAGGAGGCTAATTTTGTTCCAGAAATCAGTGGTGGGTTTTATATACATAATTTATTACAAACTAAAATAATCAATTCTTTTGATAGCACAGAAAAGAGATATTTTTTTATTATACATATTTATTAAAAGTTGCTTGTTTTTAATTAAGAAAATTAAGTTCAAATAAAAGTTATGTTATGTTAGGTATGGGGTATTAATACACTACGACCTAAAATATCTATTGTATCCCCTTCTTTCGCTAATGCAGCAAGGAAATAGTCTCGATGCATATAACTTCCAATCCTATCTTCTGAAAGACGTTTAGAATTTGGAGTGGCTTCAAGTTAAGTAAATCGCCCTCTTCTATTTGGTATGCTCCTAAGTATAGTGCCCTTGGGTTCGCTCTCCTCCTCACAGAATCTGCACTCACTACCTTCCACGACTCAAACACCCGTATGCATAGTCGATCGCCAGAGATTCATTTTGGCGTATCGCCCAGCGATTCGCTGGCGAAAGCTCGAAAACGTGGCGACTCGCTGGAGATTGTCACCGGCATGTCATCTCTCGCAAGTTTTCATGTTCTTTTATAGGGATTATCACCGGCATCTCTCGCAGTTTATTAATGATTCATTTCTTGAAACCCAAAAAACAATGAACGAATATCAAATTTTTCCCTATAAAAAAACATGAAAACTTGCGTGAAATGACATGCCGGTGACAATCTCCAGCGAGTCGCCACCTTTACGAGCTTTCGCCATAGCGAATCGCTGGCGATACGCCGAAATCGACTATGCATACGGCTGTCAGTTTACTAAGGTGTCCTATGAGTCGGCAATGTCCGGTAAAGATCCCTGTTATAATGCATAGCGTCTTCTTGCTCAGGCAGATACAGGTTTCCGATCTTTTTTGGTTATACTCACCCAGAGGTATCTTAACTTGTCTTAGTCCCAAGATATTGTTCCAATTATTGGTTCTTCTACCGTCCAATTCTATTTTAATCTCTCCTAATACTGTTGATACCGCAGAACGGCTCAGGCCCCACAAAGGGTGTTTGGGCTCCTTTCCTTACAAGACTATTTGCAATCTTGTAACCCTTTACACCTGTTATGTCCCAGGACTCAAGTGAGTAACTGTATTTTCCTCGCCAAGCTCATTTAGTTTTTTGAGGCATCTTCAGCCCATTTTTGAGCTGATTATGCTTTGATGGCTGCTTAGCTATCAGACATGATGATAATCTCTTGTCTTCAATGTTGAACCGGATACACTTTTTATTGGCGTGAATTTCCACCTGGAAGATGCTTGGGTAATTATCCAAACTTTTAGAGTGCCTGGTTCTAGCCTTCTAGGTCTATACACTGCTATTCCAGTTCCTTCTATGGTTTTAGAACCATCTGTATACCATTAAAAAGCATGACTTTCGGTTGTAAGCACGATGGATTCTTGATTCCATTCTTTCTTGTAGCCTAGCTCTGTGGTTCTGAAGTTTTTCTCAACACTGTACTTCTTTCTTATTTCATCCTGGGGCATATCTCAAGTGTCTTCGGTTCTGAAGCTTATAGAGCTTCGGCTGATTACTCTGTTCCTCATCATTCTATATAAGTTACTGGTTTATAAAGTTTTTTGTTGGAAAAGAAAATATTTATAAAAAATGAAAAATAACAATAATTGGTTAAAAAACATTTTTTGAAATATTTGAGACAAAAAAATCTGAAACATGGTTTCGTCTTTTTTTAGCTTTAAAAGCACATTGGTACATGAATTTCCAAATTTTTTCCAAAAATTCGTTAATGGTTTTACGAATATTTGTCTGTTTTAGGTAGATTTCATACCAACACATCCTGTAGTTGTATTACATAATATTATTTAATTCTTAATCGAAATTTTAAATGTAGAACTATGCTCTTTGAATATTTAGCAACACGATTGCTAAAAGAAGAATACTTCCTTCAGGGACGGCATAAGGAGTTTGCATTAATAAAATTAAAAAAACAGTTTTAGTTATACGAAATTATCTGATAGCACGTTGTTTCTTACGCATTGTATCAGTGTACTTGATTCTTGAATTTTTCTGCTACATAATTATGCTTAGCCACAATATGTGTTATAAGTTTAATTTCTTTAGTCTTCTTTTTGTAAGAAGAGAACAAAGAAGTCTCTTTCTATATTAGAATCATGTTTCTACTTTCAAATACATTAAGGTGAATTTGAATTTTTTCCAGCACTCACTGCTTTTGAGCTAAGTTTAGAAGAATTAATGAATTGATACCAATTGATTCGTTCTTGTTTCAGTTTTAATACGTCAAATAAGATGTATACCAAACTTCCTTCTTGAGCGAAACAAAGTCCTTTTTCAGTTTTTCGGAGTTATATGTACGTCACCTTCGAGGAGATTACATCTTTCTGACTATGATTTTGCTACTTTGAAATCTCTTAACTAAATCATTGTGTTGTTGAACTTCTGGTGCTTGAAATACTGGATCATTGTCGATTTACTGTGCGAATTGTCTATCATTAGTTAAAACACCGGTGCATTCAAACTCCAAGATTCTGGTGGATTTGAAATGAAAAGTTCGTCACTATGTAAGTGAGGCAAAAATAACCACTTGTGACATGGTCTTTCGATTCTTTCCGCAACATTGGCACTGCAAAGTGCATTTTACGATTTGTACCTTTAAACTTGTTAACAATGTTACACGATTCTTACAAAATGTGAGGGATCCAAGTTCGCAATCTCTTCATACGACTTGGGTTTTTGTTATTTAAAAGTTAGTTCCCCACACACACAATAATAACTGTTAACATTATTTACAGACTGCTTAGGCGTTGTTAATTCACAGTCAGATTTAAAAACAACAGGCAGTCTTAGTGGAGGTTCATCCCCACTAATGCCTGCGGAAAAATATATATAGATCGACGGATCTTTAAAGTAATCACATAATGACCAACACAATGCAACAGTCAACTTTTTGACCCCCCAAGTGGATAACTAGAGCCTCTCTCGATTTAGTACCTAATGATTTTTCCACTACGTATTTTTTACAAAGGCAATCAAACTGCTAGATTAAATAAATTAGCGAAATAATGAAAAAGCTTAAAGAGTTAATTTTCATCTGTCAAAGTGACAGTTCCTGCTGTATTTCATATTCTCAAAAACATGTTTTGCACAAAATAACTACTTAATGTTGATCTTAATGTAACAGAAATACTAGAAAATGGGGTAGGATACCGAAAAAGTTTCAACTCCCGGGGTAACTACCCCGCTCAGCCACCCCTAGCGCCGCCTCTGATTTTCTTGAAAAATAACTCGAAACGTTGCCTTTGCTCAGTTCAGTGAACTGTGTGTGCTAGTGACGCATGCAGCTACTAGTTAATAAAATGTATCTATGTCTATCGATTTTCTTGTGACGTCACAGTCAGACGTATCAGACATTTTTGGAATGGCGGGATGGATCGATACGATGAAAAAAAAAACCGGGTGAAATGTAAACATATTTTGGCAGATGTTTGTTTTGTGATGCGAATGAGGTTTTTCCAAATTTTGTGGGCTTTTATCATGAAGAGGTCTAATTTAAGAATAAACGAGGGATGTATGATATTTTCAATTCGATTTGCGAAAGCAGAAACGAGAATACTAGTAGATATGTGAATTAGTATTTTGTATTTTCT
This sequence comes from Psylliodes chrysocephalus, assembly GCA_927349885.1. NCBI lineage: Eukaryota > Metazoa > Arthropoda > Insecta > Coleoptera > Chrysomelidae > Psylliodes > Psylliodes chrysocephalus. The sequence goes on along the minus strand of OV651826.1, from coordinate 11,161,946 downwards.
CACAAATACTAAATGTAAGATTTCTCAGAGAAATATGAAAATGTACTTAGGTATAACTACGTCCAGCACATCAATTTCTATCTATAATTTCCTATATGTCAAAAATAAATAGATATACGAGTATAGGTAGTGCGCGTAAATTTGTTTTCTCATAAAATAATTGGAATTATGAGCCAGGACTACCAGGAGCCTCACCTACCTGGATATTTGCAGATCTATATAATTTCATCTTTAGTTTGAATACAGATGCCACGTGTCTTGACCAAGTTATGTCTATCACATCACAACTGTTGCTCCTAGATCTCACTGTGAGAATCTGATTTATTTGGCCATGAACAATATAAGAAAACCTGGATTATTTTTTATAATTAAAAAAACCGAGCACCACTGAAAGATCAAATTAAAATTATTTTGAAGTATAATTGTATAATAATAAGTCAACTATAGATGGACCCCGCAAGAGAAAATAATATAATTATGTCTTAATACAATTTAAAAAGGTGTCGCTGTATCGATATTAAAAATTGATGTAAATACCAATTGCCAGATGTCTACCGAAATATTGGACTATGGTATTATAGAATACAGAACGAAAAAAGGTAGGTACCTAAAAAATATTTGCGATCAGAGGTCGAGTTGCCGATGACTTTTACATTACTGTCTGTATACAGATAAGGAAAGTATAGTACTCATGAACTTATGAACAGATAGAGAAAAACACAAATTTTTAAGACCTGATTTTGGACAGAGTCGGAACATCGGGACCCATAAAGTACCCTTATAGGGGTAGTTTTTCTACTTTATGGAATATATGTTATTTACCCTTGGAGCAGAAAATTCTTTACCTAAATAAAAGTTGCTTGTAATATTATTTTCTATAACTTTTGTTCTATACAAAATGTTAGTCAAGCGGTCCGTATTCGAGAAATTTGACAAAAAGTTCAAAATTCGAATTTTTAAAAAAACTGTTCAAACAAAAGTTGTTTGTAATGTCATTCTCTATAATTCTTGTCCCATGCATAATTTGTCTAAAATGAACCATATTCGAGATATTTGAGAAAAAGTGCAAATTTTGAAGATAACACAAAAACGTATCAAGAGAAAAACACCAAATTTTAAATTTAAGCATTAATCAATGCGATAAACTGATTAAATTTTGGGCATAGTCGGAACATTTGGAAGGGGGATAGTTAATAGAGGAGTCGTTTTTTTACTTTATGGACTATATTTGTTATTTATACGTGCAGAAGAAAATTCTTTAAATAAAACTTGCATGTAATTTTATTATCCATAATTTTTGTTTCGTACATAATTATCCTAAAATGGTCCGTATTTAAGAAATTTGACAAAATGTGTAAAATTTGAATTTTTAAGAAAATTTAATAAAATATTTATTCATGAAAACAGGTATTATCTTTTATTGTATTAATTTCACAAATAGTTATCTTATACAATATTTCAAAATATTTTAAAAACTGTTTTTAATGTTTCTAAAAGATTTATTTGAAATATTTATTAACTATATTTTATGAACAGTTTTTTTTTAAATTGAAAAATTAATATTTTTATATAGGATATGCATCCCCCTCTTGATTACCTTAACGCCCCCCACTTGCCTCTGGATACACTATCGCCCCCATAGAAATTTTCAGCGCTCACTGGGAGGTGGTATCGCCGCATTTGAGAACCTTTGATTTAATATAAGGTTTGTTCGTAGAGCAATCCACAACCGTTTCCAACTGAACAGCGCATGCGCATTGATTATTTTGCGTTCGTAGAAGAATCACTGATAGTTTCCAATTATTAATTTGGTGTTCGTAGAAACAAATGAAGTTATTGCCAACTGATTGGAAACGGTTGGAAAAATCCCTGATTATTCTCCGAATTTTAAATCCGGGGCATGCGTACATGAATTATTTTTAATAACCTACAATTTGACATTTGTTTGGCTTGAAATTTATGTCCGTTTATGTGTTTTTAATTCGTCAATACTTATATTGATTTGATTAGTTGTTTTTATAAGTGTAATTAGTACAGATACATAACAATTAATAAATAACATAAGACCACAAAGACCTACCATTCAGTATCCTGATAAAATATCAGCCTTTAACTTTAAAACAGGTAATAAAAGTAAAATATGTTGATAAAATGGGAATCTGGGTGCAAATTATAAACACAATTTCTTCTTTTTCTTAACCGTTTACTAAATCTATATCTAATTCACGAGAATAGTAGAGAAGAATCCACAACTGTAAAATATGCGTTCGCAGAGCATAAAAATGACAATAAATCCCAAACCGTTGAAAATCGCGCATGCGCATCATAAAAGAATCACCAACCGTTTGAAACTGTCTCTACGAACAAACCTATAGCTATATCTTTATTCTTGTATTTATACATTTATTTTTCAAATATTTATTGTTACTCTATATTTTAGTAAATAAATTATTTTTATTACTATTATTAATATATTTTTTATTTGTTTCAGATGATTGCTATCCCGAGTTAGCCAAAAATATTCCCAACTGCCTAACAGTGATATTTTTCAAACCAATACATCACAACCCATAGTCTGATTTACCAACTTATCAAAAATGACCGCTGAAGACGATCTCCTAGAAAACCACAGAATGCTGGAAAAATCCAGCAACAACAATGGTCCAACAAACGAGCTACCTGAAGAACAAACCAATCTAACCCAAGAATGTAACGGAACCTATAAGGATGTAGAAGAAACGATGGAGTGCGGTTTGGGCCCATTTGCTCCAGCCTGGCTTCAGAAATTCGCTTCGAAACAGTCGTTTCTTATAGTATTTTGTCTAACATGGGTGCTTCAAGGCATGTACCACACATACTTTGTCAGTGCAATAACAACTATAGAAAAACTTTTTCAAATTCAATCGAAAATTACCGGTATAATAATGAGTGCTACCGAGATCGGTCAAATTGGATCATCGCTCCTGTTGACCTACTATGGGGGACAGGGACACAGACCTAAATGGATTGCGTGGGGAATGGTACTGTTCGCTGTATCTTCTTTCACTTGTTCTTTACCACATTTTATTTACGGTCGACAGCTTATTAACGCGAACGAATTAACAGGAATCGTTAAAGACCCTAATGTTTGTAAATCTAAGGACGGTAACATCACGTCGTTTTTATTAAGTTACACCAATCACACAATGTCTGATAATTTTAGTACGGGTATACTGCTTGATGCAGAAAACTGCCAAGAGGAAGTCATTACTTCGGGTTACCGGCTAGCGCCATCTGTGACTAATATAGTGTTAGCAATATTCTTTATAAGTTTACTAGGAGTTGGTATGGGTCAAACAGCTGTGTACACTTTAGGTATTCCTTATATCGATGACAACGTTGCCAGTAAAGAGTCACCTTTATACTTTGGTAAGTTATATTTATACATATTATCACCTACTCCATTCACTTATAGAGGTGTGGTTCATACTATATTTTAACTAGTTTATTAATTAATTTTATCGCTATTTATATAGTTTCTAACAAAATATGTCACAATTAATGGTTTTACATGAATTAATCCTTAATTTTTACATACATAGGTATGTATGTATTCATTTATCCCAGATATTTTTTATTACTTTCTTAACTAATTTATATTTGTCTTTACCGGGGTAATAAGCAGATAAGGGTATTAGATTGCTTACCAAATGTTCTTTCTGGTTATAGATAAAAAATGTTGTGTGGCTGCCTAGTTTGAGCTTCGCAGTAGAAGATAATATCGTATAAGGTTTCTGCATCTTCCACTCATAGGCTATACGTGGTGGAATCGTGTAAACCCAAGCAAATCTGTTTAATCTTGGCTCTTACAGATGTAGTACCAATTGAGGTACTGCATGCGAGTTTGGGTTTTTGTGATTATTCACCTAGTTATTCTTCGTCAAGCATAAATTTTAATCTTGTGAATGGGCTCTCTGGTCCCTCCATGTTCCTGTTTAAATCAAGAGCCTTATCTTAGAGAATTTAAATGGTTAATTTATAATGGTTTTTGTGACTATTCGCCTAGCTATTTTCCGTCAAGCAGAAATATTACTCTTGTGAATGGGCTCTCTGGTCCTTCCATGTTCCTGTTTAAATCAAGAGCCTTGGATATCTTAGATAATTGAAATGGTTAATTATTATACTACCATCTTAGATTATCTATCTTACCAATTGCTTGTTGTGTGAGAGTTAGTAATAAACACATTCGAATGAGTTAGCCCTGAGGTATCTCTCCAGTTCGTGAGTGTTGCACCCTCCATCTATTTTGAGATAATTCCTCTGGCAGTGCTCTTTGCAAAGTCCAGGAATGGTTCTGGCCCTATGGACTCAGTTTCGGTTCCTCTTTTAGCGAGCGCGTCGGCTTTTTCATTGACCTCCACACCGCTGTGTCCCGGAACCCAGATCAAAGTAACTTGTTTCGGGCACCGAGGCACACGAGGGTATTTATACAGTTCCAAACCAGCTTTAAGTCAACTCAGAGCCTTGAAGGCTGCCTGACTATCCGAAAAGATCTTTATAGTCTTATTCGCGGGAAGAAAATTAATCTCTGCTCCTAATTCTACAGCAATCATTTCTGCTTGGAAGATCGTGGCCAGAGAGCCTTTTTCTGTTTTGGATCCGTCCGTGTTCAGCGCATAGCCCTCCTGGGAGAGGGTTTTATCCCCCCCTGTTCCATACGTCTCTCTCTGAAATAAGGACGATGTATGACTTTTCTGTGCTGTCGGGGAACTAGCGAGTCTGAGATCATGCCGATGATGTGGTGGTTATTAATCTCACTCATCAGCCCCTTATTGTCCCATCGCAGTTCTTCATTGTCTTCAGGAGTCTATAGGAGACCTCTGTTTCCAGCAAAACGTGGAGAGGGGTTAGGTTCAGCATAGTTTCAATGGCTCCCATCGGTGTGGTTGGCATTGCTCCAGTAATGGCGAGGCACGCAAGCCGCTGGATTCCAGCCAGCTTTGCTCTAGCCATCCGTTGAAGACTCTAGTCCCACCAGACGACGGGGCCGTACGTAACCATAAGTTTTACGACTGTTTGGTAAATCCACTAGATCAGTTGAGGACTGATTCTACATGCTTAGCCGCATATCCTTCTGAGGGTCTAGAGGGATAATCTGGCTTTGTTGTTTTTTTCCAATTGGGGGTTCCAGGTGAGTTTCTTATCTAGGATAATCCCCAGATATTTCATCTCCTTCGCAAAAGGAATAGTTTCACCGGCTAAGGTAGGTTGTCGAGATTTCTTCTCTTGGCGAAAGGGACAATAATAGTTTTCTGGGGGTTAATAGACATCTGCTCAATCTCGCACGTTCTGTTGATCGTATTTAGGGCTCGTTGAAGGATGTCGGAGATTACCTCTTCGTACTTCCCCCTAATTATGATAACCAGATCATCCGCATAGCATTGAAAATGCACTCCTTGCCGAAAGAGATCGTGTAACAGGTTATCCACCAGAATGGTCCACACTAGGGGTGAAAATACGCCACATTGTGGACATCCTCTGGCAGGCCTGAAAGTGACTCTCTCTCCCTGCAGTGATGAAATGATGTTCCGGTTTGCATTTTGATGGAGATATATTATTTGTTGCGATAAATACAAAACCTATATTTAAGTATATTCTTACCTGACAGTTTTATAGAAAAATATCTTCTGAATCACACACCTCCATAACAGATTGATTGTTAAGATGGTGGTTTCTAACAAAATAATATAAACTTGGCTGTTAGAAATGCCAGAAAAATACATGCCTATTAAAATGACACATATTTTTTATTTTATTGATTATATTTTAGCCATAACTATTGGAGTAAGAATATTGGGACCTGCTTTGGGCTTTATAGTAGGCGCTCTATGCACAAGCGTGTATGCAGATTTATCAATCGATCCAAAAATTGACTCATCTGACCCAAGATGGGTGGGAGCGTGGTGGCTAGGTACTAAATTTTTATAATGTACATTTTTAAAATTGCTTCCTAATTATATTTCTTATTAGGTTTGGTCCTAATATCTGCACTACTCATGTTATCATCGTTTGCTATGTTTGCATTTCCAAAGAGGCTGACGGGGTCTAAACAGCCCCAGAAAATACCGTATCACCCTGATAAGAAGCATCCCAGTATAAGGGGTAAGTTAGAAAACAAACCAAATACATTTACCTTATTCCTTATCCTAATAATTTAAATAGATCACATATTTTTTAATGAGACAATAAAACGCCAAATCAGTACCTCACAGATTTATTTAATTTAGGCGACTAGTTTCGGCAAATTAGTACGCAGAATGAGTATGTCGTATTGGTGCAAGCATCGAATAATAAAAAGTGCAGATATTTATAAAGTTTTAGAATTGGTTGCAATCTTGCAGATGTTGCTGCAATACACACCACTAACAACAACCAAATTTTAAAACCCTCAGGAGTGGAACTTCATATTAGCTACCTTTGGCTTGTCTTTTCCTTCATTAAGCTTTTCATCGTCTGGGACCTCATAACCAATGCGTCCCATCAGAATATTCATCTATGTCCAATAAGAAAGTCAATAACCTCCTTTCAGAGGTTTATCCACACGTCTTCTAACATAATCTCTGACCACGCTACCACCAAGTAAAAAATATCTAGTCACATTCCTTCCATGCTACGAAAACAGTGGTTAAATCTTAAAAGACTCAACAAGGAAGGTCTACCTATAAAACTCCAAATACTTTTAATTGGGAGTCACAACTAAAACTTCCACTACTACTAGGCTCAATATGTAAACATTTATAAACAGTGAAGATCTGTTACAATATACAGAATAAGTAAGTTTGTTTCATAATAATAATACTTTTAATTTCTAAAATAATGCATTCATTATATTTAATCTTCATTTAAAACCTAATACTTGTGTTTTATTGTCTCATTGAAGATGGCCACATTTGAAAGCGATAGTATTTACACTGATGCGAAAAGAAGTACAATTTTTTTATTAATAATATTACTAATTTTTGTATTTTAGATTTTCCAAAAACACTTAAAAGGCTGTTGAACAACGATATTCTTATGTATAGAACTGCCAGTAGCGTTTTGCACATATTACCCATAGCTGGCTTATATACGTTTTTACCAAAATACCTCGAAACGCAATTTAGGTTACCTACACCCTCAGCAAATATGATATCAGGTAAGAAATATATCTTTAAACATAATGAAAATACGAAGTAAGATCTAAAAATTTGTTGCCTAACCTATTTACCTTCTGCTGCTTCCACAGATACTTGTCAAACTTGGTGTATTGTACCTATATATAATCACTTATCTGAATTCATTTAATAGTCATTATCCTTTAAAGTTGTTTATAAGTAATTTCTATTACGAATTATGTACCCTTGACAAAAAATGATGTTATTGAAACTTCAATACTCAATCAATAAGGTTTCATAATTACAGATAATAAAACTCCGGTCTTTTACAATGATCCACGGTCACAGATAGTGGGTTCGAGTCCCACTGCCTCTTGACCTGCTATGAGTTTAGATGAGTTTAGATAGCAATAGACAAAAGCTGGGTCAGTAACATCCTCTCAGATACCTACCACCATTCCTTCCACCCCCATCCCATCAGACTCCAGATCCCTGATCCCTCCAATGCGGCTGAAGAGACTAGGAAAGCCTATGCAGTCCGCTCCCAACTGAGCGAATGAAATACACATCCTTAACTTTTTTCACAGGAGTGGGGGAACCAGACAAAATAAAAAACGTTCTTGTCAGCTGTGTACCTAATCCTCCTTTTTTTCTCCAATTTTTTGTCTTCTCTCAATTAGATTTATCCAGTCACTAGCTAAGTTAAACTATATTCATATATACAATACATGATCAATAGTGTAATAATTCTATTCATTATTTTGAGTCATATTTTAAGTCAATACATAGTGGTATCGCAGCCTATTTCTAATTTGTCATCTAGGAAATAAAAGGTGTACTAGTGACTTTTTTTATTAAACTGGCTTTTCGAGAAGGCTCTACTTGTTAATAGTTTTATTTCTAAAAACTGACCATCTTATAATGCAGATCCGACTGCCTATGAAATCAAACGTTTCCAAGGATCAAGTATAAAAATGCAATAAAGAGTTAGGCACTTCTTTTTAGATAGTACTATTCTTTTAAATAGCAACACTTTTAATATTTGATAATAAATAATGAAAATATTCTTCCAGGTGTTGGTGGGATACTTGTGATGGGGCTTGGAATTATAATTAGTGGAGTATTTATTTTAAAAGTTAAACCAAATGCTAGATTTGTAGCTGGATGGATTGCAATAACTGCAGTTCTGTATTCAATAGGTATATTATAATAATAGTGTTCATATTTTCTAAGTAAACATAATTATTATTAACGTTTTTTAGGAATGGGAATTCTAATGTTCATTGGTTGTCCTACGAATGACTTAGCAGGTCTCATGGATAATAAGTAAGAGTTTAATTTATTTACAAAATCGTTCATCAAAAATGAAACAAAACCCATTTAGATCATTTTAATTTTAGTCTATTGTATTATTTAAAACCAATCCTATTTAAGATCATGAAATGGTACGAGGAATAATTTTAGGGAGAACATTGTATGCCCGCATCCCCGTTATTCTGCCGTCATTGATTCTTAATGTTAATTTTAGTTAAATTGATTGAATAGACATGTAACTAGTTCAAATCTCTTTTGAGAGGTCATTGGCTATAGAAAAAAGAGAGAATATAGAAAGTAAAAAATAACGACTCATCAATCAGAAGAATAGATTTTTTATGGATTGTTTTTATTGTTGAATGCAATTGAAATCCCAACCTTGAATTGTCCCGTAAAAATTGTTATTTGATTCATCATTAAGAAAAATGTGGGTACACTATAGTGCTACTTACTTCGTTGAATTGCAAATTGTACCAGATTCTACCTAGTAATACAATAATAACCATAACATTTTTTCTTTTTTTATTTATTTTTATTTCATACTCGTGGTCTTTGATAAACGTATATTCATAATAGTATATTCATATCCAGTTTCATGGCATGATTGTTGTGATGGTCATGAAATTTGCTTTAGGATCCCTAAATGGCTTGTAAAATTATCCAGTCTAAATTTATTATTCAATGGGGTCTTCATACACTTAATGCTACCTTCCTCTTCACATATTTAGCCACCTAGTGTTGCAAAGGAGCACGGCAATATCTGACACCCTATTTTCTTTAACAAGAGACTACTTACATTTGATTGTTAAGTATACATTGGACAGACATACATAATTTTCTGGTTAAACGAGACCCGGTTTCAGATCCTACGGAAGACCATGTGAATTTATTTGCATGGTTCTCTATAGGATTTGATGGATTCCGTATTAGCAGAAATTTAATTTTTGTTGATAGGACATCCAGATTATTAAAATCACCATGTGTTACCGTTTTCGATGATGGTGGGTGGACTTTTCCTCACCTGTAAGTCAAATGGCACCATCAATCATCTTTAAGTCGCCCCGGAGCGCCACGGCAAATAATAATAATAGCCGTCCCTTTCCCCGGACAAGCTCAGCTTTTGGGATTAAAATTCACTCATAAGGGGGTAAATTAGGGAGAGTATTATTATTATTATTATTACTTTTATATTAATTTTAGGTTTTATATTTATAGGTTTATTATGCACCTGTTTTAGTTTACTATTAAGCAATTCTGTAATGTTTTTGACAGCTTGTCTTGGTTTCAGATTTGATACTGTGCAGCTCAACTGTAATCCAGGATACTGTGATTGTAACAAAGACAAATTTACCCCAATTTGTGGTCAAGACGGAAAAACCTACCTGTCCCCTTGCCACGCGGGGTGCTTAAATTACACAGAAAAGGGCGGGAAAGTAGCAATGTATTCAGAATGTATGTGTTTAAATATGACTTTAGCTTCAAATACAAGCTTCGACAGTAACCAGTTATATGGTAATGCCACAATTGGATACTGTGAACAGGACTGTGATACTTTCATCCTCTATATTATTCTGTTTTCTATATTTGTTTTTATACATTCGACTGGGGAAGTGGGTTCAATGCTTTTGATTTTGAGGTGTGTTGATCCCAGGGATAAAGCTATGGCTCTAGGACTGATTCAATTTGCGATAGGGCTTTTTGGAAATGTTCCTTGTCCAATAGTGTACGGAGCTGTGGTGGATTCAGCCTGTTTGGTATGGAAAATGTCTTGTGGAGAAAAAGGAGCCTGTGGATTGTACGATTCCGATGTTTTTAGGATGTTCTATCATGGTAAGTATTACTATTTTAATAACTTTATCAATTGAATGAACCATATTATAAATTCTTTGATGATTGATTTTTTATATTCCTATAAATTAACTGTGTTTATATATAGATTGATAACATATTTTTATTATAAATATGGTTGCAGCTATTCTAAAAATAAACGAACAAATAATAAATCTTCATTTATATTAATATATCGCAGAAATATGTTTTCTTTAATAGGATGACAATCGAAAATCTGTCAATCAGATTTATAATAATATTTACATTCTACATTAGTGTATTTAATTATTAATTCATTAAATCAGAAAATTGCATTTTTTTTTCATGGTAATTAAATTAAATTTTTAAAAAAATTACATATAGGGTAAAAAGTAAAAGTCAAAAAGAAATGAAAACAAGTAAAAACCTGAAGCGATATATTTTCAGAAAAATACTTTTTCTAAAAAAAAAAAAGATTGAAAAAATTATTAGTAATTTTAATTCACATTAAAAGTTTCATTGTTTCATTTATTTTTATTACTTTTATTGGTAGTTATGCCACAAATAGGTGAAAAAGATCACAAGTTTACAAATTCTGGTCAACTTTTGGATCAGAGCAGATAAGAACAAATCTTGACGTTATTTGAGGTGCTGAATTCAAATCCCGGTTTCGTTTTTCAAAATTGATTCTAGTTTGTGAGTTCGCGCATGTTGGCAGCACTGCGCTATCATAATGACAGTTAGCTGTTGGCGTCGCTAGAAAAATTATTTAATTTGTATTTTTAAAGTTTTTTTTTTTTTATCCAAAACGTGTAAAAATGCAAAGACGGAATTGTAAAGTTGATTCAAAGTGTTTTTGTTATGTTTGCGGATGTTATATGATCAGAAAAAGTGGCAAAGTTATTACTAATGTGATCAGAAATGCATATTTTTATTATTTTGGTTTCTCTGTATCAAATACTAACAAGCCGTGGGTACCGAAATTGGTTTGTAACGCGTGTAGCACAATATTATACAAGTGGTCACGCGGTAAACAAGTATGTTTTTCATTTTCATTGCCAATGTTATGAAGAGAGCCGAAAAATCATGTAGATGATTGTTACTTTTGCTTGATGAATGTTGTCGGTCTAAATGCAAAAAAATTAGCAAAATATAAATATCCTGAAGTATCATCAGTGTCTAAGCCAGTTCCCCGTACGAGCAATGATCCTTTGCCAAATTGTCCAGGTACGAGTGCAAATTTCATGGAAACTTGTAGTTCATCACCGACGAACAGTGGAAGCGATTTTAACATGGATGAAAAACATTTAGTTTCGCAAAGTGAACTCAATGATTTGGTTCGTGATTTAAATTTATCGGAACAAAAATCAGAATTGCTCGCATCACGGATACAGGAGTGGAAATATCTTGACACTCAAACCAAAGTCACTGTATATAGAACCAGAAATGAGGCGCTTTTACCGTTTTTCAAAAAAGAGGTGAATATATGCTTCTGCTATGACATCAACGGTTTGTTTGTTGCGATGAATACACCATACGATGTAAATGAATGGCGTTTGTTCATAGATGGTTCAAAATACAGCCTGAAAGCTGCTCTGATACACAATGGAAACATAAAACCATCAATTCCGATTGCTCATGCAGTACAAACGAAGGAATGCTACGATACAATATATAAAATTTTGACCAAGATAAAATATAAAGAGCATCAATGGAAAATTTGTGGCGATTTGAAGGTTTGAAAATAAATTTCAATTCAGTTTTAAAGAATAAATGATTTACATACTATTCCAACAGGTTATTGGTTTCTTGATGGGGATGCAATCTGGTTTTACCAAATTTTGCTGTTTTTTGTGTCTGTGGGATAGCCGTGCAACTGACCAACATTATGTGAAAAAAGATTGGCCAAGCCGTACTAATTATGAACCAGGAAAACAAAACGTCTCTTCTATACCACTTGTGAACCCACAGAACATTTTCTTGCCACCTCTCCACATAAAGCTTTGTCAAAGCGCTCGACCGAGAAGGACCGGCTTTTGAGTACTTGGCCAAGTTATTTCCCAAATTGTCGTACGCCAAAATCAAAGAAGGAATATTTGTCGGACCTGATATTCGAAAATTAATGGCCGACAGAAACTTTACAAAATGTTTAACGCCCAATGAAGCAGCAGCATGGGTATCATTTCAAGATGTTGTTCACAACTTTCTCGGTAACCGCAAATCCCCGGATTTCAAGCAGATAATCGACAGTTTGTTGCAAAATTATTACAAGTTTGGAGCTCGGATGTCTCTCAAAATATATTTTCTGCATTCCCATCTCGAATTTTTCCTGAAAACTTGGGTGATACAAGCGACGAGCAAGGAGAGCGACTACACCAACATTTGGCGAAAATCGAAAAACGATACCAAGGATTTTGGAACGAGGGCATGATGAGCGACTACTGTTGGACTTTAATGCGTGAAACAGATCCCAAACAGTACAAGCGACTCAGTTCGACTGCTCTTCATTTCTAATTTAACACTTTTTAATGAATAAACTGGAGATTAATTGTCAAAAATTGTAAAAAATGTGTTTATTTAATATCTCGAAAACTAGAACCAATATCAAAAAACGTAGTGCATATTCGGATTCAGCGCCCCAAATAACCTTAGAAACAACTTTTGGTTGCTTAGATCGAAAACCGTGTATACTTGTGAATAGTTTTATTTTATTTTAAATGATTCTGAAAAATTTTTACATGTATACATGTGATAGATACAAGAGGCAAAAAAAAATTCTGTAGTTAGGAGCAACCGGTTTATAATTATTAAGATTAATGCAGATCATAAAAAAACTTAAGTAGAGCATTTAACAACGAAATTTTAGTACAATAAAATAAATTAAAATAACTTTCTCCTTCGATTTTATTTGTATAGTGTAGAAAAATGTAGATGTCAGATTAAACATTTTAAGTATTATAGCAGTGGCGTTGTAGAAGTTTGCTAATTTGTCCTGAATTGTAAATACGGACAATAATTTTTCAAAAATACGTGAAATAGCGCATTTTTTCGGAATGTTTCTTCATACTACAATTTGGTAATATCAGTGAAAGGTACAGGTAATTTTTTTCAAAAATTAAAATTTTCAAGTTATTTTCAAAAATTCGTCTTCACAACATTTCTGCTAAATGCTAATATTCCAAATTATTTTCGTTAGTGGGCGCTTCTTAATACCAGCAACACATTTAATTCCAAATTTATTTTTTATTTATTTAAATCATTCTGTACGTAATGCTATTTATTCGGTTACGTATATAAATATTACAGCTTATCAAATTTTGATTATTCTTTGACCTTGACAATCAAGTATTTTTAAATGTGTTTAATAGAAATATTTGTCTACAGATCAACATTTTGCAATATGTAAATTTGCAAAAAAAAAATGTTAGCAGTGACTTAATTAGTAATAGTTACTGGATGTAGGTCAGAAAGAAACAACCAGTTTTTGTTAAAAAACGATGTGATTAAGAAAATGTACGTCATGCGTAGCATCTTTCTTAAGTATTTTAACCCAAAATTCTTTTTTTAAGGTTTTAATAACAGTTTCACCAAAAATGTATACAGGACGATCTTAAAAGGGACTAGTTTCATTTAAAGGAAATCTATTAGAGTTTCTTATTTATTTCGTAACTCTTTGAATTTAGAAATAATTTTCTTTTTACGGAAATATCCCCAGCCTCGGCACTCTTGCTGTACCTACCTATCTACAAGGTGGTTCTAAATATTTTAGATTCAGGGTGAATCCTGAGTTAAAACTTTTTTTGACTGTATCGAAGTCAATTAAAATAAACAACTTTTTCAAATAACTTCTTCAAAAAAAATAAAAATTAAAAATAAGAAATTTACATTAATTTATTCCAAAATGTATACAATACGGTTTATTTACGTACAATAACAGGTGACGCGTGATTCAGACATAAGAAAAATAAAAAAAATAAAATAGATAACAAACATTTAACTTAAATTTTGATAAACAAGCCCAAACCCGGATTTAGATTTTTTAATTTTTTGAAAAATATGTTTATTTTAATGACACATTTAAAAATAGTATCAACTTAGCATTTATCCTTTATATTTAATGTTTATAACCAAGATACAGGGGGTAGTGTGAATAAAAATTAATCATTTGCTATTACTTGAAAATTGATAACAAATTGTGTTTATTTTTCAATTAATAACATTTTTAGCTAGAATTGGTGAATACGAATTATTTGATAAATGAAACTTTAATTAAGGTCCAGAAAAGCAATGAATTTTTATTCACACTACCAAGGGTGTTTTATCGATTTGGTCCATTGGTTCTAGTGCCAGAACTAACGAATCACACAATATGTTGTTTTAATATTTTATCCCTATATTTTCCATCCACTGCCCAATTGAGTAACGTACTAGGCACAAGGAAATCCAGGTCCGGATTAACAGAAAATCAATAAATTTTTTTGTTCCCAGTATATGACTTTTCAAAATTACTTTGCAAATTTGAAAATAGCACAAAAAACTGAGATGAAAAGTGTACTTTTTATTATATTGAAGTTTTTAAAATTAAATTATGAAAATTATTTAATGTAAATTCATTCTAAACTTATTAAATACTTATTAACTGCGTTCATATATCGACAAAACAATCAATTGAATAAACTTTGCCAGTGGCGTACGGCATCCCCTCTAAATTTTACGCCACTGCTCAAAAACTTATGTGGACTATATTTTTACGTTTTTGATGTTTTTTTAAATAAATCATTGTTGAGAACTCATAAAATGATTGGTTTTCGAAATATTCACACTCAAAGGTGAAAATTCCTCTTTTAATTAATTTTTTAATTTTGGATTTTTTAATAAAAATATAGTTAGTAAACGTTTTTGTTGTCATAAAAAAAAATTTACACCTCTCCAAAAACTTATTTTAGACTATCATTTTGAATTTTTTTATGTTTTTTAAATAAATCATGTACTCTTGGGAATTTACAAAAAATCAAAAATTACAAAAATTAATTAAAATAAGGAATGTCCACCTTTGAGCGTGAATATCTCGAAAACCAATCACTTTATGAGTTCCCAACATATTTATTCATGATTTATTTAAAAAATATTAAACACGTAAAAGTATAGTCCAAATAAGTTTTTGGGCAGTGGCGTAAAATTTAGAGGGGATGAAAATATTCGGTTAGGTTGAAAATGAGTTTGATGATCTCATCGCCTTCCACTGCGACCCAGGTGGGTCTATTGTGGCTCATGACTAACTTATAGTTCACCGTACAAGTCACACCTTTTGATGAAGGCCATGGTTGAATTGGGTGCGACTTGCCTGGGGTATCTCTCCAGTTCGCGAGTGTTGCACCCTCCGTCCATTTTGAGATAAATCCTTTGGCAGTGCTCTTTACAATGCCCAGGAATGATTCTGGTCCTATGAACACAGATTCGGTTCCTCTTTTAGCAAGTGCGTCGGCTTTTACGTTGCCCTCCACACCACTGTGTCCCAGAACCCAGATCAAAGTAACTTTGTTCCGGGCACCGAGGCATTTAAGGGTATTTATACAGTTCGAAACCAGCTTTGAGTCAACTCGATCGGAGCTCAGGGCCTTAAGGGCTGCCTGGCTATCTGAAAAGATCTTTATAGTCTTGTTTGCGGGGAAAATGTTACTTATCCATGCCGTACGCCACTGGCAAAGTTTATTCAACTGATTGTTTTGCTGATAGGTATATATTTATGATACCAAAAATGTTTACCGAATTTAGTAAAATTATACAAATACAATGATTATATTGAGAAATAAAATAAAAATATAGGCATTAACTTTCAACTTTAACCCTGTATTTCGGAAACTAGTAATACTTTATTTAAGCATGTTTCGATTAATCGTCTTATTTTTAATCAGAGAATCTTCAGTTATTTTTTGTCCCGTTCTTAGTGAGACACTATGTATACCTGTAAACCACTATCTACATTTTACCTATTAATTAAATTAAATTAAGTTACGATTGTTGAATGTTTTAATTCGTTCTAAAATGGAATGAAAACGGTTTAATATTTCTCAATTATGTTTACTAATACCTCCTTAAAATATTACGATGTATAATACCAATTTTAAAAAACATGCTATTACAGGGTGTTTGAAAAATGTTTAAAAAATTGCAAGTACGAACCTGCAAATATACACTGGAGTGTAAAAAAATTTACTGAATGGTTCATTACTTATGGAAAGAAATGAAGTATTTCGATTATTAAGAGATATAGGATAAATACCCATTATATATGGTATAATTTGAATTACCTTGGTGACCTCTATCCACGGATAGAACTTTTTTCCATTTCCCAATGAAATACCCAGTATATGTTTCGAAAATAGGTAGGCTAAAACAAATTTCGATAAAACTAACTTAATTCTGAAGTTAAAAACAAGCAGAATAAACACAGGGGCGTACCAACGCCTTAGTTTCTATATTAGCCCTTCGGCCAACTCGGACATATACCTGCTACAAAGATTATCAAGATCAGACTCTACATTCATGCCGTAAAAATATTGTTATGACCTCGACCCTTTAAATTTGAGTGTTCACGTTGTTGCCATAATGATCCATATACAGTACGTTAACCAAGACATCAAGCAAAATAAAGATGAGACGCTTAATTATATTTGGACGTGAGTGGGATAAAAAAAGTGACATATGCTTCGTCTATGTGTGTGACGTGATTGGACGCATGGTCACATCTCTACTATTAAGTGGAATAACGCGTATTTTATTTGTTTTTATCCAATAGTATTGTTTTTCTATACCGTTCTGTTGGATTGTTGGAAAGTTAACGTACTGTATATAATTGAATGTCATGATGAACACTGTTTCTGATGAATTAGAAAAGCTCCCTATTTAAATAAAAAAGAAATATTCTCTAATTGAACAGACATATAGGGAAGACGTGGGTATAGTGGCCACCCTAAGGTTCAAAAGTCCCGTGATTTGAAATACAGACCAATATGATTATGAAACTAAGTACGCATTGCAGCTCAAACATTATTAGAGTCATAGTAAAAAAATTAAGACCCTAATTAATTTTTTTTATTATTACAAAATATTGGCAGATGGCCACTTTACCCCACACAGCGGGGCAAAGTAGTCACCCATATTTTGAGACGAAGTAACTATGATAAAAGTATTCCAAACAATCTCACATTTGATAAAACAGTACTTTAGCATTTATTACGCATATAATTCAGCTTAAGAACATAGTTCACATGTTAACACATCGTCCTCTTCATCGCATCCACCACATTCTTCATGTATGTGCCCATCTTTTGCACACTGAGAAGCATATCCAGCCCTCCCCTTTTTTGGATTTTGAGAAAAGGCTTGAGCAGTAGAGACATCTTCCTGCGCATCATCGTCACTGCTGCTTGTGTCATCTTTAACAGGAATTTTTGATTTCTTTCTCGGAACCTTGCTTATAGTCTTCTTACTACCAATACATTGCCTTTTAACTGCTTCTGGTTTTTTAGATGCCTTTTCTATTTCCAGCTCATTCTTATAATACATTTATAGCTGTTGTATGCACTGCTGCTCGAAGATACGCAGCACCAAACAATTTGCTAACTTGAAATTGTGATACGGTTCTTCCTGGGTTATTCTTAAAATATTTTTCGATCTCTTGAACATAAAACGTATTTAAGGGACCCATAATTGCCACATCAAGTGGCTGTAATTTGTAACCACAGTGGGGCGGCAGGCACAGCGCAGTCACGAAATTATCACGCGCCATATTAATAAAATCCAAGTTTTTAGTATGTGTAACATGCCCATCTAGTATTAACAAGCAAGGGTCTTCGGCTGTAGGCTTCACATACTCAAGAAAATGCTCAAGCCACTTACTGAAAATTTCCAGCTGCATCCATCCTGATTTATGACAGGCGAATTCAGTACCAGGTGGAGCTTCGTCCATTAACTCTTCTTTCATTCTTACTCTAGGAAAAATTATCATCGAGGGAATGAATGAGCCACCAGCAGACATGCAAACGACAACTGTTGATAAAATTCCTCTTTCTGCAGATGTGAGGCTTCCCATCTGTTTTCGGCCTTTTAGTGCAAACATTTTGCTCGATTTAGACTGCATAGTTGTAAGTCCCGTCTCATCTACATTAAAAATCCGCATAGGTCTGTATGGGAATCGACTAATGCATTCATCTAAAAGTGCAAATAACCTATCATCACTAGGCTTATTGAAGGCTCTAGCTCGGGCCGCACTAGTAGCTTCAGGAGTGCGAAGGCTAATTTCCGTATGTCTTTCACGAAACCCCTTTAACCAGTCTTCTCCAGAAAGCTGCGTTTCTCTGTTGAAAGTATGCCTTAAGCTGTTTTTCTCAGCTAACTGATATGCAAGTGATCTAAGGACTTTTTTAGTGAGACCATGACATCGCGTTTCCAGTTCCTGGATATGTTGAACTATTTCTACTTCTTGATCCAAAGTAAAAACTGGACGAATAGCGCCTAAGACTTTAATATTCCCTTTAGCATCTCTATTCTTATCTAGAACTCTTCTTTTGAGAGTATTTCGGGAAACATTATAAGTTTTACTGGCTGTTTGGAATGGCATATGTTGTTTTTTACGGCTTTGCTTGTGCCATAGCCTTAGGATCCCATGATCCCTGGTGTGAAGTTATCATATACTTCCTTGGTATTTTCTGGAAATAAGTTTACAACCAATAAAAAATTGATGATGGGTTAAAGTGCCCACTCCAATATTTAGACGGGGTATAGTGGACACTTTGTGGCCACTTTAACCCATCTTGCAACTCTTGAGAAATATCATAACCTACAAAATGTACTTCGCATATTCATCAATTATATTAGATGAATACATACCTAATACCATATGTTTAGGCTCTGCAAAAACTCAGCACTCTCGCATTTATCAATTGCGTTGCACAGCTCTCAACCTCACCACTACATCAGGCACGTGCAAAAACACAATTATGCAGATATCATCTAATGTGTAGATGTGATGGTTTCTATATTTATTTTCTGGTTGATGGTAATGACGCTTGCAACGATTCAGCGTTTTACCGCACAGATGGCGCTAGTAGGATAATAAAAATTAATCGTGGCCATTTTACCTCGGGTGGCCATACTATACCCACATCTCCCCTACAACCATAAAAATTCAATAAACTCTCCACAATTAAATAGGAATTATATACATATATTAAATAATTTTATTTTGAGATATTCATTTTAATCCGATATCTTTGTCAAATTTTTTTATCATAAAGCATCAGGCTCTTAATAAAAATATGACCTTTGTTATACATATTTCAAGCAAGTGAAACAGAAACGCTCTCAATTTGCACCATAATTTTTATAAACTGTATCACATTCCCCGTCGTTTAATTTTTTTAATTTTATTAATAAAAATAAGTCTAGTACTAAACAAATTAAATCATAGATGCTCAATCAATTAATACTAGTTGACACGTAAAGCGTAACTATTAGAATAACCTGAAGAAAACATAATATTATTTAGATACGCAGTCGCTGTCTACGGCAACCCATTAAATTATTTTAAATTAGAGTATAGCGCTATCTCTATTGATTTTAGTTTCTTGCCCTGAATTTCCGGAAGAAAAAAGATTTATAGTATTTCTAGTGTACCTAATGGAAATATGTTTAGTTCCTTTTTTATTCTCCAGCCACTCAATTTTGAAGCTACGTTCCTTTTACATCCACCATTTTATTAACCCCACAAACCTCAGTGTTTACAGCACCCACCATTTTTGATACCCTCAAACCTTACATTTACAACTAGAAATAACAATAAAGTTGCCCATATTGTTGGGGTATTTTCTTATAAAAAGCTAATACCTATACAATTATGTATTTAAAAAAAAAGCTGGTTATCTCTTTTTGACTTACCCATCCGTTTGAACTTTTTTAACATGAAATATATCGCTATAAATTTTTTTATCGGTAATATAATTTTAAAAAATGTCTTATAGGTACGACAGGAGCTATACTATTATGTGCTTTTATCGTTGACGTAATAGTATGGTATAAAGCAGGTAAAATCAACTTCGTCGACGAACAGGTACCATATGAAGAGGAGCTACATACGATAACAGGGAAAATAAAAGCAGAACCGGAGTAGCAAAAAACGTTGGTGGAATTCCCACCGGAATGAATTGTGTTTTAATTTTGTATCACAAATAGAGCAGGGCCTTGCCAAAAGTGTAGATCTAAAAGGTTTTACTCCATTAATGAATTGTTAGTCCTTTCTCTTATATTATTTTTGCGAATAACAGAATATTGACTGGACATTTTTTTAATTGTATATTATTGAATCTCATATTTATGACGAAGCCATAATAATATTTGCTGATACATCAGTACTTCTTGCATTTAATTTAGCCCGTGTCATTTGGTATGAACCATCAACGAAACAAATAGTTTTTACAAAAAGATAGATACTTATTTTTATATACGGTATAACTCGAATGCAGGAGGCGCAAGCCCTGTGATTCCAGATCTCACGGAATAATAAAGCTGATCTGAAGGATATTTACCTACTTAATTTGAACGACTTTGTGCAATATTATTTTCCAGTATAATTTAATTTGGTGCTTTTCTCAGTGACAATAGCTTCAATATCCATAAAACGAATTCTCCCTTATGGATTTTAAGATGTAAAAAGGTTTATTTAGTGCCAGGACTATAAGACTTGCTATTGTAAGCATCAGCTACAATGAGGTAAAGCCGCGCATTTGCAACCCGTCAAGTGATTGATTGTTAACATCAGCTTAGATTCTTAACACAGTGGCTGAGTTGGTGAGCGGAGCCAACCGACTTTCAAGATCTACGCAACTTTTTCCTAGCTGGCGCATACAATAACACAGTATTGCCAACCTACCTAACATATGGACTTCCTCATCTGATTTAATCAGGAATATAATATTTGTAGTGTTTTATTGTTTTTATTATGTAGTACCTATATTCTATATATGACAAAGAAATATGGATTTCGCTTTCTGATCTAACTCTGATTTGTATATCATCACTTATTAGATCCCGCTGTCGGCTCATATATAAATGTAAAATACAAAGTTTATTAATGTGGACAGATTCGAGTTTTCTTGCTACAGCAGAATAATTAGCAAGTGATAGAAGCAATAAAAGCATAATAATTAGGTAATTGTGAAACCAACAAAAATCTGTTTTAATTTGACAACTGTTCCTCTTTTCAATAAATAATTATCGAATACGTAAAGGTGACAAAAATAAACCAAATTAGC
Source organism: Psylliodes chrysocephalus (assembly GCA_927349885.1). NCBI lineage: Eukaryota > Metazoa > Arthropoda > Insecta > Coleoptera > Chrysomelidae > Psylliodes > Psylliodes chrysocephalus. The sequence continues at coordinate 11,140,378 of OV651826.1, read as the reverse complement.
ACTTACTAATTTAAATTTAAACTCACTAATTAGATTTTACATAGGTACCTCCATATTTCATTCGTTTTTGCGACACGTTGCCATATCTATATTTAGGTATTTAGGTTCGTTTTAGACCATTTCTTTAAATATTCAAGCATGAAATTAAACAGACATAAATATCTAATGATTGCCAAAGAGAAGTTGATGGTTAAACTCAAATGAAAAGGGCTAACTCTTTTTTGCATTTAAACAAAAATACTACAAAATCAACTAAATAAAAATAATATAATTTATTTATATTAATATGACTATTTACAGAATTTACCAAACCTCTGATACTGGGACCTAAATTATCGATTATGTATCAGTTTATAACTCTTATTATTATTGAAAAATTATCGTTTAATTCAAACCCAAATAATATTAATAATAAAATAGATGAAATCAAATGTTTTAAATAAAAAAATACAAACAATTATAGGTAGGTATACACATGATTTCCTGTAACCGCGATAGCATATTTTTTCAGTGATACGTAATTTCTAAAATAAATATTTTTTTATTTGAAAACAACTCATACCAGTGGATTTTTTTAGATTGAATTTGGCAAGATGAAAACAAAGATTCCAAATGTGTTTTAAGTTCAAGGATATGCGAAATTATACAAGACTGAATCTTTTAAGAGTAAAAATTTAAGTTACATTTCAAAATAAATTATACCTAGAGGTATATATGTAAATTAGTTTAAAAAAAACGAAGACATACGGACGGGTTGATACAACTGCACGTTATAATAAACATGTCATTGGAATAAAAAACTACAAAAGGTTCTGATTATGACAATTTTTAGGATCAGTTTGAGGCGAAATTATACATAAATATATCCAATACCCGCTTTTCAATATTGTAATGAGTAATCTCTACTTTCGATTTGATTTAAAACGAGGTAGGTAGGTAGATAATTTTTTCATAAACAATAATTTGGCAATGCCCCAAGTCGTAAAGCATAAAAACAACACCAACAAACAACAAACTGTCTGCAGATATAGACATTTAAATTGCAAACGACGGTATACCTACGGGATGGGCACGTAAATAATGAACAGAAACCGAATATTGTTTTCTTAAGCCACCAATTTTTATACAGAGTGAAGCGAAAAAGTACCAAATCTAATCATTTGATTCTTGAAATTTCAAAATCAAATAGGTAGAATTATTGATTAAAAAAAATTGGCAAAAAGATTTTATTTAGTAACAAAAATTAAAAAATAGATTTGTCAGATAAATAGTCAAAACTCTGTGATAGGAAACAATATACATAAAGTAAGACATTATTATTAGCTAAATAAACAATACTATTAAAAATTCCCGAAACAGGTCGATTTTTAAATTTAATTTATTGTTTTTTAAACACAGTGTCTAGGTACACGCTAACTTGTACGCAATTTAAAAAGTTATATACACGCGAAACGTCTTGACAGAGTAGGTGAGCTGTGTGCAGGCCGTTGGTGTTTACGCCGGTCGGCGTAGCTCGGTATAGATTGAAAGTCGTTGCTTCGTTTTCTTGTTATCACGGCATTATCATTATTATTTGTTCATGTATGTGAAATTTGCTTTATAAAATACTGCTGCTAGTCACGGTGTAAATGAAAATAAACAAGACGCATTCACAACAAACACCTCCCACCACAGCAATATGACGTTTCGCGTGTATATAATTTTTTGATTTGTGTACACTTTAGCGTGTACCTAGCAACAGCGTTTTTTAAAATAATAATCTGTTATACAGAGTGAACTACCTTCGTGTAATAACGTCATTACCATTTTTTAATTTTTTTTTCGAATTTCCGGATTTCCCTTGTTGAACTGATTCCAAAAATGTATCACACGTTGCTTCTAATTGGTACAGGGTGAGCAAACGTTCAATTCAAGATGATAGAGGAAAAATAAATACAATTTTAATCAAGAATAAGTTTTTGTTAAATGTAAAGTAAATCATTTTTCTTGTGTAAATTTTTTTTGGAACAATCTGTAGAATAAATCTTTAGGACAATAAATGACTTGGTATTTGATTAATTTTTTTCGGGACTCTAGGGGGGAGTAATACATTCGTCTCTAATATTTTCTAGTATAGTGCGAGTTATGTTCTGCATTTCTTGTCTGATTTGGCTTTTAGCTCACGAATATTTTAAATAATCTCTTTGGTGCATTACGCATATGTCCTAATTCTCTGAATTTTCGTTCTATTCTGCTTATAGTAAGTAGATTGTGAAATAGGTTCACAATCTAGATGCATTTCATGGAATAATCTGCATACCTCTTGTTGAGTTCGTATCCTATCGCCAACATCAATCATCATTAATATTTAAATGGTCTCATTTTTAGTTAAAAAAATACTTTCAAACAATAAAACAGTATAGTCGAGGGACTAGGAGCACTAATAAATGCTCTTAGATACAATATTAAAAATATAATATTTTTTAAAAATTTATCAAAGTAGTCGTATAACAATACGTAATTTCATTTAATTTGTTTATTATAAACTATATAGAAAGTCAAAAAACGTAGAGGTACCTACTTAATTAAAAAGTAACAAAAAGCATATAAAATTGGTGTCAAACTTTTCATGAACTTCAAGCAACCTGCTTCTATTTTTAAATCTATTCAACACAATACCTACTTCAGCGATCTGAATTTCAGTTAATAAATTTCTTCTTGTCTGTACCTAATATATTCAAATCTATTTGCAACTATTTAAATGGACAATTAGATGTAAATGTTCCTATTTCGGTTTAAATTTAATAATTGAGTCATTTTCAAAGATAACCTTCAAAACTTTTTACTTCGAATAAAGATCAGTACATAGTTATTAAGGTTCAATGGTGCATTATCTTCTACAATAAGTTTGTTTAAAATTAAATACTGTTATACCATTTTTTTAGTATGAAGCTGATTTAAATCATTATCCCTTTTAGGATATTTGGTGACAGCTTATCTACTAGTTTCAAAATTTACAAGAAGTAGGTAGTTTTTTTTTTTGGCTTGGGCACTTGCCATTCAACCAGTCGCGGAATATATTTTATAAGTTTAAATTGCATTATCACTCTAAATAAGTAAGTAGTTAATTTAATGAAATATAAGCAAAATTTTGAGTTTCAAGCTAGTTACTTCATCATGACATGTTTTATTAATAAAGTTTTTTAGTAGGGTCACCAAGTCCTCTTATTGATTGATATCAGGGAGAAACCTAAGTACCTACGTAGATACTTTTTTCACTGTGTATAGAAGTCGTTAAATAAACAGCTTTAAAAAAAACAAAAATAAAAAACTTACATTCGTTTATTTCAAAATGGATCCAATACGGTCCATTCACCTCACCACAAACGCATTTCATGTCTTCTCGCATCGGTCATTCTACATGTCCTCCACGATATTCCCGCAAATTACCCGTATCCCTATAGCCTGTTGAGTTAAATTAATAAAAGTTCTGGGACTACGATATGCTCCCGAGGCAAAACTATTGAATTAACGCTATTAAAATCACACAGACGAATGAATTACAATAACAGCTATCGCGGGATTCATACATAAAAAAAATTCAAAAAATGTAAAACAGATAACAGCGCATAAACAGGCTTCTCTTTAACTTAATTTTTGATACACAATTCCAGGCCCTGACTTACAATTTTTTAATTCTGTATCTTTATCTTTAGAGTGTTTCTTAAACACTCTTCGAAAAATATGTTTATTTTAAAGACTTGGAAACACAGTTAAAAAAGTATCAACTTAGGCTTCATCCTATATAATTCAGTCTACTGTTCTTGCTTTCAAGTTTTTCTTTTGTACATTTCGTTTTTTACTTTCTTCTAAGCAGTATTTTGGCAACTGCTTTCTTTAAAGACGTTTCAGAAATGGGACCTCTATCATGTGATACTTTTATGATTATTTATTAGGAATCCACACATCTTAGTCATTGTAATTGGCTTTTAATGCCTTGCAAGTATGACTGTGTCATCGGCAAATGTTCCTATGATTGTTTCATTATTTCTTGGGAGATCCGCTGTATACAATACATGCAGTACCTTGTGGATCGTCTAATTTTATTGAGAAATTGTAAAATGCCAGTTCTGTCAAATACGTTAGTGACATTGTTTTAGGTTTGCTACTGAAGTTATGAATGTTACTTTTGGCCCACTGATGCCATCAATTTGGCCACGTGGGATACGGGATTGTTGAAGACCTGAAATAACAAAAGACATTGAAACTTTTTATCAAGAGCCCTTAATAAATAAAAATTCATTAAACAGCTGCGTTTGTAGTACTTCCTCTTTACAAAATTAAAATTCGTGGTTTGCTAAAGACCCATAATTTGAAATATTTACATTAACAGAAAAAGTTCTACAGTATTTTTTTTATAGGAAACATCCGTATAAAGTTTCAAATTTAATTATCCACTCTGTATAGCTGAACGATTAAGGAATTAATTTTTGATAACCTTGATGATATAACCGCTATTATTTTGTTTGTGTTCCGAACATTATTTGATGCAATAAAGGATATATTATTTGTATTCTTGAGTTTTACATAATTAGTATTTAGGTAGGCACTTAGAAATAATTGAATTAAATGAAATATATTGGCGGCACATGCAAAATTTTCGTTAATATATTTTTGGATTCCATTCCTTTTAATTTTACCGTGAATTTGTAATCAAAATCGAATTGTGGTTTGCGATATTTTTCGAACATATCGTAATATACATTAAATTCTATTTCTGACTCCAACTCAATATTTTATAACTTTCATCCAATGGTAGGTAAAAACAAAAACAGAATCGTCAAAAGGATCAAATCATCTTTTAGAGCAAGGATTTCCAAACTATTTTGAGCATAAGGCTTCTTTTCCAAAATGAACTGATACCTCAGACCCCCATAGCCAAATTACTTTAAAAATTATATCTCTATTTTTTCCTATTGATACAAAATACTTACCAATTTAAAAACCAATCGGTTAAGTGAGTGTAATATCAAGTGTAATTATTTTTATTAATACAAAAAAAAATTTGGTGGTGCATCATCAGTCGCAAAAGAAACAATGTTTTTCCATGAAATAGCTTTGTCGGTAAAAAAACGCTCCACGGCCTGAAAAATCGATTCTTCATCGATCTTATGGATGGCCTTTTCTCTAGTGTTTCTTTAAGTATTTGAAAGAATGACAAGAGCTTACTTTTTTTGTCAGCATGTACTCTTGATAAGTGGTCCTCCATTTTTGAAGGCTTCATAGCATCGTTACTGAATACTTTTTCACATATGAGACACATCGGCAAGTGTTGATTTGATAGAGATGGAATAAATTCAAACTTCAAGTAATCCAAACTGTATTATCTGCATTTTTTTTTTTCGTGTCTGTCATCATAAAACTCGCAGTAAACCTGCAAATCAAAAAAAAAATATGTAAAAAAAACTACTTAAAAACAATAATAAAACTACTAAATTTGCACATGAGCTTATTTTTATCACACCACTGGATGTTTTTTAAGTATGCTCACGAACTTACTCATTTATAAACTTGGATATAGTGACTGTATTATAGAAAATTTGTATTAAGTACCAATCAGCGTAAAAACGAAAACAAAGAAAACTGAACATTTATAATTTTAGGTAACAACTTTTCTAAAGTAATTTCAAAAAATACTTTGAAAAATATTAAAACATTTTTTGGTACTTACCCTGTTACTTTTTCATAAATTGCAGAAATGTATGGTTACGCGCGTAGTTAACTAAGCACTTTGTAAATTCTTTTTCAATCACTTTATTTTAATTCACTTTATTTAACTATGTAATCACTTTGTAATCTCTTGAAATAAATTAGTAGATGAGTGTATTATCATTCAAGCTCCAACGAATTTTAAAACGCAAATGAACTTTCAACCTAAGTGCAAGCTTGTTATACAGTAAAATATCAGGAGCATGTTTGGACTTGATCATGATTTCGATTTCGTGTTAAATCGCGTATATGCGTCAAATACAGAGCAAGTCAAAACGCGTCTGAAAGAACTCGAATTCCTTGCACGAACTTGTCTACGCTTATTGACTGGTTGAGTTTTTTAAAAGTACAACAATGATACTTCCTACTAAAATATTAGTCATTCTTATAACAAGTTGATTCACGTAATACAACTTATACAGTATCTTGAAAGAACTTTTTTTTAGACCTCGTCGACTCCCAAAATCAGTTTTCGTTTATGTCGACTCCTGGAAAATCGATTTTGACCCCAAGGGGTCGGTATCAGCCACTTTGGGAATCCCTGTTCTAGAATATACCTACGTATTATTTAGAGTATTTTTCCATATTTTAAGCTATTATTAAATTTGCAAGCAAAAAAACGTCTTGTTTGTAACGACAAGCTGTAGATATCATTTTAAATAATTGTTTGATCAAATGACATACTTTTGAGACTCCTTGTATTAAAAAAAAATAGTAAATTAATAACAAGTATACCTATTACTATTTTTGAAGCTTTATCGGTGTTTACTTTGTGTGTGTAACTACTAGATAATCAAAAATATGTGTTGTGTGTCTCTTATCATGACATTGCGAAAAAGTTTTAGTAAATAGGTCAAAAATCTAACAAACTGAGATAACATTTCAGCTTTATCTAAAAGAAAAAAAGGTTCATTGATCTTTTAAACATATTCGATAGTTTTTATATAAATATGTTACCTCTTATCTAAAAAATTACTCAATAGTTAAACAAACCTCGTTAGTGTAAATGAACTTTATTTTGTGAATTTTAAAAACATAGTGTCTAAGTGTACATCGACGTTTCTGTACACCAACCAGTTTGATTATTTCTTGGAGAAATAAATGTCACGTTGATTACAGGTTTCCAAATAAAAAAAACATTCTTATCTATGTTTTTATGGGTCAGTAGATATAAATAATGATCATTAATATTTAATATGTACATAACTATAATTTTCAAACTATACTTAAAATATTTTGCCTCTTTGGAATGTTAACAATGAAATTAGGTACTGAAAAAATGTTCACTGATAGTCGATATTGATTATCAATTCAAACACCTTTTTTTAATCATTTATATCTAGTTATAGTAATTGAAACGAAAAATATATTTCGATATATTCCTACAAAATTTAATTAAACTGTCCTGACTCTGAATGTTCTAATTTCATGAGCAAATCGACCCATTGATCTGTATTGGAGCACCTTATAATGCTTAAACTCTAGCCTATTATGCTAATGAATAATTAAAATATTTTTTAAATAATAAGATTTTTTTTCATTATTCAGTGTATTATTCAGTCATTATATGTATTGTTTATTCAATACATATTTTAATAGTGTGCAAAAATAATCAAAATAAGAGAGATATCGAAATGAAAATTGGAAGGTAGGTATTACATTAAATTGCCTATTTGATTTTATTTTTTTAACAATTTTGAACTTCCTGTTTAACCGGAAGTAATATCGATTTTAAATTTTTTAATGAAACACCCTGTATATTATTTTAATTTCGAATAAAGTATTTTATTACGAATTCAAAAATATCGGGTTCGATATTTTTTATTTCAATGCCATTTTAAATTGAAATACTTATTTTGACATCTAATGACACTTCTACAATGATTTTCATGAACTACTAGATATCATTAGATTTTTCCTTACTTTAGTTGTTTTTGTTAAATCTCGGTTGGCATTGAAATAAAAAATATCGAACCCGATAAATAAAAATAAAAATACTTTATTACGAATTTACCACTAAAAAATTTAAAATCGATATTACTTCTGGTTAAACCGGAAGTTCAAAATTGTTAAAAAAAAAAATAAAATCAAATAGGCAATTTAATGTAATACATACCTTTCAATTTTCATTTCGATATATCTAACAATTCCAGAGATATTTACTTGGTTCCACACATTTGCCCATCACTGTATGTGAATATTGTAACAGAATAATTCTAAATATCAACCTACTTCTCAAATATTCTTTGAATATTCCAAACATTTTTTGAGTATTCCAAACATTTTTGAATACTTTATTCAATGAACATTCCAAATATTTCGTGAATATTGTTACATACCACGAATTTATCAAATGTTCGGTTCCTGTTCTAAATTTCTAATTAATATTACAAAAAACGTTTCATGAATTCTTTAAATTTATGTAAAATTTCCCATCAACATTACATAAATATTTACACATGCGTTTCACACTATCAAATTATGCTATCATTCAGGAACATCTAGCAAATCTTGCTTGAATAATATTGAGAATGTTTGACAAATATATCATTAATATACAACTCCATGTGTATTAATATTAAAGAACAAATACATAAATAAATCCCAGTGGACTGGAGAATAAATATATTTCAATTATGTATAATTAAAAATTCTGTTCTAATTTATTGTGAGATTTTTATGCGAAATATTTTTAGCACTACTCGAGAGGTTCGTTTGGTTAGTTCGGCTTATAAAAATAATATAGTTGGCCCAATATTCAATATAATTGACCTTGGCAATGAAATTGAAAGTTTAGAAGAAATAGTTTATTATTAAATTTGTTACCGCAATGATTTAACAACTGATGTTTCTAATCTAAAAATTTATTGGTTATACATGTTTTTCCTGTTGTTTGAACTGTTATAAACGATTCAATTTTATTCAGAATATATATAGGGTGCTGCAGAAATGCCATAATTTTATTTATATTAGGATTAAAAAATTATTATTAAATAATATATTATAATATAATTATTTCTTTAATGCCCTATATATTATTACTTTATAAGTATGTAGGTATCAAAGATACAAATATTGTAAATGTTGATTTTTATCTCCAGTGTACTTTAACATTAAATGTACGTATATGTATATGACTTTAATATGACAAATTTTTGTAATTTTTTTTTATTAAATATTATCATTTATATTCTGGTGATCAATAAAATTATTGCAGAGTTCATGCAAAAATCCGTCATTGCGACGCTACCGGTTTTAATCAATAAGTTAGAATGTATATCTATCTATATGTACTGAATCTCTGTTTTACAAAATTATTACATTTGTTATTATTATATAGGCAAAGCATTTAAAATTTTATATAAATATATTATATATGTATATTTATATAACTACCTGAAAATCTAAAATTGTATTTAATTATTTTTATACAAGTTATTATTTATTTTATATTTTCAGGAGACCACAATATGGCAGCTAGTTAAGATTCCATTTTTTCTATTTTTCTTACTATTTTCATCAAAACTGCTCCAATTATTTTAAAATTAAATTCAAAAATCGTAAATTTGACTGAATGCAATTTTATATTTTGACCTCTAAACTATTTCCGATTTGAATTTAATTTTTAGTACACAAAAGAAATTTAAATTTAATTTCCAAAAAAATTGGATTAATTTTGCTCAAATTATTCAAATTCTGATTCCTCCCAATTGGTAGGTAAAGCTTTTTATACTTTACTTTATTTAAAATGTCAAGTTTTATTTTTAATTTTTTACCAAAGCTCTCCAATTTTTTTACCACATAGGTATTTTCTAAATAATTGCATTTTAACTTTTATAAAATTAAAACATTTAAAACTTATTTATTTAGGTACTCTAAAAAATATAATTATTAAATATACTGTTATTTACTATATTAAATAATGAATTTTATTTAAATCAAATTTATAAAATTTGTTTTATTATTTTCTTGTAGAATATTGCTAGTCAATTAAAAATCAAATAAATAATGATAAATCTTTGTTTAGGTACAAATCATGAACTTTGCAATACTAATATATTTTTTACAAATTACAGTGTGATCATACCTTAAGTAAAATAATACAGGATATGTTAATTTGTTCTTATATATATGGGATCTCTATTTTAACGACTGTAGTTCTATTTTGTCAATTGTTTCATTTTGTGGGACTAAATGGAACCAAGTTCATCCGATTTCAACGTATTGCATTTGTCGATAGATGGCCTCATATCAGATCCCGTGTTTGGATCACCTGGTGTGTATTTTTTTAAAGTATAGAACACACTGTATATTTTTTAGTGGTCTGCTGACTTTAGGCCACAGTACTAATTATAAACTGTGATATTTAAATATATTTTACACCTCTTCAAACAGATTTTATAGTATCATCTCACGCTGTTGATAAATGAATATTTAAATTTAATTTTTTGTTTACATACTAGATGGTTGGTGAAAATTAATGTTATTCTTAACTAGGTAATTAGGATGGTACGTAGGTGGTGTTTTTTGTTGTTTTGAAATTATATTTTAATAAATCGATATTTCTACATAGTTGATTTAGGTAGTTCAACGGCCAATGTTTTGTTTAATAATTTTTAAATTTAGTATATTTAGTAGCATTGGCGTAGTAAGTACGTTATAGCCGCCACCTATTGACATGCACAGAGAGTGTAATATAAATGTTAATGAATTAGTTTAATACATCTAGTTACCATTTTGTTATATTTAAATAAAATGTATGCATTAACAGTTACACGTGCCATGTACTATATACAGAATAGGTTTAAAATATTAACATATATATGAAATACCTCAATTTTTATACTGTGCTCAAAGATTGTTACTTTTCTACAAAATACTGTCTATTCAATTCCTTGTACTTTTTTAATTTAAATTGCAATAAATTATTGTACCACCAATGTGTTTACTTATTTCATTGCCCCCAAACAAGCAAGCAACCAAGCATTACCAAAATCGTTATATCTCCCTTTTTCTGCTGCCAAAAAGAACTATAGAAAGGCGCGTTTAAGATCAAATCATTGAATTAAATTAAAACAACAGCTGGGACGTGATTCATACATAAGAAAAACCTAAAAAAAGATAAAACTGATAAAAAACAGATTTCTTATTTTACTTAATTTTTGATACATAATTTCAAGTCCGGAGATTTATATTTTTAATTCTGTATCTTTCTTATTTTTGAGTTTTTTTAAAGTTATTTGAAAAATATGTTTATTTTAACGACTTCTATACACAGAAAAAGATTCAACTTGGAATTTACCATGCATACCGATTGGATATTAGACGACATCCTATCTATAAAAATATTAAGAATTAATATAACACTTAACAAACAAATGTAAGAAAAAAACAATGTTTGACCTTGCGCAATATTTTTGCAACTTGTGTTGTTATAAAACAAGATTTTTGTATGAATTAAAAATAACATGTGGGTAGAACGGTACACACTACACACACACACACACACACACACACACACACACACCTATTAATAGTGACCTAGTTAAATTTCTAAATTGGTAATTCTTTATATTGTTTATTGTTTTATGTTAACCAAAAAACTTAATATCTCAATTTCAAGTAAAGAATATTTTTTTCAATTAAAGAATAACCTCTCTGCGACGTTGTCAACCAGTTAATAAGCTGAGCGGCAGCTCCTATATTTACCTAGTGAGGCATAAGTGATGTGAAGCAACCCCCGCACTCCCTATTTGACAGATACTAAAGGAATAACATTACATTTCACACATTGTATCAGCATACATAGTGTCCTATTATTATTCACTTCACACAGTAGTCAGTGAAGAATATTATAGGTTTACTTTTGAGAAGCCAACATTTTTAATATTGATCCAGATTTACAAATGTTTGTACCAAAATCTCATGCAATTTTAAACACACACGCACGCATGCACGCGCTCACACACGCACACCCACCGTGAAAATAGTCAAAACGGATTCAGGGGACCCCAAAACGTAAAAATCCGTCGAAAACTAGAGGTCGAAAAAATCATGATTCCTATACTTTCCTTATCTGTAGACAGGGAAGTAAAAATGGGGGTTAAGGGGGGTTGAAATAAAAAAAAATTATAAACGAAAAGCGATATCAACATGACATTTTTAGTAAAAACCAAGCTCTATAAGGGGGATGAAGCCTACTGATTCTGAAAAAAAAAACTGCATAAAAGAGGGGGTTAAGGGGGTTGAAATATTAAAAAAAATCCTAAATCGGAAAAAAAATATATTAACTGAAAATATTCAGGAAAATCAAGCTCTATAAGGGGACGAGGCCTATTTATTCTGAAAAAAATCTTATTATAAATGGAGGGTTAAGACGGTCTTTTAAACTGTGAAGAGTAGAATATAGAATGCCAAGCATTATATAACTTCATTCTAGTTTTAAATTGCTTTTGATTTATTTTTGTTTCAATTTTAATTTTAGTTTTTTTTATATATTTTTGTCAAATAAAGATAATTTTACTGCTTTTATTAAGACGAAAAAAAATTAGTTTGTCCACTACAAAGCAACCTAGCACAATAAATAATAATAATAATAATTTCTTTAAAATTCATCCCCTCATGAGCAAATCTCAGAAAGCAAATCTTTTGGAGGAGAGGATTATTATTTTCCATTGCGCTGTGGGACGATTTAAAGATAATTGATGGATCCATTTGACTTACAGGTAAGGAAAACCCCACCCATTATCTAGGACAGCCATACTCAACCTGCGGGCCGCATGAGGCCCGAAAAACTATTATTAAGAAGGTGATTTTTAAAACTGTTGGTTTTTTTTTAAATCTTGAGCGAAACTCGCGGAAACATTCATCGGTCGCATTGCTAAATATCATGCTAATTTTTAAATAAACGTTTGAATCATGGGGTTACTGCAAAAACAAAATATCTCCACTTTCGGCATTTTCGAGTTCAAATAATATACGGCTTAAACAAGACAAGTGTGAACGAAGTCTATATTCATGATAAACAGATGGTTAACAAAAACTAACTCCAAATTAATACGTTATATATACATATGCACAAACAAGATGAGTGGCATTTATACCGAAATATAATCACAACATTGTGATCAATTGCTAATAGTGTGTCTACCAAAACCAGACAAAATACATGTAACTTATTTTTGTTAAATGTGTTTAGTCCGATTCCTAATAGGGTTTCTGTCAAAACAAGATAAAGGCCAGAATACTTATCTTTATAAAAGTATTTGTTGAAATACTTCAACATTTTGCCCAAGGCATTTGTTTTGCCTAGAGCCGTCTCTGGCCTCTTTCGATTGGTCCGAAATCGACACCCTTTCTTTTTACGATACAGCCAACCTTCAAAAATCAATGGATGATAACACATGATGCCCGAATAGCCATGGTAAATGATTGAGTGGTTAAGCTGTAAAGAGTGATTGATCAAGCCGTAACGAGTGGGGAAGCTAACGCTCGTCTCCATATTGTTTACACGTTAAAACGCATTGCTTGAAAAACCCGAGCCATACCGGCAAAGGGGGTGCCTAAAAGGGTGAAAAAAAGGCTCTGAAAATATTTATAAAAAAAGTGCCAAATAATGTAAGTAATGCCAAGAAAAAAGATTTACTACACCTGATGAATTTCACCATTAATATCACAATCTACTTGTATCCAATAATGTAAGACATTTCCTGAACCTTTAACAGGAGCTAGTGACGCAGACATTGAATATTATGGCTTGTACAGTGCACATGGATTCTTGTGTGCGAACTCGACACGATACGTATCGAATAGAGAGAGATTTTGTAGACAGCTAAAGTAAGTTGTGACGTTTTTTCTCTTTTTTTTTTTTTTTGTTCCCAATCAATAGATTCTTAGTTTATATTTGTAAAGACTTGTTTTAAATTCTTTTTTTTATTGGAGTTATTGTTTATTAAATAGTGCTTTTACATATTTTTTATTTAATTTTAATATTTTGAAAAACATTTTTTCGAAACTCTAAAAATGTGAGTTATCTTGTTTTTGCAGTAACCCTACGGGATATATTTATGTTTTGTGGTTTTTTTCATTAGAGGTTCCCACTAACAAATTTTAAATGGGTGCCTTAATAAAGGATCATCATCCAAAGGTATTACGGCCCGTGTAACATAGCAAATATACGTATGTGGCCCGAAGGGAAAAAAGGTTGATTATGGCTGATCTAGGGGCACTCACGCTCCCATGGAACTTCAAGACATTTCTCGTTGTTTGGATTTGGATATCAGTTTGTTCCAATATGTTTCTTTTTTGTAATTTTGAATGTATATATACCAGATGGTTTCTACTGTAACGGATACTTCGTATGTCCAGTTTTACCTTTCTGGTATGACGTTTTTATTTATATGTTTTCCGAAGAAGCATAAATCAATAATAATAAAAAAAAAACAAAATAAGTACCTAATTATATTCCGAATCCTTGCATTAGGTACTTCAATTGGCCAATCAGTTATTGGAAGATGCTCCTTTCGAGTGATTTATGTGCTGCTGACTCTAAATTAATCTCCAAGTCACAAAACTAGCCGTTCCTTATTCGCTCCATGCGTGACAGCAGTGCCAACTGAAGTATGAATTAAAGGGCGATATTGCGAATACTAATAGTATCATTTTGAATAAAATTCACAATTAAAAAATATATTTTTTGATTTTAATAAAAGTATATGGGTCTATAAAATAAGTGAAATGATTTATTTATTATTATATATTGTTATTACTTACTAAAAAAAAATGTGGGTACCTATATTAAATAAAAAAATAATTAAAACATGTGCACAGAATAGGTAATTAGGCAACAGTATTTACGAGAAAGTGTAAGAAAAGTTGCCTAATGAGGTTAAACGTTAATGTCAAACGTGGAATCAATATTTATTCACAAAAAAAGTTGTAATAAGTAAATTGTATGTGTATATTTTATTATTTTATATTCCAGATAAAGACAATAATCCAAAGGCATACATCTCTCAGCTTTCACCTTTCAGTTTTCCGATGTCTACTATTTTCAATATTACTGTTTTGATGCCGCTTCATGAAATTTCTCGGCTATTGATCTATCACTCTACACGCCGTCAGTTTTGCTTGATATCACTGGAGAGTTCTTGATGACTTACACGGAAGCGATAATTTTCCAATTCTGATTACCAATTCCAACTACAAGGAAGAAACTTTTATACCCGTATACAAATGGAAACTAAATCTTGCCAACTGGGAAACCTTTCAATAAAAAGAAGGTCTAATAAAAATGCATTCATCAAAAAAAATACATGAATCACTAATGCACTTTAATAATTTAATAATAGAATCTGCAGTAAAATCAATCGGAAAATATAAAATCATTGAGAGAACTAAAGTGTTGCCTTGGTAAAATGATGGATGTAGCCAAGCCATAAAACAAAGCAAAAAAACTCTTACGTTATACAAACCACAGAAAAGTTGATAAACCTAAAAAAGCAAAGAACACATGCTAAACTTGTAACCAACAAAGCCAAAAAAGAATCTTGGTCTAAGTACGTGGAACGCCTTAACCACCATACGGCGTCATCATGTCTGAAAATAATAGAAAAGTATCTACAGATCCGACACTAATCGCAGAAGAAATTTCCAGCTTCATAACCCAAACATTCAATAGTAAAAATTACGACCGGATTTTATAAAACATAAAATAACAGAAGAACACACAAAACCAAACCAAATAATAATAATCCAATCAATTTACCAATTACCATTTCTGAATGAACAGGCGCTCTCCTGCTATTAAATGATTCGTCATCGGGCCCCGATGACATTCCTGCAGCATTTTTGAAAAATGTACCAATGGAGGGCATACATCACTTGTTAAATTCTAGAATACTACATGGATGCAGCAAATGTTTTCCAAATTATGGAAGGCAGCTATTGTTATACCAATCTTAAAAACAAAGTATCTAACAAAGCTGACTCATTACGTCCAATATCACTAACATGTGTCATGAGTAAAATATTTGAAAAAATTGTAAACAAACGCTTGATATGGTATCTCGAGGAAAAGAAACAATTCATTGCAGAGCAAGCTGGCTTTCGTCTCTGTAGATCTACTACGTAGATCTACTACTGATATTCTAAGAACAGACATCAATGAAGCATTTTCCAACAAGCAGAATTGAATGGCTGTATACTTCGACTTAACAAAAAGCTTTCGATATGACTTTTTAAATACAACATATGGAAAACTTCACCTCTCACTTCATGAAAGAAACAGACGACATCTCGATTACATTCACCTCAAAAATCTTCCGCAAGTATATCCTATAGCTATTCCCTTACCTCCACCGTGGCTAACTTCTGTAAATATAAACACCCAACTACTCTCCTTCAGCAAAACAAATACCAACCCCCAATTAATCCGAAATGCCTTCCAAAACATTATTTCTGGTTATCCTGTCAAGGAATCTACACTGACGCATCCAAAACAAAGACGTCAAGCACCGCAGCGTTTGTAGCAGATAAAGAAATTCAAACAATTAAATTAAATTACTCAAGCACAATTCTTTTTGGCGAGTTACATGCCATCCACAGATCACTTCTCTATGCCAAAACATTTTCTTCACACCAATTTGTAATCATTACTGATTCCATTAACTCTCTTCATGTCATATCCTAATTATATTCCAAAAATCCCATAGCCAAACTAATCAAACAAGAAAACAATAAACTTCTTCCGAGTTCCTTCACATATAGGCATCAAGTGCAATCAACTAGTCGACAATTATTCAAAACACACCACAGAAGACTTCACACTCAAACCTCTCAATAAAGACCCAGAAAGTGATCTAAAATCATTCTTTAAATAAAAAATCACAGATCAATGGAATAAACTTTGGCAAAACAAGCAGTCCAAATTACTGGAAAGTAAACCTAGTTTTAGACAAAGAGTACAAAATATAACTATAAAAGAGAAGTCACTCGTGGCATTTACAAAGGAAATCGCGCTTCAAATGCGGGCCGACAAGTCGGCGTTTTTTCAAAGAGTACAGAGCTAATTCGGCTATACCGGGGTTAAACGGTAAGACGCGGCGGCGATGATAGTGGAATGTAACGGCCAATACACAGCGGAATCTAACGTAGCGGAGCAAACGAGCCTTACGCGTTGAACTACAGCGGTATACTGCCGATCGAGAAAGGACTGTGGAGGACTGGCGGCTGATCGCGTTAGAAGGCGGTAATTGGGCGAGTGACTCCTCTTTTATAGTTATATTTTGTACTCTTTGGTTTTAGGTCCGTAGTTATAAACAGAACTCAGCTGAGTCAGACTTGGGTGAGTCGACCCACAAAGCATGTATCTTCTAGAGACCCCACGCCAATGTTAAACTTTTAAACCAAATTAGCGCCACCTTGTGTTTGGAGCTGGAACTAAAATGACAATTGACAGATGGCGGTAAATTCAAATTGTAATTTTTAGGAGTAGGTAGTAGTTTTAAATTAAATTTTAAATGATTTCCACATAAATTATTTTATAAAATAAAGTATGGAACTAGTAAGTTCGAAACTTTTATTTTACAAAATAATTTAGGTCGATTATACCAAATTTGAAGAATTAATTTGTTATAAGGGGTCTAATGTGGAGAGTTGGTTCTGCATATTTTTATTAAATAAATATAAGATATATCAATAAATAATAAAATAGAACATTCTTAAAATATGTTTATTAATAACTTAAATAAATATTATTAGATAAAAATAAATACAAATAATAATACATATTTAACGAATACTTACTTGGAGCAAATAGATATATAATCTCAAATCTTTAAAATACCTATCAATAATTTAAATGTGAAGTAGAGACTAGGATATTACATTTTATTAACACTAAAGTTATATATTTTATAAATGTCTTTTTAACTGAAGACAAATGTAATATAGGTATTCTATTAAAAGGTGAATCCTTTTAACTATTCATTCAATGATAAATAGGTATTTTCCTTCTAAATACAGATGGTGATACAGATTTCGGAATCTAGTCCAGTGATAAATTGATTATCAATTAGTTGTTGTCCCCGTTTGTCTTTTTATGATGCAGATGCATGGTGAATATATGGTGAATCAATGAAGTTTTTCTCGAAGTTTTCAACGGAGCACCAAAATTATTGCAAAACACAGTAGGAAATAAAAAAGCGAAACATCACAATTTTGCAAATAACTAAGACGAAACTATAAACAGAAACCAAAAGCCAACAAAAAATCACTAAAATCAGACGGAAAAATGAAACTAACCAAGAACATAAATAAATACACGTCACATCTTTGGAGTCTTTGGTTAAGTTTTTCTCCCATAAGGCTTAAAAATGGAGTAAGAAATCATAATTTCACCAGTAGCCCCATCTAGAGTTTGGAGCAAATAGCATAAAAAATGTCAGTTGTCGGTTTTGACCTTGGTCATTCACGTGGAACCTCTATGTGCTTTGTGAGTCGACCTTGAACGAAAATCGAAGTTCGGTTATACCGCGTGAATTTAGAGATGGGTAGTAACAAATCCGTAAATGTACATAACAATTACAGATTTGGTACTGTCCATCTCTAAATTCCAGTGAAACACTGGAACCATCTAGAACTTTAGAGTCGGACTTGGCTGAGTTCTGTTTATAAATACGGACTTTAGTTCGTGGATTACCGCGTCACCTATCCGCTCTTCATAAGTTTGTGTTACAATACTACGTCTGGGTCACACACTCGATTAATTCACGAACATTTTTGCTCCAAAACATACCAGAACTGGACAGGGATTCTTATGTGCAAACTCAACACGTAACGAATTAAATAAAGAGAGACATTACATAAGAATCGCATTCTGTGGAATGAAGATAGTCGTCTTAATACGTGTTGTATTGAAAGATGAGAATCCCAATGCAGAACCTGATTTTTTTTTACGTGTGAAGTACCGTTAAGTGTCAAACACGTCTTAGTGGAATGTCCGCTATATCAAAACGAAAGAATCAGCAACAATATTACATCCAACTTACCGGATATCTTCCAGAAACGCAGTTCAAGAAACAGTGTCAACTTTCTAGAAGAAAAAAATCTCCTACATAAAAGTTAAACCAAATATTGTAATTGTATACCCATATTTATTTTTAAAACTGTTTATGCCCGCTAATAACCAAATGGTTGATGCAGTATTCTAATAAAAAAAAAGGTTTGCTAGTAGGTAATTACTTTTCCCTACTTACTGCAGTTACCGCCGTTTATTTCTTTAATTTATTTCTATTTTGCTAACGAAAATTAATAAAATGTACAGTTTTTTGCTAGTATTTTTACAATTTACAACACAGCAACTCCGGTTGCTCATTGTATTGTTTTCAAAAAGTTTCTAAACAATCCAACAAACATTGAAATTGTGGCACGTTGTTGGCCCTTTAACGACTGTAATTAACTGCCCGTTAACTTTAATTTTTCGATGGACCGTTAATGGTTCGTTAACTGTTTTTCACATTCAACTGTAAAATCGGTATGGCCCGTTTAAAATTTGTAATTCACTGCCTTTTATCTTTAATTATTAGATTGGCCATTAACGGCTTTTTAACAGTTTCCCACACGCAACTGTGAAATCATTATGACTCGTTTGGAATTTGTAATTAACTGCCTTTTAACTGTAATTATTTGATGGGCCGTTGACGGCTTTTTAACTGTTTCTCACATTCAACTGTAAAGGCATGGTAAAAGTGAAAAGGCTTTTAACTGCCACAGACCTAACCCCAACAGTTCAGAAGGGGTCCGTCCCGCATTCATAGATGGAGACACCGATGATCCCTTGCTACATACTCGACGAGTGAACATGTACTATGCGGCCAGTCTCGTATTGCTGGTATTCATTGTAATTTATTACTTTTACATGTTGTTCATTTAGAATATTGTATGATTATAGTTTTTGTAGAAGACACACGTAGCACATTCTCTTTAAAAGCTCGGAATCATTTTTATAAGGGCCATATGCAAGCCCTTTGATAAACATTAACATTATTATGGGAAACTGCTGGCCATGTGCAGGCCTTTCACTACTTATGCCTGATAAAGTTACGAGCCTTATGCAAGTCCATTGAAGGATTATTAACATTAATGGGAAACTGCTGGCTATGTGCAGGTCTTTCACTACTTATTGCTGATAAAGCGCGACGGCCTTCTGCCGCCCGATGTATCACAAAAAGACGAGTTACTAATTGCAGACCCCCACCGAAAGGCCACTAATTGAAGTAACGTACATACGTTTAAAGGCCGTTAACTTGCCAAAACCAAATGTTTGTTGAAAAACAAAAAATTAACTTTGTATTTTATATTCTATTAGCGATGCACCGCAAAAAGTTCAGGGGCATGACTCCTGTAGATTCTCACAAACATTAGGCATACTAAATGATGTAAGCTCTACAGCGTAACCTAGATTCCAAATTTGAGCTAAATATCTCAAAAACTGCAGGAGTTATAAGGAAAATACAAAAAACAAAATCTTGAAATTTCAACATCTTTGTATCTCGAATACGGATGTCGTTACGACAATTTTTTACTAACCTATCCAAACTTATTTTTTTGGCCTCTAGCTAACGTAGCAACAGGGCTAGCTTTTTTGAAACACCCTGTAGAAGTACATGAACTGAAAAACAAGGTTTTAAGTGGTACATATTGTTAGATTGGTACAATTTTTTTTTATCTAAAGGCGAAATGGCCTTTAATAGGTGCCACAAGAAAGTGAGATTTTGGTAGAAAACACGTTTTAGAAATTTATTTTTAACTCAATTGGTAAAATAGCTTTTGTTTTGAGTAATTCGAGACTTATAGAATATTTATTTTCCAATTCATGGTCTTCTACACCTTTTTTTTAAGAAAACTTGAGAAAAAAGAAAATTTGACTACACAATGTAATTTTAACCGAAGATTCCAAAAAAACATAATATCCATTTAAAAAATCAAACACGTTAACTGCCATGTGTACCATTTCTAGACACAGCTCATTTTGACTGTGCGTCATATTATGTACCTTACGAAGACACATGCATTATAAGTTTCTGGCGTATAGTAATGGCTCCGATTTTTTTATTTTTTTTTTGTAATACAATAAAATATAAAGGTTATAGAAAAAAAAAATGTTTATTTTTGCTTGTTTATAAGTACATAGGTCAACTTAATGAAAAAATCTAATAAACCACTAATAAAACACTTTGTAAAAGAAAGTTGCATGGCCCACTGCGCCATATGTACCTTACGAGGACACATACATTATAAGTTTCTGGCGTGGGAGTAAGGGCGTAAGGGAGTAAGGGCTCCCGATTTTTAATTTTTTTTTTTTCATTTTTTTTGTAATACAATAAAAAGGTTATAGAAAAAAATGTTTATTTTAGCTTGTTTATTAGTACATAGGTCAACTTAAACAATGAAAAAAATCTAAAAAACCACTGGCCCACTGGACCCGGTACAAATTTCTTCCATAAGTTGCCTGGCAGTTAACGTGTTAAGGGCATTTCCGGTAAAACCGAATGTCGACTACTTTGTTTAAGTATCAATTTGAAATTATGTCTAGTAGGTTCGTCCCAAATTTGAAGAGATTTCGGATGTTTGTTGTAGTTTCCTATAGTGATTGTGTTTGCATTGTTAAAACATTGTTTTTAAAATCATCACATGCAAATAATAAAGTGCATTTTAAAATTAGCAAATACATCAATATCAAACGCAGAGAAGCGTATCCATAATAAAATGTCTCTGTTAATGTATTCTGAAGCAAGCGTAATTAGTTATAATGATAAATAAAGTTGACCATCATAGTACTTTTTATGACTGGTTGTTAAGCCATAATGATATAAACATATGCATTTTAAAGAGCATCAAAATCATTATATTCCAAAATGCAGTCCCTGATTACGGCAATAATTGACTAATAGGTCGTAAAATTAACTTTTATCAGTAGTAAATTGTACGATAATGGTTCTCTGGTTGAAAATAA
This sequence comes from Psylliodes chrysocephalus, assembly GCA_927349885.1. Lineage (NCBI taxonomy): Eukaryota > Metazoa > Arthropoda > Insecta > Coleoptera > Chrysomelidae > Psylliodes > Psylliodes chrysocephalus. The sequence goes on along the minus strand of OV651826.1, from coordinate 11,118,615 downwards.
AAAACTAGTTAGAAGGACGGTGTCTCTGAAAATAGCAACAATTCTAAACTTTAAACGCCCTATATTCATTATAAGTATTAGTGTTATTTTCGGGTATTAAATATTTAAACACTTTATCGAGCAGTCAATGAAGTTAAATGTAATTTGGATTGCTGAAAAAATTGTGTGCCGCAATAGTGTCCTCACACAGAGAAAGTTTTTGCAGATATTTACAAGATTCCTCGTGAATTTATTTAATAATTCGGTACTGAGATAAAAGTAGAAAGTGGAATGATATTCTACATATTCTTAAAACATTTTTTTAATTCCCGACAAATAACTGTATTCACCAGGAGACTAAAATACTCTAATTTTTCTTTTAGGTACTATATGTAAAACAGAACAACCGGTATAAGAGACGACATAGGCAGTCACATTCATTTTCTATTAGGGAGAGGTCTAATTTTTTAGCATAGAAATTTTCAGATGAAACTTGAACGTCAGGCTAAAAATTTAAAATGAGAATGCGCAGTTCTAGTTTATGAACCACCGAGTGACATTCTATTAGTTGGAGAGCTGACGACGGATTAGTGGAAGTCATTTTAGGCAATTTGAAATTATAAAAAAACATTACATTAGCAAAAAATTAATCCAAAAAATATCCCCCAGGTACCTTCTATTACAATTTTTTATTTTAGCATTATTTATAGAATCTAGAAATAAAAATCCCAGACTATTTCTACGGGTTTGAATTTGTATTATTAATATAAGACAAAAATATACTTTAGGCACTCTAAAATTTTTATAGCAAATATTCTTAAACATTTTGAGAACAATTAAACCACTCAACCTTCTATATTCACCTCCGATTTCTAGAAAAAAAATTCAAAATAATCTAATTCTGAATAAAAATGCTTTTCAGGGCAATACTCTTAGTTGAGCGTCATACAAACATTTTGAGAGTAATTAAACCACTTTTCGACTTTTGGTTACAATTTTAGACCTATTACAAGGTTACAATTTTTTTTTTGCATATCAATCCTTTCGCAGACACAAAAATATGCTTGGAATATAATCTTGAGTTCAGAAAAACCGCGTTTAAGCTATATCCCGAATTTCGTTGGAAAACGTAAATATCTGGTCACGTGGCCGAAATCCCTACACCGGAAGTAGCAAAATCGGACAGAAAATGCTTGCAAAAATTTTTGTTATAGACTAGGATATATTTGTCAGCAAAAACGAACAAATTCATCGATAAGCAAATTCACTTTGAATTTAAGAGGTCACACGACACCTACCACCATCGAGACATAGTACATGTTGTTCACCTCGCTCTTCTCTACCTAACTACACTGCGCGTCAGAGAAAACGAACCACCTAAAAATTTACGAAATAATTCATCTTTTTAAATATATCTTATTTTTATAACAATAAATCAATTGTGTATTAAGTCAGTAATTGTTTTACCATGTTATCCGATGTTACCATAAATCACAAACGAAAAGAAAGCAAAAAATTTGAGAAATCATAAATTTATTGAAAAGTTACAGTTACAGAAGTGTACTTTGCAATAATTAAATTAAAGAGGCAAGAAATGGCAAGGATCACTTTTCAATACGACGTATTGCCACCCCGATTCTGGATGACACTCCTCATTCGATTTGACATAGAAATCAGCAAGGTCTGAATGTTTGCTTAAGGAAAAGTGGTCCATTCCTCAATAAGGGCCAACCGAAGCTCTTCGCGTGTTATTGGAACAGGTATGCGACGTTTTACACACCTTTTGAGCTGGTCCCAAACATGCTCAATAAGATTAAGATCCGGGCTTAGAGGCTAATCCATTTTGGGAATTTCTTATTTTTATAACCTCTTCAAGGTATCCATGCCGTGTGTGGTCGCACGTTATTCTGCATTAGCAGAAAACCATTGCCAACAAACCCAGCATATGGCATTACATCACGACGATACATAACAGAGATCTTATGTATCGTCGTGATGTTAATGCGCCTGTCAATAAAAAAGAGATCCATGTATGCCTCAAAAGAAATTCCTGTCCAAAACATTACTGAACCACCCCCAAAAGCAACTCAAGGTGGCCGAGTACAGGCAGCATAACGTTCTCTAGCTCTTCTGTAAACCTTATTTCTGTCATCTTTTCCATATATGCACATTCTGTACTCATCCGTGAACAGTACATTTTTCCAATCATCCACTGTCCAATTCATATGTTCGCGAGCAAAAGCAAGTCTGCGCCTTTTGTGTGCTGCAGTACGCAAGGGTCCTGTACTCTAACAAGGTTGTTGCTACGCAAATACCTGGGTTTATATAAAATAAAACAGAAGGTTTAACATAGGACAAACTCTATTGTTAGCTGATATCTTTACTTTTTTCGTTACCTTTATCTGAATTTCTTGTTCTTTTCTGACAATTCTGTATCTCTATGGCTATAAAATTTGAATGTGCTAACCAATATATAAGACCAGTAACACTGCTAATTTATTGGTAAGGTTTCGACACTATCCTACCAAAAAGAAAGTAAGTCCTTATTAGGAGTGATTATCAATGTCTGATCTACTCATAGCAATAAAAATATCGGATACCAAGGCTGAGAGTCCCATAATTGTACCACCACCACGACTTTTGCCTTTTCGTTTACTAACTTCTGTAGTACTCATAAAATTATATTAAAAGGCAGAAATGTATAAAATTAAAGATTTTAACCAGTTAAAAATGCATTACTGGCTACTGCATTCGGGTCTCCCAGCCAAGATATAAATCGTTTACATTTAGCATTAATTATACTTGCAAATAAGTTTTTTCCAGGATACCGGAACGAGAGGTTATTTTTTTAAAGAAAAGCGGAAAACTGCTAGTCACCATTCCGTCTACTATTCTGAATAACGGAAAGCTTTATCAGCTCGATAATTAAATATGGAAAATATAAAGAAGCAACGATTCACACCATCACCAAATTGTATGAGCAAGAGTATTCAACTTGGGATATTGTACACTTCCCATTCGGCTAACACATTATAATGATAGTAGCCCCAATGTTATCTTCTCGGTAGAGCATATTAATTTATGGTTTTTCGTTTGTAAAACATTTTAACCTAAACAAAACTGATAAAAGCTGTAGAAAATGTATATGATACTCTTGTTCAGATTCTGACTAATAGACCCATTGCAGAACACCTTCGTCGACGAAGCTACCTTCACCCGCCGTGGTATTTTAAATTTAAGGAACAATCATCTTTGGGATATTGAAAATCCCCATGGTAAACGAGAAAGGCATTTACAATATACATTCAAAATAAACGTATAGTGCTGTAACATTGGTAACAATTTCTTAGGACCATACGAGTTATCCCGTAATTTGAATGGTGAGAACTACTTACATTTTTTGCAAAATTATTTCATTAATCTATTGGAAGAATTGTCACTGAATATAAGACAAAATATTGTGGTTCAGGCAAGATGGTGCACCGCCGCATAATACGAAAGCAGTCAAAACATATTTAAATAACAACTTTCCTGAACGCTGGATTGGTCGTGGTAGCCATTTCCCTTGGCCAGCACGTAGTCCAGACTTGAATCCTCTCGATTTCGGTGTATGGGGTGCAATGAAATAACTTGTTTATAACGATCCCATAAATAACGGTGACCAACTCTGGGAAGAAATAAATAGAGCAGCGGGATTTTTTGATCCAATAGTGTTGTTTAATATGAAACGATCTTTTATGGAACGTGTAGATAAATGCATCGACGAGAATGGAGGACATATCGAACATTTAATGTGACACAATTAAAGTTATAATGTTATTTAGCTTAGTTTTTTTTTTAATTTGTTTTCTAAATGTTTTCAATAATAATCATGCAGCTGATCCCTAAAATGCGATTATATCGTAAAACGTGAAGTTTTAAGGTTAATAACAAGTATACTTTTCTTCTATTAAAATAACGTGGCTTTAATATTATTTTACAAAAATACCGCTAACTCAAACAGCATAAAAAATTACAGAACATGTATGCCACAAATGTAGCCTATGTAGCGCCCTCTACAAATTATATCGAAGTAGGTATCAGATTATGATTTTTCGTGACCAAAAACCTCTATTTCCAAATTTTCGGAGTTCTTCGAAACCCTAATATTTTGTTTAGATTAATATTGATTTTTTAATAAAAAATTTAGCTTATATTAAAACTTCAAAGAATAATTTGATTAAAAACATATTTTTATTTATATAATATAAAATTATAGTTACAGGACACATCAAATTTTATTTTTCGAAAGTAATTTCTCCAAATAATTTTGACAGACTGATAAAATCGGCAAAGACGCAATAAACGAGAATCTGGTGGGAATAATGATTTGCCACATAAAAATGTAAACAATTTGGTCTCTTAGTTGTAATGTCTTTGGAATCGACGCAAATAGATGTGATATTTTCAGATATATTTTTTGTCCTTTATAAATATGCCATATGTCAAAATTAATTTGTTACTTTGACATCTATAAAAAGGGAGGGTACATCGTTTTTTACATCGAATAAACCAGTTTTTCATTTATGTTTTTTTGATAAAACTGTGTTTACCTTTTGAAATTACTGTAAACACAATCTCAGAACTTTTATTAAATAAAATATACCCCAAATCTATGTTAATACCTAAATTTCAAAACTATTGTTAATTTTACAACACAAAATTAAAATTGGTAATATTTATAATAGGAACTAACCTGTTTCTGTATGCATCTTGAATCACTTTAATACACATAAAACTAACTCACTTATACTAAACTTTTGTCAATTAAACATCAGTTTTTGAATACCTAAACCGTTCTAAATTCGCTAAATTAAGCAGATCTCATTTCTTTTTAAAGTTAAACACATCGAAATCATAAAAACAAAAATTTGGCAAATGTCAAACTTTCAAAAGAAAAAGTAATCGGTTTTGCGCTTGCGAGGTAAATTCAGTCTATTGCAATACGTTGTTGCCATATTGATTATTTTTTAGACTATTAAGGGAAATTATATTACTATAAAATGAACAAATATTTATAGTATTGTAGAAGATTTTAGATCATTACCTACTCCAAAAAATGTTTGTGTCTTTTATACAAAATTACTCAAAAAATAATCTGTACAAATACCATTCGTCCTTTTAAATTTCCATACTCAAATGCCTCTTTTTCAGGCAAAATCTCTCAAACAAACCTATTTAAGATAAAATCACTGGCTAAAATTAAAACGTTTTCATGGAAATTAAAAATGTTATCAATAAAATTTGGAGGATTCATTATCACCTTTGATAAAACTGGCCCTTTTATATGACAAATATCACTTAGCCGTGGATCCGTTGTGTCTATAACAACCGCAAACAATTTGGCAAAGTTAACAAAATAAACACTTTCGAACGAAATTATTTTCATAAAAAATAATCAACTTATAAACTTAAAGAAAATAAAAATAGTATACCTAAGAAGGCAAGAAATAATAAAACAAATATATGGAGGCAGTTATGTAATTTTTCCTACGACCACTTAGGAAAGTGACACATATCACACTATATAGACCTATGGAAAGTGCCCTATATCACACGCGTATGAATAAGAATTTACTTTCTACCTAAGTGAGAATATGCTACTTTCCGCAGTAGCTGTCAGAAAATGTCAAACACATAATTTCTATTTTGATCTATGTAATGTCCATATTAATACTAAAATCGATATGATTGTTAAATTATTGTAAATTAGATCCTAGATATTTATCTTTAACAATTATTTTTAAAATAATTTTAAAATAACTAAGATATATTTGCTTTTTATTCTGGTTAAACACATAAGCGATTAGATCAATCAATTACCGTAAGGCCTGTTAGCTCAGTTGGTTAGAGCATCAACTTTGCAATTTGAGACCGTCCAACGACCGCGATCGAATCCTAGCTGTGCCAGAATTTTTTTTTATTTGTTTAGAAATTATGAAAATTTAATAAATACGATTATTGTTGATTATTTTTTTTAAATACATTTTAATTATTATAATAATCTGGTTTTACATTTTTTGATGAAATTATTTTGTGGTCGTAGGAAAAATATTGTACATCACTTGTGTGAAAAGTGATTTTCCACACTCGTGTGATAGTCGCACTCGGCTTACGCCTCGTGCGACAATATTTCCCACTCGTGTGAAAAATGTCACTTTCCACACTCGTAATGTAATATACTATTTGTTCATTGTTGAAATATCTGATATTGTCAACATTCTGCGATATTATAACTAGATTTTCACTAGTAATACCAGTAGAAGTCAAATTATATCTTGTTCCTAGGAGTCTCTAGACGTTCTAAACTAGCGAGGTCAACAGTTTCTTTTTCTAGAGCTTTCTCGTAGCAGACTGAACGAGCAGATCAATCAGACGACTGGCGGCAACGGATCATAGAGAGTAGGACCGGACTGATCGAAAATGGCTCGCACGACATTGTCCCCTCCTTAACAGTTAGTTCCTCCTGAAACTTTTACGAAACTGAATGGTTGTATCTTCAACTGGACCCTCTTACAATTGCATGGAAGTAACAAGGGAGGATCTTCACTGTAACCTGGATTCAGTATTCAGTCTGCAGCGAATGGTGCAGACCAATATTTAGACTTCGGTACCTTGGAAGGTTACTTCTAACATGTTTCTAATGATTCTCCATCCAGCTGATTGCACTCTATTGCATATTCATAGTAGTAATAATGTTTGTTAAATGTTCTTTGATGTTTTCGTACGAATCGAGAGCGGCACCATAGTAAAGATTAAGCCGTTGATACTTACGGAAGTTATGAAAAGGAATATCCAACAAATAAAAAAAAATTTAATATTTTTCAGTGTTTATTTAAACATATTCTTTCCCAAAATTACATTTAGGAAAGTTAACTAGTTTCTATTCACATAAAACAATAATTAAAGAAAAACATACACCAACAAGTAGACACTATAAAAAAAATAAAATTTAGGGCTTATTACTAATATGAGAACACATAGGTATGTCATGAATTTAAAAAAAAAGAACGTTAAAATAACATTTAATACTGAAACAGTTTAAGTACAACCTTAAAGTTTAAGCAACAATTAAAAATATCTGAATTAGAAGATGATTTCTGTGTCTATTATACTAAAAAAGCATCACAACATCGGTTTTTTTCTTCTACAGAGCACCTGTATTAAGACGAAATGCGAAGTGAAAGCATTCTAATTACAAATTTAACATTTATTTAGAATATGTTTCGTTTCTGCCGTAGTTTTAGGTATTACATAAAAAGAGATAGGTAGTGGTTTGATGCACTAACTGTTAACAGAGATGAATTAAGGGTATAGTCCGATATGAACCAACTACTAACTGTAACTAACCAGTATGTTTTGACAATTCCTGAAAAATACCTATAGTTGCTGGTTACATTTCGACCACGAACCATACCCTTAGTAATGTACCACATTGACCGATCCAATAACAGAGACAGCTGTCAACAAAAAAGTACATATTTAACGGTCACTTTTTTTAATTGGGATTGGCTACGAAAGTCAAACATCGCTCACTCTGTATAGTAAGACTGACACTGTCAAAAGTTCTTCTTCACCAATAGCTCAGCAAAAATGTCACGTTGCTACATGGCTTTTTCTAGAATGACAATTAGGCATTCCAAACAAAATAGCTGCACGTGGGTTTTGACAGGACATGGCAACCCTGTAGACATGATGATGATGACAAGGTCAATGATATAACTATGGCTAAGTTCGGTTTGGCGTTCGCTGTACTCAGAGTGCACTCGGTATGTCTCGATTGTAGTCGCCTTGGCACTCAGAGCGTACTCTTTTGTGTTCGGCTTGCCACAGATCACGTACTCAGAGCGCGCTCACTCTTCCCCGAGTTGGCCGATTGAGATCGGCGGGTATCTGTAGGAATGTGTCAAAAATGTCAAATGTCAATATTCTGATCGGCGATTAATCAGTCTTACACGTATTATTTCTTGTTTGTTTTTATTATAACTATTTCCTATTTGATTAAAATTATTTTTTTACAGTCCATACACACAAACAAAAGTGTATTCAAGTGTAAACTATCACTAGTGTCATTTGTAATTCCCCTTGTGTTCCTCTTGAGATTGTAAAAAGAGCGAACTCTGTCTATGACGTCACGCACTCCGTGCGCGCTCTGTCCGATCCGCCGAGTTCCAAACCGAACTTACCCTAAATAAACTGATATCCATGTTTTTCAAAATAAACATAAGCTTTGAAGTAAAAATGTAGGTATTTTTTTTTACTATATTCAATAGCTTCAAAATGGTTTTTAAACATATTTTTGCTAAACCGGAAGGTGTAGTGGATTTTACACAGGGCCAAACGAAAGAACCTTAAGGTATTTTTCACATCATAAACGGATTATGTTCGTCTATCCCCCCACCACATATAGTATATGTTGGCGCGAAAATGGAAAATGCATGCTGTTCCGAAAGTGGACCGTCAGTTTAAGTAACACTTTTTTATTACTTCAATAACTCATGTGTGTGTAAACCACGCAAGAGTAAAAACAGTTTAATTATTTTATATTAATATTTAACGTGCCTAATATATTGTCTAAAATTATAACAAATTTTGTTAATGCTATTTCAATTTATTTATATTTACTATATTTTAATTGTTGAATAATTTCGTCACTTTCCTCTACTTCAATGTCAATCTTATTTAATTTAAATTTTAAAATTAAAGCCATTTTTTATCTTTGTATACCGTCTCTAGTCATTTGTCAAACACATGAATTAACATAACCGCCTGTGGATGAAATTATGTTCGAGTATGCTAAACAGTGACGTCATTACAACCTTCCCTCCGGTCCTTTATGTCGGTCAAAATGGAAGATCATGCCTAAATAACATAATCTACCATAAACGTTTATGTTGGTTTATGCCGCGAAAAATACCTTTTTACGTATCGTTAACCCTGTCAAAGTCAACAGGCCCACAGGGTTGCTATATAATAACCTGCCATTACTCACGAGCAGCATTTTAACAGGTAGTTGGAACGACCTGTCAAAATACTGACAAGTGGGAACTGGCAGTTTAGATATGAAAATCCTGTAGCCAGGACAGGTTTTCTTATGTGCGAACTCAACACGTTACGTGTTGAATAGAGAGAGACATTACATAAGAATCACATTCTGTCAAACGAAGATAGAGGCTTCTCAACAAGTGTCGTATTGAAAGATGAGAATCCCACTGATGCTATGATTGACAGGGTCAATGATACCTATACCTTATAGTTGTATAGATTGCTCGAAGCGGATCGTATTGCGAGCGGCCACATTGCCTTGGAAAACATGGATGATAAATCTATATAACTATGTAAATCATTTACCCTGTTAAAACACCAGGCCCACAAGGTTTGTTAGATCATAACCACATCATAACCTGTCAAAACCCACTGGCAGCCATTTTGTTTGGAATACCTAATTCTTTAGTTCCGAGATTTTTTCATATATTTAAATCATAAATATTAAATGTCAGAGCCACCTCTAAAAAATGTTAATATGAAATATGTCAAACTTACACAGTTATCTCGATTTAAAAAAATATGTTTTTTAGTGTGAAGCATTGAGATAGAATAAAGAGGATATGTTATAACGATGCTAAAAGTGTTCGCACCTTTGCATTACACTTTTACCTCCTATGTCAAACTCGAGCTAGTGGAACTAGTCCGTTTTGGTGAGAATAAATGCCATTTAATGATATAAAAACATTTTCATTCCATCAATTTTCAAATATAAAATTATCGAATTCAAATAAATCAAAATACAACTCTAAGTCGCCATTTTTATTACACTTTTCCATCACTCGAAGAGCATGCAACTGTCATATCGCATAATAGTGTTTATATCGTCTTTACTTTATTCTACCTCGATGGTGTGAAGTCATGGAATCAGGAAACAAAGAAGATATCGATAAACACCATCAAATATTATTTCTAACACTGAACAAGTCAAAATATATGTACAATTTAATTAATCGACAATATTAGAAAAATTGAGAGTGACAAGAAAACGGCATTAGCTTTGTTTCTGCAGATGATACTGATAGCAAACTGCCATATAATGCAATCTTGCTGTTTCTGATTATCAGAAAAACCTATTAAATATGTTTGTTATGTGGGATTTGAAGTATAAAAAATCATTTTATCTCTACAAGACCGGGAGATGCTGCCTTAAAACTTACTTCACAAGGTAAAAAAAGTTTACTGTCAGATTTGATGTGGATCAATCATTTAAAATTTTTAGACAATATGGCCGCTCGCAAAACGACCCACTTTAAGCAATCTATGTAACTATATATGTATCATTGAGCCTGTCAAAAACAACATGCCTACAGGGTTGCCATATCGTAACCTATCAATACCCACGGAATGCCTAATTATATAAAATATACGGTACATCATGACCTACGAAAATAAAATATAAACTACGAGTTAACGGGACAAAATATAAAAAAATAAGATTATTACCATTCAGGCTTATTCTGATTAGTTATCAGAATACTTTGAACTTAAAGACTCATTCGTCTTTTCGTTTGTACACCTTCTGACGTATATTTGTCTTTTTCATTTCAAATCTGTCTTACACCCAGAAATCCTTCGAGTATTTTGTCTTACGAAACTGTTCTAGATTAGAGAATTACATTGGTTTTATTCTTATACCTTATAAAATAAATATTGCCCCATTTTTCCAAAAAGCAACAAATATTTTGTGTTACGAATAGTTCCCGAGTGATAAACATTTAATTTAATATGCAGATGATACACCACTGATCAGCCACAATTCAAGTTTAAAAATAGCGAAACATGGTTCAGCAGATGGCGTCTAAGATCAAACCCACTAATATGTAAGTTCATATTTCACCATAAAATTACCACGAACTCACCGAAAGTAACAATTGGAAATAAACAAATCGCTTGTACAAATGATGCTAAATACTTGGGCATCACATTAGACAATAAAATGAACTTCAAGCAACACACCAGCAACATAAAGAAGAAATACATTACTATAGGAAAGCATTTTAGGTGTTTGACATACAAAAAACAAAGTATCTCTCTAACAACCGCCTCCCATATATATCGCACTATCTGAAGACCCATTCTGGAATACTGCCACCCTATATATATGAACACAAGGAATGCATCTATCAAAAACTTGCAGGTCGCAGAAACCTCAACGCTTAGGGCTATAACAAAACGAGAAATCCACTCCATAATCCGTTAAACAATATGCTATACGGGAAAACAAAAACTCAACATTAGAAAAAAGACTCGCCATGTCAGAAAAATACTACAATGCAGACCATGTGTAGAAGAAGAAACTGAAAAATACAACAGAGAACTCTCTGGGAGCTCATTGAACACATTAAGAACATTTATTTCATATAAAATTATCTGTCACTTTTTTTTATTTTACTAGCAATTTCGTACTTTTTTTTTTTGAGAACAATTTATATTTAAAAACAAACAGTAACGTAATACAACAGATTCAACATAATAGGCTGAAGGACTCCGGTCGATGGCTATTTGGTAATTGTGTAAAAGTTTTACGATTACCAATAAAGACGCATTTTTTTTAAGAAACAATCCTGCAAAAAAATGGTTTTTATACCTTATAATGTGAATTTCTGTCTTTTTTCAGAAAGCCCCCAATTATTTTGTATTACGACACTGTTTTAGACTCAATTGCCTTTCTGCACAAAATCCGATGGCCTTTGTTATTACACCTTGTGACGTAAATTTTGGTCCTTCTTTTAAAATTCGACAATTTCTAGTAGCCAAATAATGATTTTAAATGTAAGACAAAAAAATATTTAAATGGCGTTATCGATCCACATCAAATCTAATTCTCAAAAATGTTATACATCATGAAGTAAGTTTTGAGGCAGTAGCTCCCGGATTATACAGGTATCTGTGGTATCTATATGAAATTTTACACTTCTTAATTGCTTAAGTTGACAACTAGGTAATAAATAGGTGATTTTTAGCGACACACAATGTTTTTGCGATTTTATGCATCAGGGGGGAACTGTACAATAAGCTTTTAATGGAATGAGGAGGATGACACATATATGTAGCCAAAAATCACTTACAGTCTAAATACGTTTTTAAAGCAACTGACAGCGTGCGAAGAATTGTTTCTTGCTTCTGCTTGATTTAGGTACTCTAAATTGATTGGTGTTTCTTTGGACAACTCTTACTTATTCTAGACTAAAAATATTATTATCAACCTCTGACCTACTATTTAGAATGCGATTTGAAGAATAAAGAATATTGAAAAGAACATGTGTAAAAATATTATAACAACTAATGCTTGCTTGTAGTGTGGTTGTTATAAGGCAAAATGTTATAGGCAAAATGGGGTGACCGTTCTAGAAGAGTATTTCTTTATAACCTTGATATTAAGTAACAAATGATTTTTACAATCTGGTAATGTAACTAGAATAAGGCTATATTACTAACATGAAGATCAGCTGATAGTTTTTGTGATAGTCCAAGCAGAGATAATGAATTAAAGCAAAAACATGATGGGGGCATACGTTTTTATAAGTACCAAAATATACATATATATTAATACACTTTCTGTCCCCTACTTTAACCAGCGAATATTATAGATACACTCCATACAGTACAGTAAATTGTGTCGTACAGTACGAGCCGTACAAGTGTACGACGGGACCGAGCGACGTCACGTCAGCGATGCCCATGTCAGTACTATAATAACTATAATCTACGTACGTATTTTCGTATAACATTCACACGTACGAATCAACAACAGTTCCCGTTAGTGTACTATGTGTTGAGTGTGCCATGTCCTTCCAGCAAATGCAAAGTATAATGCCCGTGTAATGATGGATTGTACTGTATGTATATCGTACATGTGCTAGATCAGTGGCTTTATTAGATGAATTTTGAATAGAAAGAAGAAGATTATATAATGTTCAGAGCTCTTGAAATATCTTAGTCCCTCATCTACTGCAAAAAGTGGCTTGTCATGTGGGAGGAGAGAGGGGTGAACAATATATACTATGTCCGAGTGGTAGGAGCTGTTGTGTGACCTGTCAAATTCAAAGTAAAGTTGCTTATCGATGGATTTCTTCGTTTTTTGCTGACAATTAAATATATGGTATTTTATTGTTATAGACGTCTAGAAGCATATATGTCATTGCCAGCAAAAATCTATCGTTGAGCAACTTTACTTTGAATTTGACACAGCTCCCACCACCAGTACATGTTGTTCACCCTCTATCCTGTACTCAACTACAAATAACAAGCAAAAAACACGACATGCCACTTTTTGCAGTCTGATGAAATACTATATAGATGCTGAAATAAAAACTTCAACAGGTAAAAGGTGCAGATGTTGTGAAATGTGGTTGTCTCAATAGTTATAGTATTGGAAAACAATACTGCAAAAATGCGGGACAATAGCCTTCGTTTATTATCTGAACTATTGGGAACGTATTGGAGTACACAACAACTCTTCCCGATAGTATATATTAAAAACAATAACACTTAAATGAGGGTGGGTAAATAACAAAAATTACATTGATGTGAAAAGCAGTAATAATTAAAATAGGCACATTACAAAAAGTGTAGGGTGGTGCATATTATGTTCAAAAATTCGCGTTATGGCTAAACAGGTCAAACAATGGAAATAACATTTTTGTAAGAACCCATTAAATTCTAAAAAACAACTACCAACACAGGCACTGGCATGAGATCTTAAAATTTATAAAGCGTAATATAATTGAGCAGGCAGTTTATTCAACAACACTCTGTATCTTATTGACGTGCTCCTACAGAGTATTCAATGCAACATTCTACCAAAAATTAATCGTATTTAAATTGTTAACGTTATTTACCTATCTTTTAAGACATATAAAATCCATAGATCACTTTTTAATAAAATATATTTATTTTTGGTAAAAAATTAATACTCTGCGGCAATTTAAAACGCCATTCTCGAAAAATACCTACAAACCTTAAATAGATTTCATTTATAATAGTGTAAAATCTATCTAAAAGAATACCTCCCTTTTAATGGATTTTCCACACTGACAGAATTTGTTGAAATTTTAATATGCTATGGGGGAGTCAAAATAAACATTTTGTTCAATTGCACCAGTCTTGTAACTATACAGGATGATACCAAAAATTTAATTCACAGTAATACGAATTAAATTTTTAAAGACATGGTTTTGCAAAGTATAAATATCACCATCAGCTCATCCCTTTAAATTGTAATGTTCACGTTGTTGCCAAATTGATATATCAGAAAACCTCCCAAAATGATTAAAAAATGAACAGACATATACATCAATAAGCTCTCCACAAGAAAATTTTAACTATATTAATTTTAGTCAAATATCTTTGCCGATATTTTGTTCAACATAAAGCACAATACCGCTCTCATTGAAAATATGATTATTGTCATTCATCTCTCAAATGATTGAAACAATACTAATCTGCATGAATGAAAGATTACTGGAAGTTTACACATCCAGTATGGATTTTGTAGATGGATCAATAGCTCCACGGACGTACGAAATTTTTATAAATGTATCACATTCCAGTACGTTTACTATCAAATTTTTCAATATTATTAATAAAAATAAGTCCAGCGCAGAGATAAATGAAAGTAATATATCCCTGTCAGTTTATTAGATAACAATAATACAACATTTCGCTCAATTAGGTTATTTATTTTCAGAATAAAAAAGGAAATAAAAAAATTTAAATGTTAAAAAAAAAGAATTAATATAATTTCTGTTGATACTATTTCGAGTCCTTTAAAAAAATATTTTAAAATCCTTATCTTTTTATTTGAGCATATTAGAATTTTAAGAAATTCTTTTGTGAGTAGAAAATCCATTAAAGGAGTGAAATATCCTTTGTTTTAAATTAATTTCATTTGAGTTTTTTATATTACCTTACCTTATTTTATTTTAAAGACTATCCATATCCACTATTTACCAATTAATTAACACATTACCATGGTCAATTGACTTATTACCTTGGGCAATTTAAAGGTATATAAAGGGTTTGTAAGAACTTCCTGAGAACTCTTCAATTAATATAAATATAAATTCTAGGGAATGTATGTCAGGTAATTGGCTCTAGTTACTTGTTTGGTGTATTTGAAATATAAATTTTCAAAGGTTGAATTTTGAAGGTGAGGACTTTGTTTTAAAAAACTACTACATCTGTTTAATAAAAACAGTTACTCAATCTTCTTAATAAAAACAGTTACTCAATCTTCGGTTCTAATAGTACTAACCAGCGACAACACTGACTCGACTTACTTTTTTACTTTCCGTAAAAATAATAAATCTAGTTAATACCTAAAAAAAATATATATTTTTAAACAATGTGTAAACAAAGTAGCACCAGAAGAATGGGAATCAAAATAGGTATGACATAGTGTGAGGAACATATTCAAAGAATCTGTTCTACTTATCATAAAAAATAAATTGATCGTCTGGAGATGCAACCACAAGTCTACATCCCATTAAATTTGTTGAAATTGCAGAAAATCTAAGAAAACATTACATATTTTTTTGTGATGAAAAAATTTGTCGGACGTTTTAATTTGAGCGAACCCAGGAATTATCAAATTTTCAAGATTAGGAGTCGTAATAAAAATGTTTTATAGCGTCTTGACATAACTGCGAATAGATTAATGAAATTGGTCTCCTATTAAACAATGAAAATACTATTTAAAATGTCAATTTCTATTCAACCCATTTTTTTATAATTCGTAAACATATATGGAAATTTCAACATGAAAAATATACCTTAGAGTTGAACAAGTTATAACAGGAACATGCACATATCAGGCAGAGACTGCTGTAGTTCGTCACATATAAATGTGGCTGATATGGAGTGGGGCGAGCAGAAATTGCCGACAGCGGTCTCTCTATGTTATCTGTATGTTCCTACTAAGCTTTGTTCAATTTATTGTAAGGTGTATTTCCAGTGTTGAAAATTCTATAACTCTATATGAAAATATAGATCTACAAGGTGTTTTTGAAGTGCTAGTATATGATTTCCAAAAACAAACAGCAATAATTTTTATATATAATAAATCTGTAACCAAAATCCTGGATCCGCCACTTAAGTTCAGATATTAATCAGGTTTAATATGTACATGTATTTCAAAGAAACATTAACGGAACACACGATTTCTGGCTTTACTGAACAAGTAACAAAAAAATGCTTCGATTTTAATGTACGTTTATTTTAACAAGGTCTTTGTCAATTTTTTTGAAGCCCATTTTCGGTATACATTTCGTGGATTTTTTAGTTTATATTTTAAAGAGTTAGTTATTTACCTATAGTAATTAGGCTTAAATGGACCAGCTTTATTTAAACCCATATATTTTGCCTGCTCATCAGTCAATTCTGTTAAGTGGGCGTCAAACGTAGGCAGGTGTAAACTAGCAACATATTCATCTGCAAAAAATAACGGTAAATTTAAAAGAACCACTAAAAACGTAATGATTAAGATACATGTCAATTACTCACCCATTTTTTTGGGAAGTAAGTAGACATCCGACTTGTATCTTCCCTGAGGGGCATTAAAGAGCTCTATCAAAGCTAAAGCCTGCGTGGCAGATGTAATAGAAACAACGAACGATGGTAAACTTGAACAACTTAAGTTAACAAGGCGCCCTTCAGCTAAAAGTATGATTCTTTTGCCGTCAGGCCAAATAACATGATCCACTTGTGACCTGACTTTTTCCCAAGTTAAATCCGGAGTCCTTAAACTATTCTAAAAATAATAAATAGATGATACTAGGTGACGACAATGGGGAATTCTTATTTTTTATTTTAGAAATCGATATATACATATAAACGTAGGTTTAATTCAAATTGTTTAATTCATACTTGATTTCAAGAAAAAAATATTTTTATACTGGTATTTAAAATTTAAAGTGCTGCATTCAATATTTGGCAACTATGCCTAATAATTGACGACGGTCGTAAAGAGATACCTTTATCTAAAAATGGATAATTTCTAGATACATTATTGGTTACATGAGTTATGACTTGTGATTGTAGTGATTGTTAACTGATTATTGGATTATAATCATTAAATAGTAATAATGTGAACATGGTCTAATTTAATTCCTAATGGGTTAGGTATTTTGAATGAATTGTTATAATGTTATGATTATTTTTTCTTTTTATTAAAATCTCTCATTAGATAATGAACCCATAACTTAATTAACTCCTTAAATTATCTTCTAAATGGTATATTTGGCACCGGTGCTTTTCCAAATTACACAATGAAGTAAAGTATGACGATATTTGAGATACGTCCCTATCAAGAATTATCACTGTTTTTGTCGAACCATTTAATAGAACACAGTGCAGGTGAACACAAACGATATATTTTCGCAATGAGCGCAAAATTTACCATAAGTAACGTCGCTTTGCGTTATAACACCAGCAAAAAAAGTCAAAAGCGCCAAGAGCCTAGACTAGACGAACTTTTGACATAAGAATTCTTTACACAATATACTTATATTTAAAAATACGCAAAGAAAAGGAATTTTAAGATTTAATACTGAAAAATTAGATTTTAGGATGGAAAACGAAGGATTATTCACAAATAGTAAGTACTTTAATTATAAGAAATAATTTCTTTATTTACAAATATGTTCTTGTAGCAAAACCTAATAAGCAGTGATACAAGGAATGTATTAATAATGAAAATAAAAATAACTAATTTTGGGAAACGAAAAGGTACAACTAAAACAATTTCACTAAGCTATTTGATAGAACTAATACTTAAGATTTCATAATAGTTAATAAAGATCGGCTATTTTCAGTATTAAATTTCTTGGTCTACTAGATCACGTGGGAACGGATATTGTTGAAGACTCGTTACTATCCTAAACAACAAAATAAAGTTCCAGATTGACCTCAAAACAGCTCCCTGTATATCCTTTTTTAATGTTTTTGTCACAATGTGTAGACTATTTTCAAAATTCTGATGTGTAGATTTTTTCTCGACATTTATTTCTTTTCTGTTGGATATTTTAAGAAAAACACATACAAAGCTAAATTTAAAAAATATAGAATATACAAGAAGATTCATTAGTTATGGCCTAAAAATTATTGAATACATATTTATTTATTGGAACATTAAGTAATGAGTAGTTATAGGGTACGCAAGATGAATTGTTAGCTATGGAAATACATAAAATATTTATTGGACCATTAACGATAATGTTCGATTAAAAAAACAGTTCAATAAAATATGGTGTCATTTTTTAAAAATTTAAATTGAAAGATTATAAACGAAGTTGTTTTTTATTAATATACTTTAATATTTATTATCCTATTTTTGAGAACTAAATCCATTGATTTTCTAAACCAAATTATTGTTACCCTTATGTTTTATGCAACTGGGTTATTATTATTACCTATTACTGAGTACTTGAGGTACTTAAGTAGAATTTTGAATACACTTGACAATTACTGAGTACTTTGAGTACTTAAGTACAATTCTGAGTACATTTTACAATTGTACTTACTGCCCAGCTGTGCATAGTATTTTCGTGTTAAGATTTTTACAGATTTAAATGTACATTTTATAGACAGTAATTAACGATTTATATTGCTTGCCCTATGGAGCGGGCGGATAGAATGACTTCAACTGGGCATTTACCATCGGGCTGGTAGCTTACAAAATGGCCACTTCAAAAAAGGGGCATCTAGAGACACCTCTCGGCGACGTTAATAACCTACAGCACTTTGCCAACAGATAACTAATGCAGTACCTAGACAACTTTAATATGGGCTATTTTAAGTTCCTAAAAAAGCAGAGTTGAATATCCTACGACGTTTTTTCGAATCGTAATAATAAAAAAATTCCCATATGGATCCAACTTTATGGAAAACACTATAATGAAAAAGTGCTTTGTACCAAATTGTTTAAATTAAACGGATACTTCTCCAAACAAAACATTTAAGACCTGTGCCCAGGGACTTGAATATGCGAAAATTGTGGTTTCAGGTAGTAGGACTTTGTAAAAAGTATAAAATACTGTTGTAAAGATAATTCAATGTATGTTGCTACATTAAAAACTACTTTTTTGCAACGTAACATATAATTATAAATATGGCCATGATACATTTATAAATTTAAAACCACTGTAAAAACACTCTCGATAAAAATTTATAAACACAAAAGACGATTAGGTTAGAATAAAATACAATAAATAACTGATATAGATACAACGTTCATGAAAGTGAACTATTCTGAAATCTCTCTTCCTTTCTCTTAAATGAGAGAAAAAGATGGAAGCGATGTTCCGAGTGCAGAACGCATGAATCCCTAAGAAACAGCCTTTTACCGTTCCAAATAGGAAGGTATCACTTTAAACTTAAAATACTTGACTATATTTTCCAATTTTAGCTAACTAGAGTTTTTTTAAGAGGCAAAAATTTGGCAGGGTGTTTCTTTTGTCATATATTTTAGATATTTTTCATTATTTATATATTTTTTAGGATTGTTCAATAGTACATTATTTAAAAAAAAAATACATTATGTATATTAGGTTTTTCTGTTCTGATTCATCTTCAGTTCATGAGATATAGCCATAGTAAGTTTTTAAATTGTATTAAAATAATATAAAGCTATAGTTATAAACTTACTATATCAATTTCCGTGTTTGAATGTCCCATATTGCACACAATACAACCATTTTTCATTTTATCCATATGTTCCCTAGTTACCACATTTTTATTCCCTGTCGCTGTTATAACGATGTCAACATTTCGTATAACTTCATTTAGCTTTACTACACGAAACCCATCCATACTGAAATGTTTTAAAAAGGCAGCGTTATTAAAATATTTAATATAAATTAAGGGGTTTCACCCTTACCTGGCTTGTAAAGCACAAATGGGGTCAATTTCAGTGATGTAAACTACACAACCAAACCCTTTTAGAGCCTGACAACATCCTTTACCAACTTCTCCATATCCACACACTACAACTTGCTTACCACCAAACATAACATCAGTCGAACGTTTTAAACTAAAAAATAATACATACATTATTTATTTTAACATTTTTTGTAACGTTATTTTTATTTACCTATCAATTATAGATTCCCGACAGCTATACAAATTATCATACTTAGTTTTTGTCACAGAATCGTTGACATTCATAGCTGGGACGGTTAATTTGCCTCCTTTTGACAATTGGTACAAACGATGAACACCTGTAACACTTTCTTCTACTATTCCTAAGACAAAAAATAACACATTCAAAAAATTACATCTACTCAAAACATAATACATGCTGAAGTTTCCAAGAACTGCTCTGCATACTTGACACCCGATCTCGACTGGTTTAAAGGTAGAATTTCAAAGCAAGCTGCAAATGGCACTGCACTTGATGTGACTTCAGACGGCACTACTTTGTACATTATTTTCAACCGGAGTACTTCCATCTGAAGATTACCGGATCGCTCAACGGTACTAGTCGTAAATGCTGTATACGGTGGAAGTACTTCAATTAAAAATAAAGAGTAAAGTAGTGCCGTGTGTAGTCGCAACAAGTTCAACGATGTTCAATTGTATCTCACTTATTTAGCCTTTTAACACTTCTAACGATCCATTCACGGATTTTCTATTGATTATTGTTCGTATTAGGATAATTGTTCGCATTAGGATAATTGTTCGTTTTGCAGTAAAAGTTGCCTTCTGCCATTGCCGCTTGCTTCTACCATTATCAGCCTGTCATTAGATCGTGAAAAAAGAAAATACAGAACAACTAATTAATTTGGTAAAGGGAAAATTACTATTCCAAAACCAATTAAAATAGGCAAGAAATTAAGGAAAGGATTCCTAAAAAATTTGATTTGAAAACAAGCCAAAAGAAAAAATTGAAGAAACCAGCACATTCCAGTAGGATTCGAAATCTGCTATTTCTGGCATGCCGAGCAATTCTCTTGATCTCTAGACCTTCAGTGCACTTAAAGTCCTGCGATCAAGAAATTAATTAGAGATGAGATTCAAACTCACTTACGTTTATACAAGATTTTCACATTTACAAAAAGGTCACCCAAAAAGCCACAAACTTCTATCTGTACGTAAAAAATGTCCTTACGGCTGTATGCCAAAATGATAATGGTAACATACAGATCGGTAACAACAAGCAATTAAAACATTAAAAACACTTTCTAGTTCGACTTACCTTTAATAAGTTTAAATATGGTAGGATACTTTTTTAACATGAGATGAGTAGCATCTCCTCCGTCATCTAAAATCATATTGGGTTGCCAGTTTTCAGCGTTTACACATTTATCTATACACCACCAGAAATCTTCTTCGGTTTCCCCACGCCATGCGAAAATTGGATAACCTGCTTCTGCTAAAGCAGCTGCAACTTCATTCTAAAGACATAATTGATAATAATTTTAAAAAATAATCACTGCTATATACTTTTTGAATGTACTTCGTTTAGTGATAATTATAAAATGAGAATAATGTCATAATGAGCGAGATGTCAATTTTATATTCTTAATATTTATAATGCTAAAATGACCAGTTCCCCTTAAAACTTAGGTTATTTTGCACCGCTCGTCATTAAGAAAGAGAAACTTTAAAAATGTCATTTTAAGGAGGTCCTTTCGTCACCAATGTTAAATAAAAAATATTAGATTATGACTAAAATTAATTTTTTTCTAATAGTTGAAGTCCTTATTTATCTAATAGTAAACTTTTAACTATACTTTACCGTGCAAATTTTTGAGAAAAAAAAATTTAAAAATGTGAGTATTTGTACAGTGTCTTACGAGAAAGTAAGACTTCAACAACAATTTTTGAATTATAATTAAGTATACTATTATTTATTGATTAGACGGAGTAGAAAAAAACTAAAAATAAGGTTTTTGAAATATTTAGGTTTTGTTTTTTACAATAAAATATATAGGTTACCGTGGAATTTATTGAGAAATTAATATTTAAAAATCACAAAAAATGTTCAACTAGGTTACTTGAAATTTTTTTTTTTAATATTAATTTCTCAATAAATTCCACGGTAACCTATATATTTTATTGTAAAAAACAAAACCTAAATATTTCAAAAACCTTATTTTAAGTTTTTTCTACTCCATCTAATCAATAAATAATAGTAAAATTCGAGAATTGTTGTTGAGGTCTTACTTTCTCGTAAGACACTGTACAAATACTCACATTTAAAAAAAAAATTCTCAAAAATTTGCACGGTAAGGTATAGTTAAAAGTTCACTATTAGATAAATAAGGACTTCAACTATTAGAAAAAAAATAAATTTTAGACATAATCTAATATTTTTTATTTAACATTGGTGGGCGAAAGGGGTGGCGAAAGGACCTCCTTAAGCTTCGCTTACTAAGTCAGAGAGTTTAGCAATTTACCTCGGAAACTGAGATTTCAGATCAAACTACTACTATAAATTTAACGTCTTAAGTCTAGCAGGTATGTCATTTATATTTTGAATGTTACGTGTGTTCGAGAAATATGAAAATAGTGCATACCTGAGTTGAATAAATGTTACAGGCAGCCCATCTAAAACTAGCTCCCAATGCAGCTAAAGTTTCAATAAGTACAGCTGTCTGTGCATTAATATGAGTACATCCTACAATTTTAGCATTTTTGAGAGGTTTATCTTCAGCTGCTCGTTTCCTTAAAGCCATTATTCCCGGCATTTCTAAAAACGTAAAAAAACTAGTGGTTACATTTACTATTATCTAAAATTAGCTAGGGTCGTTTGAATAATCCATTTAAGCAATATCCTGTTTTGTGATGGAAGTCCACAAAGTAAACATTTGAGACAAAAACAGCTTATAATCCACAAGGCCTGTTGCTACGTATTGTTTTGTCTGTAGTTTGAATTAGCTAATTAGGGTAAATAAGCCTGCAATCAGGCACACAGATAGGGAGGAGCAGGGTGTTTCCCTCGGGCCCAGAGTTTTAGTACAAACTAAATGCTTAGTTATTAAGGCTGATATATCAGATTTTTAATGTTTAGGCATAACAATTTGTATAATAATGTAATACAGTTCTAACTACTGAAAAAGTGCACCAATTTTTCAAATTTCGTTTGTTCTTTGCTGCGATAGTATCAAGTAAGGCATTCGATTTAGTAAATCATCAGTTAATAATAGGAAAGTTAAAAGTACTTAGGTTTTGATAGGAATAGTATATTGTTGTTTAGCAACTACTTGACTGATAGGACACAACGACTTAAGCTTGCAGGTACATATTCAGCCTGTAGAAGAATAGTTAAAGGGGTACCTCAAGGAAGTGTACTTGGACCTCTGCTCTTTTTAATTTTTACTTTTGATTTGCCAAGATGCCTCACTTACATGAACTATCATTTGTATGCAGATGATTTACAACTTTATATGGGAATCCAAAATATTAATATAGAAAATGATATTTATTTATTTACCCAAACAGGCCTCTAGGCCTAATTACATGGATACGTTTATACAGATAAAGTTTACTAATAGCGTCTTCGAATCTAGTGCATACGAAAGGTGGGAGATATGTCAATACCAGTTACTTTTCAATCTGAAATGTAACCGGTATCGATATATCGCTCATCTTTTATGTGCACTTCACGCAGGCAGGGCAGTGGAATCGAAGACGCTATAATGTTATATAATCAGAAGAAAAGAAAATATCAGAGTGAGCGAGTTTCAGAATTGCAAGGGATCAAATTCAAAACATAATTTAGCTAAAAATATTTATAAGGCATTGAAACATTAAAATGCGAAATCTATTTAAAGATATATTCCAGTCAAGATCATGGAGATAATTTAAATTGTTCGCCATCCGAAGTATGTCCACAATAGGAGATCGAATATTAGGTAAGAAGGGTATATAGAATATGTTAAGACTTCGAATAGTTCGTGTAGGAATACTGAATGGTAAAAGTGATAATAAATTGGGTACATTTATTCGATTATTAATAATTTTATATAAAAATAGCATTGATAGTAATTTTCGTCTACTTTCTAAATATATTATTTTGATTTCAGTTCTTAAATCACTTTTTTTTTATATACATTTATATACAATTTCTTTACAATTAGTTAGCGTCTCATAAAATGGCTACCACTCTAGGCATGGTTGCCTGTCCTGTGTGAAGCAATTTTATGAGGCGCTCTGTTTACAGTATTTAAGGGTGTTATGTAGTATTTTATATCTATTTTTCATGTATAAAGACATTTTGAATTGTGATTTTTTCAGAGAGGTAATGATGGCAGCTTCGGTGGGGGGGTGAGAATCAGTTATTAATTTATGGTTAAATTATCTTAAATACATTTTAACAGCTGTTATTATCATGAGAACATCAGAAATATATAAGGATGATTGAGTATATACTTTTTTACTTCTATTTTGTATGTTTTATATATTTTTATTTCTTTTATATGTTTAGGTAGTACATTAAATAATTTCGGCCCAAAGAAAAGAAAGGAGTTCTGAGTAACAGTTTTTTTTAAATAAATCTGTTGTTACATTTAGATTCAGTTTAGAACGTGTTTCTTTTATGTTTTGTTGAGGGCATTTAATTTGTTGGTCAAACATTCTTAGGAGACATTGGTAAATATAACTTGACCTAATATTTAAAAGATTAGTTTCTTGATATAAGTTTTGTGTGGAATAAAGCCTCTCTTTTTTAAAAATTATTTTTAGTATTATATTTTGTGATCTTACGGTTTTGAAATCAGGCCGAGTGTGATACTTTTTATAATACAAATACCTTAAAATTTTTTTTTTCAATTCCTTGGAGAACAGTTGGATACTCACTCATCCATATGATTGAACCAAACTCTAATTTTGATCTTACTAATGTGTAATATAAACGTTTTATAGTATTTGTGTCCGTAAAAAGTGTAGTTTGTCTTATTAAAAAGCCAAGAGCCCGATTTGCAGATTTCATCGTGTTTTTGATATGAATACCAAAGGATAATTTATTATCATATGTTACACCTAAATCTTTAATAACATTTTGTCGAACTAGATCGCTATTATTCATTTCATATTTAAAAATAACAGGTTCTTTTTGTCTAGTTATACTAATAACACTACATTTTTTACATTAAAGTTTAATTTAAATTTTGTACTCCACTGATAAATACTATTAATATCTTTTTAAAGTAGAATGCAATCACGAACTGTTTGAATTTCTTTAAATCATCAGCAAAGATCAGGCATTTTGAGTATTTTACTACGGTTGGTAGATCGTTTATGAACAAAAGGAAGAGCAAGGGCCCCAAATTGGACCCTTGCGGCACACTTGAATTTGCTGTAAATTTTCCTGATGTATTACCATCATGCCTTACTATAAAAAACCTGTCTTGTAAATAGCTTTTTAATAAGGACATACTTCTATTTGTAAGTCCAAACTGATAGATTTTTTCCAGTAACACATCATGGTCCACCCTGTCGAAAGCTTTACTAAAATCAGTGAATACCGTGTCAGTTTGTATCTTTTTGTCCAATGTTAAATTAATATTGTGTGTATACAAAATCAATTTAAATTAATTGATTTTTTTGATACAAAACCATGTTGTTGATCAGCAATACTATTTTCAACATGTGCACACAGTTTATTGTAAATTATCTGTTCAAATAATTTTGAGGGAGCACACATTACTGAAATTGGTCTGTAATTTTGAATATGACTCCTAATTCCAGACATGAAAATTGGTGTGCAAATTGCAGTTTTCCAAATGTTTGAAAAAACAGCGGTTTTAATAACTAAATTATACGTATGTAGCA
This sequence comes from Psylliodes chrysocephalus, assembly GCA_927349885.1. NCBI lineage: Eukaryota > Metazoa > Arthropoda > Insecta > Coleoptera > Chrysomelidae > Psylliodes > Psylliodes chrysocephalus. Next base: position 11,092,776 of record OV651826.1, on the reverse strand, counting down.
ATACAGGTTTAAGATACTCATGACACATTCACGAGAATTTGTTGGCTGGACATGAATTATGTGTTAATCATGGTCTTAAATTGAATCTTAGAAAGTCAAGTGCCATTTGTATAGGTCCAGAGTTTAAGTGCAGGTCTATTACTAGCTTTGAACTGTCTTTAGATGAGAAAATCAGTATATGGTCAACTTGTGCTAAAAATTTGGGACTTATTATGAATGGCAATTTGAATTTTAATGAACATATAAATCATTTAGTAAGCGTTTCATACTTAAAATTAAAATCAATTTATCATTTGAAGTTTCTCTTGAGTGAAAACTATAAATTAAAACTTATTAAAGCTCTTATATATCCTCACATTGATTACTGTTCTATAGTTTATTACTATTTTCTTAGTAAATATAACCAAGAAACTTCAGAAGATTCAAAATTCCTGTATGAGATTTACTTGTAATATTCCATATAGAGATCATGTTTCTCCATACATTCGCAGGCTAAATGAATATAAAATTCAGGAAAGGGTAAAATTTTTATATTTAATTTTTTTGTATAAAATTTTAATGTCTAAAATTTCACAGTATGTATTTAGAACAGAAGTAAAAGTTGGAAATGCTTTTGCCAGTTCTCCCACTTTATACACATAAATTGACAGGTTGGCACCTGATCTCACCGAAGTGGACGCGATACATTGGCGTACAAAATTATTTTATAGATTTTAAAAACAATTTCGAGTAAATAGTTTAATAAATTGTGAATAGCTGTTGAAATTTTGTAAAATTATAATTTGAATATTATAATACATGTTTAATAATTATTTATAATCTATAAATACATGCGATTGTCCGGTTCCGCCGATAACAATTTAAAATTACTTATTCTATGAAACGACACTGGCAGGTAAACATTACTGTGAAATTCTCGGAGCCGCCCGACGTGGTTTGACGTTTACCCCCTCTCTACATATCTTACTAAGAAGAGCAACTCTATACACAATGTAAATTTAAGAGTCAACACTTTTACAACCCCATTGCATAGAACTTCAAAATTCCAAGGTTGTTTTAGTTATGTTGCACCATTATTATTGAATTCAGAACTTAATTATTTTAATCTGAATTTTAATAATTTTGTTAAGACTATTAGGCAAGTTCTTATTTCAAGATAACAATTTAATTTAAAATAATTATTTTGTGAACAATAATGACGATGAATTGAAAAACGGCTTAGCCGAATTCATTCCTTTTGAGACACTTATGTATCAATAGAACAAGGTGAACTGTTTTATATTATTTAAGAAACCACTACGAGAACTGACATAAGTCGATCGTGACAGATTTTGCCTCGCACCGTCCGAAAGTACATAAAATAAGGAATGAATCTCAAAGATGTTATGTAATATACTGAACTGTATAATATAAGCAGAATCCTGACGTTAAATACCAGGATTTTTCAAAAAATAAGTTAAACAGTGTTATAGTTGAAATTTGTTTTCAATATATTTTGGAATAATAATTTACTTTAACACATAACAAAAATCAGCGACGGACCCTGCATTCTAACTGTATATATGAATTCAAACCCTGCCGTTAAATATCGTTTTAAAAAATATCGAGAATGTTTTTATTTTTCATTTTTTGAACGTTACAAAAATGAGATGATAATAATAATACAAACTAATTCTAGATTTTGGCAAAAGGAAATGTTGAATAATAGTGATAAAAAAGTTTATTCGTACCTTGTTCGGCTATTTCTATCTCACGTCTTCCAAAAGCATGTTGATTGATGTTGCGGACACAGAAATCTGAACTACCAGCAGAATTTTTCTGTACTTTTTCTCTTGGGGAAACATCTTCTTCATCAGAACTACTGCCTGTATAAGAAGCTAAATATTTATGTTCATAATAAACAATCCGTTCTACCCCAAGCTCTTGAAAAGCGTTAAAACTTGCTGTGTTATTCGGTTATCGGATCAGAACTGGGATGATCACATTGGTTAGTATTTTCTCAACATTTTTTATGATTGACAGTGATAAAAGTAGATTATAGGCCGTAAATAGAAACGTACAAACTGAAAAGTCTAACATTAATTCTAATATTTTTAAACTAGCTAATTTTGCAACTCGATACAAGGTTGGCAACATTGTTAAAATGGCAAAAAACTAAAATGGGACAGCCTGTGTAGAACTACGATGAGAGTTAAAGTATTTTTTCATCTTTTCAGACTTCCTTTTAAACTAATCTTGATTGTTTTTGACACCCTACAAGATTTTGACATGGTGACTACAGCTTCGTTGGCTAATTGTACCACCCTACTTCTTTCGATTTATTAATTCCTCATTTATTTCACTCCCTAGATGGGTTTCCGAGAACTTATAGTCTCTGGTCATTCATTCATGAAGTGCTTGACTACCTTGATCGATAAATGTAGGTAGGTACACCGGCAGCCAGCGGCCCGGTAATATACTTCTTTGACATTAGTACTTGACATCCTATATAGGTCTATATTCTTTTCTCTTTTTGAGCTAACTTTTGTCCGTATTTATAACCATCCTCTATACATAACAGCTATTCCCCAGCATAAATATTTCATATTTCGATTGTGTATGGCCCATGACGTTAATGAACGACAAAACTTCTAAATGTTCGTATACCGATGGGCTAGAGCGTGTAGTTGACATTAAAGCTTAGGCAGCGAAAGCGTTAATTAACATTATTTGATCTCATTTAGCAACCAAAATATTAACATGCTTGCAAAATCACAGTATATTCGCTAATATCACCTTAAATGCCCGTTAAAATTTGCAACTTTCTCCGATGTTGGCAGGATGGATTTTTTATAAAGTACAAGGATTGTATTATCTAAAATGGTTCGGCGAAATTGTAACATGTGCAAAAAATATTGATTTCAGATGATCGTATTCGCAAGTTAGGCATGTTATTCATTTTACATATCGGCAAATAAACAAAATTAGCAATAAACAATCGGGGTTATGATGGACAAATAATGTTATTTTTATCAGACACGTTATTTGTGAACAGCTTGTTATTTCTGTATGTTTATAAAATAACAGATCTGTTAAAAATAACACAGGTTGTCAGTCATAACCCCCAATATTTTACAAATTTTTCAGGATCAAAGTTAAATTAACATTTCTGTAAATTTTTGTTGAACTCTGTAGATCTGGAAAAATGTTTACTTTTAAAAGTGGTAAATAATTGTGGTATACATTTTATGTTGCAAAAGGGTTACAACATACTTGCAAAATTGAAATTAATTCAAATATTATATATCTTGTAGTTGAACGTTAAATTTGCAGCTGTTACATTTTTTATCGTCCAGCAATCGATTAATTTTGTTTTTTGCCATTTTAACAATGATGCCGACCCTATATCGAGTTGCAAAATCGGTTAATTCGATTCATTTGGTATTTTAACTTATCAAGAAGTTTAATTTTTTTTTTTTTAGAATTATTGTTAAATTTTTCACCTGCTTACTGACCTATTAGAAGAAATTAATAATGTTATAAACAGATGCATCTTGAGCTAAACAGTTCGGTTTCTCGCCCTATGATCGAATGAACAAAATAGTTCCACCCAGGAATTTACCATCGGGGTGATGGAAGCCCACCAAATCACCACTTCTGGTCTAATAAAATCGTAAGAGGCGAGTAAAAAAATGGGGACATCTAGAGACACCTCTCAGCGACGTTAACCTGCAGGATGCACAATGGGCTTAGCGAGGCCTAATTGATGGGAGGGGGAGGGGCAATTTCATTGCTTTCAATAAGAACAACATGCTTCAAACTTTAAATAAACGGAATGTTCATAGATCCATAAAGATATTGGTTGAGTGCATTTATTGTTTTTTTTTTTTTAAATCTGGCGTTTGATTAACCAGATTTAAGGTTGTATCCACAATACGTATTGTTGTACAAATATTTGCTTTATGTACATGCAAAATTATATTTAACAAGGTGTTCCAATTATCCAGTACTGGGTAAATAAAATAAAAAAAAAAACATTTCAAATAATTTGATTCTTTTGGCACAAAAGGCAATTACATTAATTCCAAAACTAGATTATTGAAGTAACTTGAAAATTTGAATGTGTGTACATGAATGATATAATTTATACATGAATAGCGGGATCAGTAATGTAAGCAGTTTATAAGTGTTCATCCCAGCTCTGTTTAATTATATTGTAACTATTAAAAATGTATCATAATTAACAGTAATTTTAAACATCTTAAATCAGCGAATATCGCAAGTTTTTGCAAATTTTTCTAGCTTTCAAATATTATGTTACCTGAACTGTAAGAATCTGTTGAAGATGCAGATAGAGATCGACTCCTATAACGACTAGATTTCTTTAATGCACTTGTTTTGGTATCCTAAAAATATAACTAGTGATATAAACAATTAAAAAATATGTCATAGGTACACAAAAAGCTCAAGACAATTTTAGACATCGCAAAAAATGCACCTAATATTAAATAAAAAAAAAATAAAAACTAATATAGCAATTTTCTAGGGAAGGGTGATGATAACTGGTTTAAAAAATGAATAATTAACAATATCATTTAAATTAACGACGAGTTTAATAAAAAATATTTATTCACTTATATCACATCTACTTCACAAAAATTTTTATACATACATGGTGCATGTTAAGATAAAACTCAACAAAACATACTAGTAATTTTTTCTAAATTTAATAACTAAGATATTTAATCATAGAAATTGTATCTAATAAAAGTTATAAATTCTCTGATGAACTGTATAGACCCGGTTGCAAGCATTTAATAATAATTTCCATAATTTTAATGAAATTGGAAAAAGTCCAATTGGCTGTTATACTATACTACCAAAAATATGTTGTGCTTGAATAACTAAATTACGAATTGTTATAATTGGATTTAATCATAAATTAATAAATAACAATGATTTAATATGCAAAAAATGATATATCTGAAATCGATATAAAATGAAATTTTTTTCAAAGATAATTTTGGAGAATCAGTATGAGAGATTGAAGCTGAATCCAAGCAATATCTTACAAAAAATAATTAAGTTTACTATTTTTGGGAGAACTGGAGAGGTATAGTTCATTAAATGAAATTGTTAAATTTTTATTTATAATATAAATAAAACAAAACATAAAAATTTCAGTAAAATTTGAGTCGATCTCATTGTAATCTGCCATGACTCTTCAAACACTTGACTTTTCAATTTAATGTTATTTATTTTTATTGTCAGATGAATAATATAGTAATCTGAACAGTTTAATACTCTCAGTAAAGCTAAATAAGATTACCAGAAATATTGCTAAATTGATTATGATAAAAATGATAGATAGTTTAGGTGTTTTGATACCATTTCTTTTTAATCTTAAAGAATAAAAAATCAAAAATATTGAAGAAATCAATAAAATTATAAATATACAGGGTACGGCAGACCTCTGTCCTATTCTTATTCTATAAAACTTTGAATTTCGTTCAAAAATATTCATCAATAAAAATAAAACAAAAATATTTTCATGTATACAGAGTGTTCCAATAACAACTTACATGATTCAATTTTTTTTTAACAAGACAATGGTTGTTTAAAACTAAGAAATACTTTATCTTGTTAAAAATAATGTAGTTTTTATAAAATTTCGTAGAATAAAAAATATTTTTAATGATAATGCCGTTAGTTTAAATGGTTTTTTTACCTTTAAGCATAGACAAGTTAAAATATTTATCAGAATAAATTCAATAAAATGATGGAAATGAATAATTATAAACATAGAAGATGAGTCATAAAGAATAAAGAGCAACAATTAACAAATAAATGTATTTTTAAGTTGTTTTTTAAATGATCGTTTAGGATTAACTTGAGAACTATTAAGAATAGTAATTTTAAATTTGACACAGTTGTTTTTTTTCATATTAATTTCATATTATTTTTCAATTTGCATAAACAAATTAATAATAATAATAATATTTATTGCTTCTAAACCTGAGTTACAGCAAATTGTTACATAAGTTAAATAAATAAAAAAATGCAATACCTAGATCTGTCTCTATGACTCACCATCCATGTATCATGTGAGTTGTGTATGGCAAACGTTGCACTGTCTAAAAAGCGTGATTTATCATCTAATTATAAATAAGTAAGCAGATATTAGTATGCAATTTTCTGTATTAACATGCATAGAAATGATGACCTGAAGTAGGTAAAGCATACACATATAAACACATGTATATCTTACCAACTTAGATCTTTGACAGACAAAGGCATTACTTCCTTCCAAACCCTAGAAATAAATTACGATATAAATGATAATGGTTATATTTAAATAAAGCTGACTCAAGAGGTAATTCTGTTAAAATTTATAGTCGAATAAAAAAGGAATTATATATGTAGTAGGTACACACAATAATCATAACAAAATAGCTTGTATTTCAAAAAACATGAAAATCATAACAATTTCAAATACTTAATGTTCCTGTTTTTCTGAAGCACAAGATATGTTGCTTAAAAAAGACAAGTTTTATTATCTCTTAATGGGAAAAATAGTACTCTACAGATTGATGATGCAATAAAGTCATACTAGTTAAACTTTGGAGTAAATAACTAAGGATAATGGCCTAGTGAGCCCTAAGTGCTCACCTTACAGGTATAAATAATAAATATGTATTACCCAGCAGTACTTTGTAGCTTATGTTTCCTTAGAAAGAAAAATTAAATATAATTTGCTTGAATTTAAATAATATAAGTACCTAATAATAAGGGATCTCATTTATTTAATAGATTATTCCAACACACTATTCTTAGGTAGGTAAGTACTATGGTTAGCTCTGTTTTCTTCTTTCCCCTCATTAGATAGCTATCAAATCTACTACTCCCTTATTGGGTACATATTTTCTGAACAGTCGCATAAAAATAAATCACTTGCTTTCATCTTAATAATAAATTAAAAATGCTTTGCTTTCCAGAAATGTAAACTAAAAGCTACATAAAAAAAATAAACATCCATTTATCAAATTTAGAACATGTTTCTTTTACCCATTTTATTAAACTCCAAAATATGAACTTTCTGATTTTCCTTGGTATCATAATCAAACAATATCACACACACTATAGTAATTACTATGTATACACAGAGTAATTTTAACAGATATATTAAATTACATAAGTATTTATGAATGAATTCACTTTACTAATTTTTTTTTTTTTTTTCTAATAAATTTGGTTGATTTTATTTTAAATCGATATTTTATTACTATTTTACATATACCTAATTATGCATAATTTTGCAGTGTACATTTATTAAGTATCCATACTAATACAAAAATCAAAATAAATCTGCCATTTTTACTGTTGTCAATGCTTCGAAGAATTTGTATAAAATTCAATGGATATTGTCAAAATAAGTTAGGGTCATTTCTTAGACCATAAACATGAGCCTTCTATTTCATTTGCCTCTTGGGCAAACACTATTGTTAGAGTAGCCCTTAGCACAATCGTCCACTCCTTTTTTTAATAAGTTACATGCCTCATCATACCTTCAGTTGAAATGTAATTTTGAATAAAAATCTTTAAAATAAGAATCTTATCACTTTTGTGCTTATATGATTGATTTGTTTATACTATCCCCCATCCACTCACATATTTTTAGCACCATATTATCTTAGGAGAAACCTTTAAATAATTTAAAAATGGCAACTGCACAGAGTCCACGTTTTAAGCCTTAATTTATTACAAAAATTGCAGTAGACTAGCATCTAAAAAATAGTAAGTATATGTTCTAATATTAATTTAAAAGTTTGTTGATCTTTTTCAAGTAAATAAGGTATAGATATATCTCTTATATTTGGTTCCATTGCTCATATTTAAATAAAAAATGTACTAGTTTTCGGACATCTTTTACTGACTACATATATGAGAGAGATATAATACATTCTTCTTTAAGGTGTTTGAAAAATGGGTAGTTTTCGGACTAATGGAGATTTTAATATAATTAAATTATTGAGAAGATATATCCACTTTTTAAAAATATAGTTTGACATTTGTTTTTAGATGCCTGAAAATACAGTTTGAAAACAGCACTTAAGAGTAAAAAATCGGAAATTTTAAACATATTCTGGAAAAGCTTGTCCTTTCTTGATAGATTTTCTCTGTCAGACCACCTCGAGCACTAATTGAAAATGTTCTTGATATCTGGGTTGTTGAAAAATCTGAGTTGGGCTGGATAAAGGGCGATGCCTTTTATGAATATATATTAAATGCATTCAACTTCTGACTATAGATAGTAACAAATGACTGCACAATCAAGAAAGTTTTTCAAACAGAATAATATCATTATATGATTCACTACCTAATAATTTGCATATTCCCAACCTGCAGATGTCTTTAGGCCTATGAAATCAATGAAAAAATACCGTCACATGTGCCCGGAGAATGTATACCACACTGTAACTTAAATCAAATTTTCCAAAAAATAATAAAATGTTTTAATAAATATATTCACATAACATATTTTGCCTTTTCTCTTTATATGATCAATACTCCATTGATTACTTATGTCCCTGGACATGTAATATGCACAAAAAAATAACTCAATTATGTACATTTTCCTGCCATGAATTGCTTGAGTGTCCAATAACCAGTTCGGTCACCCTACATACTTTATTGCGTACCTATATTATTTATCTTAGCATAATGATTTGGATCTGGCACATTTTGAATATACTACATATTACTTTTTGTATCAATGCAATATATGTCTGAGACTTTTAATCCTGCCCAATTGGAGTAGCAATTTTTTTTTGGATAACTTTCAAATTACCTTATTAACTCAAATCTTCATTTAGATAGGTACTTATATGTTTATTATATGAATAAATATAACATTTGTCTTGAAAAATATGTACCTATATCATTTTCAGATACTAAATAAAGGGCTAGCCTAAAAAATCGAGATATTTTCCTTCAATATCTCAATAAAAACTAATATACCCAATTTTTTAAATTACATTTATATTACTTGATAATTTTTAAACACGAAATCCGTTAAATTGCCTAGTACCGTGAATCTAGTGTTAAATTCATGATTATAGGTATAATTTTGGACAAAAAGATGATACAAAATGTAGACTGCAATAATTTATAAATAGGAGAATATATGTCATATCAAACCAAATTTAGGACAATTAACTTTGATTTAAAATAAGTTTGCAGATGATTAATTTAAATGAGTGTGTAATAATCTCTATATTTAACCAAGAAAAAATCTTAATGATTCAAATAAATATAATATGGACTTAGAAGAGGTTTCTATCTAATCTAATTATGGGACAAGTATATTTTTAATTAATTGTTAGTTGTTTTATAAGTTTTACCTTGCTTACAGCTGCTGGATCGGTTATAGGAGTGTCAGTCACTGTATTAATGTTCCTGTTGCCAATAATCGTTCTAATTTCTATGGCTTCTGACATGTCTCTTAAATGAAGTTAAGATTTTTCCTAAAAAAAAACAGTGTCTAACATAGAAAACTTAACATTCTACAAAAGCTATCAACAAGAACAAAGTAGATTAAAGTACTCTACTACTTTGTAACAAATAAATTCGATAAGTGATAGGTATAAAATCTTTTCCTCTGCTATAACACTGGAACTATATTTCTGATTTCTGGATTGTCAATTACCCAAAACCCAAAACATCTGACGTTACGGTTTGTTTAAATGTCAAAACTTATTCCGATAGTACCGCCATCTACCGCGATGTTACGTAACGAGTGAAGCCATAGATGTATCTGTATCATATTAGACATTCCAAACAAAATGGCTGCCCGTTTAAAATGACAAGCACATGATAGGTTAAATTATGGCAACACTGTGGGTCTGGTGGTTTGATATGGTCAATGATATAGATAATTATATAGATTGATCATTTATGTTTCTAAAAATAAACATAAGCTTATGTCACAGAATAATCACTATAAAAGTATTCTGTGCTTATGTCTTGAAGTAAAAATGTAAGCAATTTTTAATATTCAAAGGCTGGAAATTGGTTTTAAAACACATTTTTGCTACACCGATTCAAATTACTGAACGAACACTTGCCAGGTAATATGGCCGCTCGCAAACGACACGCTTTGAGCAATCTATATAACTATATATTAGCATTGACCCTGTCAAAATCAATATGCCTACAGGGTTGCCATATCATAACCTATCATTACACACAGCAGCATTTTGACAGATCGTTGGAATGAGAAATGTCATACGTGCACGTAAAAGCAGTATTTTAAAAGCCAGTGAGAATTAAAATTAGGCATTCCAACGACTTGTCAAACTGCTGAGAAGTAGGTACTGACATTTAGATATGGCAACCCTGTTAGCCTGTTGACATTGACAGGGTCAATGCTACACATATAGTTATATAGATTGCTCAAAGCGGATCGTTTGCAAGCGGCCATATTGCCTCGCAAGTGCTCATTAATCAGAATCGATTTTGCAAAAATGTGTTTGCCTTTGAATATAGTAAAAAAACAATTACTTACATTTTTACTTTCCTATCTGTATACAGATATAAGGAAAGTATAGGAATCATGATTTTTTCGACCTCGAGTTTTCGACGGATTTTTACGTTTTGAGGTCCCCTAAATCCGTTTTGACTATTTTCGCGATGATGTCTGTGTGTCGCATAACTCATGAACCGATACACAGAAAAACACCAAATTTCAAACTTGAGCTTTGTTCCAGCGTCTAATGTGCTGATTTGATTTTGGGCAGTGTCGGAGCATCTGGGGGGTACTTTATAGGTGGTAATTTTTATATATTATGGAATATATCTGTTATTTATGTTTGGGGAAGAAAATTCTTCAAATAAAAGTTACTTCTTATATTATTATCTAAAATATATATATAATTTTTGTTCTATACAAAATTTTCCTAAAATGGTCCGTATTCGAGAAATTTGACAAAATGTAAAAACATATTTTTTTATAAAAATTGTTCAAAAAAAGTTGTTTGTAATATAATTCTCTATAATTTTTATCCTATACATAATTTCTCTAAAATGGACCGTATTCGAGATATTTGAGAAAATGTGTAAATTTCGAAATTTGAAGAAAACAAAAACGGATAAAGAAAAAAACATTAAATTTTAAACTTAAGTTTTATTTCGGCCTGACGTGAAATGATTAGATTTTGGACAAAGTCGGAACATCTGGGGGGGTACTTTATGGGAGGCCGTTTTTATATTTTATGGAATATATATGTTATTTATGTTTGGAGAAAAAAATTGTTCAAATAAAAGTTATTTCTAATATTATTATCTATAATTTTTGCTTTATGTCAAAATTTCCTGAAATGGTCCGTATTCGAGAAATTTGACAAAATGTGCAAAATTCTGATTTTTATGAAAATTGTTGAAATAAAAGTTGTTTGCGATATCGATCTCTATAATTTTTGTTTACACATGATTTTTCTAAAATGGACCGTAATGGAAAAATTGTAGGAAAAGTGCTAAATTTAAATTTTTCAGTATTTTCATTTTCAATGAACATCTATAGAAAAATGTTTCGAGGTAGATGTATGTGGAAAATGTATATATTTATTTTATCCTCTAAACATTTATGGAGGTGCTGCAATAGGTTGTACAAAATAAGCGGAAAAAGCCTGTAATAACTAGATAGGAAAGTCATGTGTTGGACACATCAGATTTTTACTTCAAGGCATAAGGTTTGTTCCAACAGCGAATCTGGGCACCTATCCTCGACTAGTGCGTTTAAGCACTCGCTTTGAAGAGATGCGAGTGGTTCAATGCGAAGACGCATTAGAAACCGTATTCTTAACCCCTCGTATCTGTGCCTTCGTAATCCTCTTTTATAAATGCGAATGGCAACTTGGCAACCATGTATGATCGACGATTATTTATATTAAATTGTCTGCTAGAAAAAGGACTCAAAGTTCACACCGCTTGTTTTGTGAAAATTATTCGCAAAAAAGAAGCAATATTAATATGAGTAATGGTTTTAAGCATGAAGTCGTGGTTTTGGGTTGTTTTTTGATGTACTGTTTGGCTATACATAATTTGCAGCGTTATAAAATGGAAAATATTAGTAAAAAGACACATATAATTAACCGAAACAATCTGATAAACGCTTGATCAGAAAGTCTTAAAGGAGCTTTCCTATCATCATAAACTCTTCGAGGATGATTATTTGCCTCTTCTATTTTGTAATAAGATATTAAAAAAAATATATTTGCCATCATACCTATAGGTCACGATCAATTTATGAAACAAAACAAAAATACTGCAATATTAAAACGTGCATCCAGTAAGACCTTCGCAAGCTCTTTGGACCTTCGCATTTGAATGCGAAGAGCAGAAACCCACTCGCTGTCAAATGCGCACCCGCAATATAAATTCGAACGACCAAGAATAGCTACAACACGCTTTTGAGCAAATAAGCATTCGCATTTAGTAAATGCGCATTCGCATTGATTAAAGCACCAGTCGAGGATAGGTGCCCAGATCATCAGAAGGACGTCAGACGCATGCGCATTTAAAATAGTCCGTTCCTACAGAGCCACGGATGATCCGATGAACTGTCAGTAAAACGTTCCAACGTATTTTCTGATTCATACATGAATGAGTCGGCGGATTGTCAAAACGATCAGAGCTTCATCGCTTGTACAATTTATCAGCACATGCGCATTTGAACGTCTCTTCTCGTTCGTGATATTTTTTGTAATTGTTGGGATTTTAAGTTAGCTTGGAGTGGCTTGGGTTTCTATTGCTTTTAATTGAAATGAATAATTTTTGTTCTTATCTTGTGTGCGGATTTTTTTTGTAAAATGCGTACTTATTTTTAATAAAAATAAACAATCTATGTTTCAAAATTATACATTCACATGAGCGTTCGAGACAGCTAAATAAATGTATGTTGTTGTATTTTAAATAATTTAAAAATACCAATTGACCAAACATAATATGTTTGGTTTGTCAAATTCCATTGCATTTTGCGTTCCAACAAGGACAAGTCGCTGATTAAACAACGGAAGAATAAACGGGCTGACATGCGCAGTGATTAGTTTACGAATGCATCCATGCACGAGTCAGAGACACATCAGAAAGGCGCTGTTGGAACAAACCTATAGGCTTATGTTTATTTGGGAAAATATGGATGATCAATCTATGTAACTATCTATTTCATTGACCTTGTCAAATCACCAGGCCTACAGGTTTGCCATAATTTTGCTCTATCATAACCTGTCAAAACAAACCCAAGACCCAAAACCCAGAGTGGCTATTATTTAAGAGAACTATCTCTGCAAATATTCCAAAGCAACGCTCGCCTAATTCCCACAGGACATCGACACACTGGTAACCGAAGTCCAAACCACCATCTCCTACGCTGTCGAAACTTTAGCCCCAATTTTTCCATCAACACTACACCAAAAGCCCTCGATCAATTCATCCTAAATCTCATTCTCCAAAAACGCCGATTGTATAGACCAGTGGTCGGCAAACCACGGCTCTCGAGCCCATGCGGCTCTTTGGCCCCTTGAGTGTGGCTCTTGCACAAACTACAACGTGCGGGCTCGCAGTGTAATTAAAACTTTGTGACAACTGCTTTTCTTATTTCTACTTTCTCATACTTAGTTGGTATTTATGTGTCTTTATCTTTAGGAGAATGCTCAAGCGACTTATTGAGAAAATATTTCCAGAAAGATAAAATATCATCGGGCAACGTATAATATATTACTTCTGAGCGCATATCCCACAGGAAAGACTAAAATTGTAGTAAAAATTTGCAGCCCTGCAGTTAGTAATTTCATCTGCCTCTGTCCAAAGTATTTTGCCTTCTGTTATATAAATATTATCTACACCTTTGTACTGTCCACTACGACACTGTTATGTTATTTTCGTTATATAATTGTCATTACTATTGTCAGTTATATGGTTGTATTTTCAGCTTATTAAAGCCTATAATTCTGAGGTTTTCTTTATTACACCTTCCCTCCAATGTTCCATTTTGATTTACTTACCAAGCCTGTTGAAATTGTGATATTGCCATTTGCTATTTGAAAACCACACTTTTAATTGTAATATTTAATCATACCAATAAAAAATACCATTATTTTATTCAACACACCTATAATTGAAAACTTATTAAGTAAATTTTAAAGCAGCGTTGTGAAGATGTAGTTTCAAATTTCAAATATTGAGAAAGGTATGTTGAAATAGTATGGATATATAAAGAGAATAAACGAAAGGAGATAGACGAAACAAGTTTACAAGACGAGTGTGGATGAGAGAATTGGAAAGGGTCGCTTCAGCGAAAGTACCTCAATCAGATGAGTTAATAACAGTGTACCTACATCTACCTGTATATAGTTTAAGTTTAAAAAATTTGGCTCTTAATAGAAATGCCAGTCGTTGTACTATTGCTATTTGGCTCTATTGACTAATGAGTTTGCCGACCACTGGTATAGACAATATGTCCGTACCCACGACTCTGTCATCAAAACCGTCTCAACGCCCTGATCAGGATCGAAACTTACACAAACAACAAAAATGGATCAATACTACCTCTAACTTGGATCATAGATCTAAAACTCAGTCCCACATCAAAATCGACGGTGTAACCCACACAACACCCGAAAAAGCCCTAGCTCACAAAACACACCTCGAAGCCACTTTCAGAACCCCCGACAACCCCTACTTTGACGACCAATTCCGATACGAGACCGAACACCATTTTGATTCCCAAACCAGCCAAGGACACCAAATTCCTAGATTAATCTTTCGTCCTATCCCTCTCATATCAGTACTAGGTAAACTCATTGAACTTTTGTTCAAGGAAAGAATCTGGGACTTTTGTGAAGAAGGAAACATAATCCTTCAATCTCAACATGGTTTCAGACCTCATCACTCCACACAAGACGCAATATCTCCTCTCCAGGGCCGACTAGAGGGGGGGGGGGGGCAGCCGGGACTAATTCCCGGGACCCGGGCTCAAATGGGGGCCCGGCAGCGGTGGTGTTTTCAGAAAATCGACAGAAGAGGGGGGAAGTTCTTACTTGAAGACCTTTTTTTTTTTAGAGAGATTCAAGTAGAGGAGGAGAAATGTTTGTTCTCCTTGTATTTGGAAAAAACACAACAGTCGTATGAGGGTAGGAAAAAGCAAAAAACATTTAAAAACGTTTTATTAAATAATTTGTTATTATATTTACATATAGAAAAAACTTAAATAAAATTGTCGTGTTCAAATATAAATACAAAATATACGCTACTTAAAAATACAAACTTATCACATCATTATATGGAGTAAATTGCAGTAAAATTACTGCAAAAATTGTACATACACATTTAATATATAATACTTATTTCTACATTAAATAATACTAATCACAAAATATATTTGGTGAAAAAAAAAAAAGATCAATCCGTAGAAAATAGTATAAAATAAAAAAAGGAGAGCTCAAATACAAAATAAATTACTATCAGTACAAAGTACAGAGATATTTTACTGGATATCGTAAAAACGCAAAATGGCTCTACCGTTTATTTCAGATTGACAAAGTTTTTGAACTACAGTCGATGCTTCATCAGCAGAAAATTCTGTGTATGGGGGTGGTTTAATGTCACCTTCTGACACATAGTGTACTAGCTGTTTGAGTTGTTCGATAGAACCTGGTTCAACAGCTTCTATTTTTTGGTTTCTTTCGTGGATCAATCTTGAGAATTTTGGTAAAAGCCTTTCAGCGACTTCCTCGCTAACTAACACTACACCACCCTGCAACCAAACATACTGTATTACTTTAAATATCAAGATTTAAGTGAAAATTGTTGTAAATATAAAGGCAACTAGATTCCCATAATTGCCCTTTGCCAATGGATATTTTTTTTAAATAGCTAGTTTTTTACAAAAAACTATTGAATACCAATGAAAAACCATGAATTTATAAATAATATCGACTACCTAATTGTCGTTCTATTACCTATTTGTAAAAAAGATATTTAACAATTTAGGAGAAAAATCCAAGTTAATTATATTTTTTCTCCTAACTATAATGTTCTTTAATTTGAACTGTTAAGTACTTTTAATAATAATTTTTTTGAAAGCCAAAAAATATACTTCCAAGAGAGTAATTTATAACAATACTTACAGTGTTTAGGCATTGAAGCGATCGGTGTAAAGATCTTGAGGTAGTTCCAAAATCTATAACTATATCTACCAAGCCACTGCATGCGTCTTTAGTTCTTTCTATCAACTGTTTTTCATAGAGATCTTCATTCCATTGAACAATATTAACACTGCAACAAAATATAATTTCAAGAATTTTACAAATATATCATGGATGAATTTTAAACTTCTTAAAAAGATATAAAATTCCCTTTAAAATTAATAGGTTCACATAAATACATATTTGGCAACAAATTCATTTACATAAATAAATATTTAAAATCATTTTTTTTTGTAACATTCAATAATTAAAAAAATACTATCCTGTACATGATTATTTGATAAACAGATTAGTACATCTATTGCCCAATTACGAAACGGTTATGATTATATTTGTAAATATTTGCGCCATGACTGTTTGCATTATATAAGATATTACTATTGAGCAAATAAAAACAAACTGCACTTACAATTTCAATTCAGCGGCAGCCATCATGAATCCTTCATCTTTCAAAGTTGCCACGGTGATTTTAACTCTATTTTGGTATTCAGGAGTTCTAAAATGGTGTTCAGCAATCCTCAATGCCCATAAAGCAAGACCTCCCGTACCAACAATCAAAATTCTTACAATGTGATCTGCTGCTCGTTCTTTTAACAACTCTATGACGTGTTGATGAGCTGTTATAACCGCATTTTTAGCTAACAGAGCTCCAGTAGGCAACATGGCGGCTATTCCCATTGGTAGGGTTTCAGGGACTTTCACGAGATAAGCTAAATCTGGTACAACTATGAATTCAGCGTATCCATGAGGGATGCCGTCATAGGGATATAGAACAACACGGGTACCAACTTTGAAATCACTAGAAGAAACATTTGCTCCTAATTTATCTATAACTCCAGCAACTTCATATCCTGGGAACAAAGCACCATCTCTCAAACCATGATGGGCCGGACTATAACCTGTATCTTCTGTGGATTGAACACTGGAAACCGAAGAAACGCTAGAAGTTGATGGAGATCTGTTTCTCATTCTGTAGCAGGCACCTGCACACACAACGCGGATTCTGGCTCCATCTGACGGGACCTCTGGTACTGGAATTTCGAAACTGAACACGCAATCTTTGATAATTGGACCGGGGGACTCAATTGAGACTTGACGACACAGCTTGTTCATCCTGTCGTCTCTGTAAGCAAGAAAATTAATTAAATGATTTATAAATTTAGACATCTATATTAATGCTATAAATAGATCATGATTGTTTGTTCGAGGTAATTTTTTTGGATCTACGGGACCATTAAAAAAATTCTTGCACCATTCGATAGTTTAAATATTATTAAACGAAATAAAATTAAACTTAATGGTAACAATAATTTTAATATTTTAGAACGTATTTTGAAATTGTAGAAGTAGTTTAGTGGGAGGACGTAGACTGACATACAATGAATTGGATAATGAATGTAATAATAAATCATTTTTTATATTTAGATTTGCTGGTTATATTACTATTAGGCGCGCAAATAAGTTACCAAATAATTTAGTTTTTATGATGACAAATTTCTGATTGGACCAATATTCAAAGGATACTGCATGCTTGATGTTTTTTCGATCTGTAGTTAAATTTTTTTTGCAGAAAAACATACATTGCAATGCAATTTAAGTTACTCGACCTCTTTTCATGTTAAATAATTTGTTACCTGAGTATAGGATTCATGCTTAAGTGAGCGTCACGTTGATAACACTTGGTTTAAACTAAACTAGTGATAGGTTCGTACATATTATTTATAATAAAACAATGTCCGACAAAGTTCAAATTACTATAATCGTGAATATTTACATACTAATGTACATATAGATATTGGTTAATATATTATGACTTTATCAGACAACTGATACTGTTCAATAATATTTAGATTTGAATTAAATTTTTATATAATAAATAAATAAGGATATTCACAGATACATCAGGAATATAGTGCCACTACTTTTTCTTATAAAAAATCGTCAATATGCCTACGTGAGACATGAGTAAGTATACACGAGAGAGTCTGTAATTTTGAATAAATTCAATAGTTCAAATACCAATGTTTTTTGAAAAATGCTCGGACCCGTCTATTAGTATTTCCAATCACGATTGCATACAAAAAAATGTATATAGGGTGTCCCAATTTAGATATATGACGTCATCGTTGAAATGGTAACAATGTCATTTTGATGGCTATTTTTATAGGGTTTGTAAAGTTGTACATATAACTGCCAAATATCAAATTTTTATTCCAAACCAATTACAAGAAAAATCAAATTGGAATCGATTAACAAAGTCAGTTCCTTTTGAAAAATCGTTCAATATGGTTTATTTAACTAAAAAGCTCAGGATTAAAATTTTACAAATGATTGGACATGGAGATATAGCAAGAACACAAACGGAAGTTACGCATCTACTCAGTGAAAAATATCTCGACCTGCCACCCATGTCGCAAAGTACTGTAAGTGAAATAAAAAGACAGTTTAGGGTAAACGGGCATGTAAAAAAACAAAGACTCATCGACAAACTGCCCTTAGTGAAGATATCAAAATGAATTTACTACTATACCTATGTTCAAGAAAATCCTAATATCTCTACCAGGCTGATATGTAATTATGTTGAAATTAGCCAGCCGTCAGTAGCACGAATTCTTAAAGCACATAAATTGCATCCTTACAAACTTACAATGATAGTGTAAGTTAACGATTAAGAAAACTCCAAAAATATTATATTTCCATTTCTCTTTTGAGTTACGACGATCTTCCAGAAAAGTAAATTTAACACCATATTGATATAATGACCTTCTCAACAATAATTGTTGAAAATAATGTTCGTATATAATTTAGTTTTAATATAACTGGCATATTTTGATGTACCGTATCGCTGGAATTAACTTCCTTACTGAACGTAGACTACATTTTACGGAAATGTCTACTTTCTTTCACTACACTAACCAATAAAATAATTTTGCTAAAAGTGCCCAATTGTTGGTATAAAACAAAAAAGAAAGTAAAAAGTAATAGGTTATAGGGTATTTGCCTTGAAAACGGAAGTCTGTGGCCTCCTTTAGGCGATTAATAAATTTTAAATTGCATCTGTTGATAAGCACTGAAAGAATTTTAAATGAACGTTACATAACCGGTTAAGTCAACGCACTTGAAATGTTTCAATAGATTTGAAATTAATATACAGCAGAAGCCGAAAACATCATTTGATGTGATAACTTCTTAATTAAAACAACTTCTATTTTTCAACTACAACGCATTTTAGCTATTCTATGTCAATGTTCAGAAATAGCTGCGGATAGTGTTCTCATTATCTAAAATAAAGTGTAAAATGTTTCAACGTTCTAGATTAGACAGCAACAGATTATGGAGAATGCATCAATAGAAGATAACATATTAGATACCTATATGGACACAAAGGAAAGGGAAAGATACATTTACAGAGATTGCATCTAGGTACACTGTTCATTATAATAATTATTTATTTTAGTTCAAGAACATTTTACCTATATCATCTTAATTCAATTGAACTGAAAGTGAAACAAGTTTTTTACTATTATGTTAAATTTAAAATAACTGACATACATAGTTTTAAATACTTGTTTGTCTTAGATTGTTAATATGAAGTACCGTATTTGCTAGCAAACAACTCTGTTTATTCCCATCATAAACAACCTTGAAGCCATAAACTAAGGATATAATTATTAAGAACACCAATAACATTTTTTTAAACACTACTTATAATTTCAAAATTATCGAGCAATAGATTTTAACTAAGACTAGATGAAAATTCTCAATGCAGTTGTTAAAGGTACCACATAGGTATTTGACAAAAATAAAACTACCTAAAAACAGACCTCTGTTTTGTATAGTGAATCAATTTACTAAAACACTCGATATATATAGAATATAGATATGATTCGCTTAATTTTAAGATATACATGAAACAAAAAATATTTAAGTAGGTAATATTAATAACATTGAAAACTCTTATCATTGTCTTTGAGATAAAACAGCTGGATTTGTACCTTTTAGCCAAAAAGCCTTAGGGTAAAAATATGTGAAGCGGCGAGGGTAGAGGCACGCGGCGAGGCAAGGGGGCGATTCTTATATCGTACTATATTTTACATTAGAAGCGGCAATTCCTCACTTAGAGCTTCAATTGGTACGTACTAATTTAAAATACCTATAGTACTACGATATAAGAATCGCCTTCTTACCTCGCCGCGTGCCTCTATCATCATATTTGTACCCTTACACAGGTAAACCAAATTTGCCACCCTGTAACTTAAAGTCAAAATCAGAATGAGGAGAAAACAGTATGCCGTTGAAGAGACTTATAAGGTATTATTATTTTGATTAGCTAATCTTGGTATAAATTAAAATAAATATGAATTAAAGTTAAATGTCAGTAATATAATGTTTAAATTTAGACGCTCTTAATCAGTTGCATTACAAATAAAACAATATCAAATAAGCCGTTAAAACGAAAACACTTGGTATAGTAATCCATGACCTACGAAACATTAAAATGATATTAATAATTCACAGCTTGTTGTAAATTGATAACACAAAGCCATTATTTGAATCAAATATGAGTCAAGACAATGAATGCTAAAAATACCTAAATATTTGTTGTTTTTTTTAGTTGATAAATGTAGACACAATAACACTTTTTTTTGATGGGAAATGAAAAGGAAATTCAATTATTAAATTTAATTTATACAAAAAATTATTCATGTCATAAAATAAGTTATGAATCAAATAAAAATATGAATCAATTATTACTTTGTACTTGATAAAAGAATTAACATTTTTTTAAACGGAGTAGAATTCTTTAAATATCATATTTTCAGAGTCAAACATTGCGTGTATGAAAAATTCTTTGTGTTATTTTTTGCTTAACTACACCTACACCTTTAAAATATGTATATTATACACATCAAATCGATAAATTATAGGTACTGCATATTGCAAAAATCCACTTCATACATTTTTTAAAATTTTTAAATTATACTCTCGTTAAAAGATAAGTTCCATATGGACGATATGTTACGATATCAAATATACACCCCACAAAAATTATCGCATCACTAATAGTTTTCAAAAATTTGGAGTTTTTTTTTTAACCGTTTGATTGATTTGGATATTCTTTTTTTGGAAGATAAGTTGATTCTTCAGGAATAGTAATCTCTTTGATTATTTAAATAAAATTTAATTTTAGAGTGTATACCGGATGTTACAATAATATAGATTTTTGGTTGGAAAATTGGTAACACCCTGTGGAGTGTACCAGCAATAATAGCATGTTATAATTAATAGCCTACTTTAGCCTCATTTTTCGCAAAATTTTATTTTTTTTATTGTTTTATTCTCTCTGTTATTAGAGGAGAAATACAGTTTTTAGCACTGCCTGCTTTTATAAACATACATTGCAAACATTTTAGTGATGCGATAATTTTTGTGGGGTGTATTTACTATAATTAGCACAGCAATATATTAGACACGGTTGGCAGACTCCTCTGGGTCCCCCCCGATCCATATAACTAAGCTATTTATTTCATCTTTGTAGTCATGAAAACTCATTTAATAAAACTAGAATAAAGATATACACACAACCAAACTTATATGGAATTACTGAATAAACTTTTTGTAAGGAAAAAATTTGGTATCCAACTTTAAGATAAGGCTTTTTGTTCTAAACAAACATGATAATAAAGAAGAAACGACTGCTGCGATTTAATTTCTTGTAAATTTTGTGTTCAGAAGTAAAATCAAGATCTTCCGTTAATTTTATTTCGCTGCAAAAAACAACAAAATGCCTTATGTTGGACTAACAGATGTGCAGAGGAGAAGAATTATTGTTCTCATTGAACAAGGAATGTTCCAATGAGACGTAACAGAGGAAGTAGGCGATACCCAAGGTGTTGGTATCGAAAACGTATGAACTTGGAACTAGAAACTCTCAAGAACAGGCCCAGACAAAGTCGTCAAAGAGCCACAACTGAACAACAGGACCGCTTTGTGTGCCAAATTGCTAGAAGAAATCCCAGTGTTTCTCATCTAGAACTACAACGACAACTTCTGGAAGCTACATGTGTGAACGTTTCAGTTGAAACTCTAAGAAAAAGACTTCACGCTCTAGGGTTGTACAGTAGGAGAGAGTTACGGGTCCCACCGTTATCTAGGCAAAATAAAACTGACCGGCTAAATTGGTGTCTTCAACACCAAAACTGAACAATTAAGAATTGTCCTAAGATCAGATTAACATCGAATTCGGGTTTTTAGAGCTCCAGGAAGATGAGCGAGACTCCACGCTGCCAGATCTGCCCCAAAATATCAAGGAGGAACTGTAATGTTCTGGGGAGGTATTATGCAGGGAGCAAAAACTCCATTGTTACCACTTCAACAAACTTTAACCGGTCCAAGGTATGTTGATTTAGTGCTAGAAATAATCGTTAGGCTTTGGAAAGCTG
The DNA here is from genome assembly GCA_927349885.1 of Psylliodes chrysocephalus. Taxonomy (NCBI): domain Eukaryota; kingdom Metazoa; phylum Arthropoda; class Insecta; order Coleoptera; family Chrysomelidae; genus Psylliodes; species Psylliodes chrysocephalus. Next base: position 11,070,092 of record OV651826.1, on the reverse strand, counting down.
CAATTACGGAAAATGTTATCTTTATGCACGATAATGCACCTCCCGTACCAGCAGAGTGGCTAGAGAATGTCTTGCAACTGAAGGTTTTAGACTGGCCTGCATGTTCACGAGACCTAAATACCATCGAACACTTGTGGGACCAGCTCAAAAGAAGGGTTAGAGCTAGTCGAAACAATGCAGGAAATGTCGCACAGCTTATTGATGCAGAAAATGTTGACAATTTAATAAGAAGCATGCCAAGGCGAATAGAAGCTTGCATAGGGCTAGAGGTGGTAACACGGATTGTTAAAATTACCAATGTTCTATTTGTTTTTGCTTTTCGGCTATTATAAAAGTGTAATTCTCATTTCGTTTCAGAAACCAAAAAAATACCATTGTGTTTATTTTGTCAAATAATTAATTATTTTTATTGCTATGTGGGTTATTTGTCATTAAAAGTCTTTGGTAGTTTTATTCATAAACAAAAAATGTTCATACATCTCAAAAATTATGAAAACTAATAGATGATTTCTTATAAGTTTGGTTGTGTGTATAATGCTCTACATTCTACATTAAACTCTTCGCAGTTTAACAGACCCCCCCCTTAACCCTTGTTTATTTTTAATCAATTTTTTTTAGAATCATAAGCTTTACCCCTTATAGAGGTTAGGTTAGGTTTTTTTAATATTCCAACCCTCCTTAACCCCCATGTTTGTTTTTTTTTTCAGAATCAATAGGCTTCATCCTCTCATAGAGCTTGATGTTTACTACAAATTTCATGTTAATATCGCTTTTCGTTTTTGATTTATGATTTTTTAAATTTCAACCACCCTTATCCTTCATTTTTATTCATATTTCGTTTTTGACTTATGGTGCGGACAAAAAACGTGACATCGGACGGACAGACGGAACTTTTAAAAGTTGTTTAAAATTTAATGAGAAGGATTTTGGCACAAAAATTTTTAAATTTGGATCGTTATTAAAAATTTGGTTTCTCGAAAGTAAACCTATAATACTTTTTACAGACTACTGTGTGAAGAGTATATAATAAGCACACAAACATAAGTCAATCACTAGTATATTATTATACTCTTCACACAGTAGTATATGTGACTATGTGAAAGGCCCGACGAGAGGGAGGGACAGGGAGGGAAAACTCCCCGGGGCCCGGCAGCTTTAACAAAATAGGTTATAATATATGAAGGGCGGGCCCTTGCCAGTATTTTGCCATGGAGCCCCACCATGGTTCTCGGCGGCCCTGTATGTGAACAGTATTATATTCGAGAAACCAATGTTCTTCTCATCTAATTTTAAACAACTTTTAAAAATGTCCGCCCGTCCGTTCGATGTCACGTTTTTTTGTCCGCACGATAAGTGAAAAAGGAAAAATTATACCAAAATGAAATTTTTAGGAAAAATCAAGCTCTATAAGGGGACGAAGCAATTGATTTTGTAAAAAATTTGTTTAATAATGAGCGGTTAAGGGGGGTTGAAATTTAAAAGAAATAAATGAAAAACAATACCAACTTGAAATAAAAATGGGAGAATACAGGGGGTTCAAATTTAAAAAACAATCAAATCAAAAACGAAAAGCGTTAAATTAAATTAAATGTTAAATTGTGAGAAGTATAATATTTTTATCGCAAATCATAGGATAGGTTTAATTTAATGTTCCTGTTCCCCTTGGGGGAATATAGCATTCATTGAATCAAGGACTCATCATTATATAAACATCACTTTTCCCTATGTTCTATCTACACTAAAATAGCTAATTGCTGCAATAATTTTGAAAGTGAAATGTAAATAATTTATCAAATATTCTAAAAATTCTAAATCGAAATTAATCAAAAAAACGAGTCGGTAGGTACCTGCCTATTTGAGTAACTGTTTGAAGACGTAACAATAACAGATAAATGCACTTTTTGAAGTAATTTACTACAAATGTATTTATTAATGAATGTCACTTAAATTCTAATTAAAATCTTGATGGTGTTTGACAGGTCCGTATCGTTAAAAAAAGTTCGGAAATTACAAGTACGTATTAACCTTATTTAGAAATTAGGACAATAAACAATTTAATATTATTATGTACTGTTCACAACCGCTAAAAATTTGTCGCATGAACGTGGAAAATTACATATCGCAAGAAATTATCCTAATACCTAGGTAAGTATATAAAAAAATTACCTGTCGTGATAATTAATAATACAATTCTCACTCAACATATTGGAATACACAATGAATTTAAATGCAAAAAAGTTAAAGAACAATATCAAGTTTAATAAACAATGTTGCTCCGTACTATTCAACTCAAAATGAAACAAAACACTGACGGAATGCCCCAGTTGAGGTCCGTATTTTACTGGAACTCTTGTTTACATGAATCACAAGGATTTAACACGTGGTCATATCGTGATCCCAATGTGCTGTGGATATAGCACGCCTGTGTGTACAAGTGGATCTAATCCAACGTTGCCGGTTTCACTTCAATTACCAGCTGTGATCAATAAATATTTAGTTACTACACGGAACAAAGAATCGGATAATATTTGCTGTTAATCGAGGCAAATAATTCATGTAGGTATATTTGTTTGTTTTTGTTATTTGATATATACCAGGAATTAAACTTCAGTTACCTATAAAGGAAATCGGGATAAAAATCTAAACACTTTACCATACTCCTTTTGAGTAGAGTAGGTACCTATAATACTTATATAATATTGGCGGTTCTTCGCTTGATCCGTATACCCTTTGAGTGTCGAATTTTATTCCCCTTTATCCTTTTTCTTCTATTTACTTTCTCCAGTGATTTCTGTTTTTTTTTTGCTAGTCGGTTCATCTACTATATTTCATTTCACTTCTGCCTATCTATTTTTTCTTGGTCTCAATAATGTAGTATAAATCAGGAAAGGTGGTTTGAAGGAGTAGAAGAAGCTGAAGAGGAAGTAAGGAAGCATGATCTGGAACGTAGAAGGAACTAAAGAGGAATATTTATTTTTATTATTAAATTTATATAAATTAATCTTTATAAATTCCTATAACGACTCTAACGGAATTTGTATTAGGTATATAATCAAAAAAAATGGCGCCCAACGTGGGGATATAGAATATATTTTTTTTCTCCTCTCCTTCAAACTTTAAAATGAATAGTTTTAAAGTAATAGAAAGACAATGTACATTTTATGATTACTTGGCAACAATTTTATTTTAAGTAAGTAACGTACGTTTAAAATAGATTTTTCAATTTACTTTTTATCTGATCAAAGTCCGGTCACCTAAATCATTGTTTTACTTACGGTATTATCTTTGGAGAGATCTGTTTTTGAAGTTTATGAGTTTTCATGAACGCAAAAGTTAATAGAAAAAAATGCACAAATTGTAAAATCTAGGTCGAGAACACGCTACTTTTGCCTGATATTTCCAAAGTCTTCTCTTTTAAGTTTGTCAAATGCTGATATGTAATATTCGTTGTTTTTTATAAAAAATGAATCGTTATGTACATGATATGTATATATTGAAAAGAAAAAAACATCAGATTCAAGCAGTTTATTCTCTTTTACAGGTTAGATGTGCCTGGAAATCTAACCATCAGTTCAAGTGCAAACCCAGAAAAAAAGAGAGAAATCACATATGATGGTCTCGAGTATAATAGAATATCTTGCTAAAAAACATGACATGTTTTTTTATAAAGTCTGCATATCTAACTTGGAAATCAAGCATAAAATGTTGTAAAATTCAAACAAATTTCAGTATACTAACATTGGTTGTTTTATTTAAAACAACAAAGTAAGGCAAAATTATCTAAAAATAAGTGCAACGATTTAAACTTGAGCATATTTTTTAATTTCCATATAATTTCCTTAAATAATAGTTAAACAAGTAGGTCAATCTCTTTTTTATTCAATATGTTGAGGAAAAGTAAAATCTTTTTATATAAAAATATAATTTATCCTCTTCTAATAAATTGTCATATAAATATGTTACATTATAGCATAATTAAATATCTATACAAAAAAGGCTAAAGGCTTGATTTAAAAAAAATGATATATCTCTGCGTCTACAGCATAGATTAGGGAAAGGGAATAGATGGGAAACTCAATGGTAAAATTCTGAGGCGATGTGCTGCCATCTATCAAATTGGAGTGGTACTAAAATTCAATATGGCCGCCATGGCGGGCTTTTTGAAATTTAACTTTCTGCTAGCTGTGCAAAAATGTAATGAAGAAAATCAATCAAAAAATATAAATTGGAAAAATATTTACTAGTTTCTAATCATAAAAAACCATATTCACTGTTTTATGATTAGTCAAATATTTTGCCAATATATATTTTTATTTGATTTTACTTCATTATATTTTTGCATTAATTTCAAACTTGAAATAAATTGCAATTTATTTTATTTTTTTTTATTACAGTAAATTAACGCCGCATCATATAATTTGTCTATTTAAACTTGGAAATACTTATTTTGTACAACCTATTGCAGCACCTCTATAAATGTTTAAAGGATAAACTAAATATATACATTTTCCACATACATATAACTCGAAACATTTTTCTATAGATATTCATTAAAAACGAAAATACTGAAAAATTTAAATTTAGCACTATTTCTCCAATTTTTCTATCAAGGTGTATTTCAGAAAAATCGTGTAAGAAACAAAAATTATAGAGATCGATATCGAAAACAACTTTTAGTTTAACA